>JAOUZG010049864.1:0-46522 GCA_026289955.1 Argiope argentata | reverse complement strand
AGACACCCTGGAGCGACTTTCTACGTTCCAGCCGCTTGAAGGGTTAAGATGCAGTGCTAATTTATGTATTTATAAACTTACTATGTAACATAATATATTGGAAAAAAGTATTAAAAATAGTCCCGTTTAGTTATATTAAGAGTCTCGTTGAAAGGCAACACTTGGACTGTTTTGGGCCTTGTAGTTTTGAACCAGTTTCTGTCGACGAGAACGAAACCTGAGAGTATCAAACCAGCTGGAGGACCTTTTGGCCTTGATGGAGTTAACGTGAAACAGACCTCCCCTTCCTCCTACACGACGGTACTCCCATGGAATCTTGTATCAAATGTGAAGCTTACGGTCCACGAGAGCTAGCCACGTTGGGCCTCTTTAGACAATTTGAAGATGCACATTAAGTATTACATTTCTGATAAAACCAAAAAAAAAACAAACATTCTTATGGAAATAGCAACCAATTTTATCTTCCGATTTTATGAAATAAATGTAGCAAACAGCAAACGAAGCAAAAAGTCCAAGTTTTTCTTTATCTTTTTATCTTGTCAGAATATGATGTTATTTTGGGAATGAGGTCGTCAAAAAATCCGTAGGTAAAAAATTTAATATTATCTGCACGAGGACCTCAAAAAATCAACTTTTAATAATGCTTTGCTATCGCATTTACAAAAAATTTGATTAAAAAATAAGTTAATGACTACAGCAAATAAAAACCTAGAATAATGTCATTTTGAGTACGTGAATATATGAAATGAAATAAATGGGGAATGTAATAATATTTTTAAACAATCAATGCGAGACAAAGTTTTTTAGATCGTCTGCAATACTAAAGTGACTCATTCAAAGAAACCATTAAAATGAATAAAAATATTATTTAACCCGCACTAGCACGCGGTGCTTGGCCGCTAAAGAAATTATATTCTGACATGATACATTAAAATATGTATAGCAGATTTCATTTTAATCTTTTATTTTGCGTTCATGTGTTTTTTCCATTTTTGCAAACTAAAGATGAAAGGTACTGGTTTAAATGTCTAGGTAATTTTCGAAAGGATTAAGAAAGAGAAGTTAACGTACTGCAAAATTCTGAAGATAAATGAATCGTTCATTAAAGTTTTTAATTGTTGGCGTGATCTAATGTATTGGTACTTTATTTGAAAAGCATAAGCACGAAATTAAAATCACATACGTAAAACAATAAAAAAATTAAAAATGAAATATTCGATTGTAAATTTCAAGATATCATGCTGGAACGTTATTATTTTTGAGCCTTATTTATCTTTGTATAAGGATTTCGTTTAACTGTGACTTTATTATTCTTGTATTTATTGATGCTGAATGGCAACAGTAGTTTTATTACGATGAAGTTCGCTACTTCTACTTGAATAACGCACAAAAAAATGTTATAATCTTGAATACTAATTAAATATTTATTTTTCTAATGCTCCTTTTCTTACGTAAAATATTATACAACCTAAAACTCACCTCTTATATGGTGTAGTCGGATTTTTCAAAAAGAACCTAAAACTCTTCCGCAGAAGCTTCAAAAGTTGCTAGCTACGAAGAAATTAAACGTCGCCATAACTTCTTTGAAAGCTTCCGTTGAAGTTGCGTGAAATTCCAATGAATTTGATTACAAAGAAATAACAAGTATCCTCATCGTACGCCTACCCCGCCCAGGTAATTTTATTTCGAAAACGTTATTATTGTTTGTAAAATTTGTAAAAATTAACATTTCGTTTAAAAAAGAATATTCCATTGCGAAAAAACGTCGCCAAAGATATTTGGTTCAATTACGCTTCTCGCCAAGAACAACTGTGATTTTTCTTTTTCGCCAAAAAAATGCCAAAAAACGGAAATATTCTTAATTCTTCCGAAGCGCAACACTGAATCAATTAACGGTCTCTCAGTTGAAAATGGACTTACGTATCAAAAAACTTTTAACTACCGGAAATAAGAATGATCTAATTTTTAAAAATTGAAACACTAAATTGAAACACAGAAAGACGTTAGTTGATTATATTTATGCAAAAGCTGCTCTTCTGGAAAAAGCTCCTTTAACCATTCCACAACCTGATCGTATTTCTATGATCATTGGTGATGTGGTGATTGCCTTTTAAGCCAATTAATATCCTTCAAGTTGAAGGGTCCCTTTTGCTTGATCGGTATGATACTCGACTGCTAACCATAAGATTGTGAGTTCGGGCCTAGCGCTATCCGCTATTCATCCTAAAATGGTGATCTGGGCTTCATTTATGTGCAGTTTACCGTCACCTAAACAAGGATCACCTATATCCCCACCAAGAAATATATCACGACAAACTCTTGACAACCAAAGGAATATTCCAGTTCCGTCTACTAACAGCTCAACTACTTCCCATGAGAAAACACCACGTGATTCTAATAGCTGAAATTTTTCTGACTCCCACCGCAACACCAATCGCAACTCGAGAGATGCAAGATCTACGCCCATAAATGCAAGTAAAAGTAATTCTTCAAATAATATTAAAACTCATACAAATAGGCGCGCAATAATAGCTGTCATTATTAATAATGATACCGAAATCCAAGCCGTCTGTGATCCCTGTGCTGATATTACTGTTATTCAACAATCCTATGTTCCGCCTGATGTCATTATTCATCCATGGACTGACGGACAGTTTCAAGTGGTCAACCACGAAATAAAGCCAAACGGTTGGATTTCTTTGAACATTAATATTGGTTCTATTGAACATACGATTCCTAAAGTTGGAATTTGTTCGTAACTTTCATTTCCATTAATTTTAGAGTTTGACTGGCAGCAACAAGTCCAGGCTAGGTGCACTTACGTCTCAAATGGATCATTATGCATCTCTACACCATCCTCGCTTCACTCGTACGAATGTATCCATGTAACAAAACCTAGCATAAACTGTCTCGCTTCTAAAAAATTTTCGTTACCGACTCTAAACGATGTTTTTTTGCCCAAAACATCAAATTTCCTTCCTCTTCAAAAACAACTCATCTTTAAATCTAAGAAACTTTTTGCGAAGCATCAAACCCAACGCGATGCTGTAATTGGAAAATTTGTTGACGCATTTTATTCTAATGACGACAACATTGGATTATGTCCCTATTTAGAATTTAAAATAGAATTACAACGAGACAAACCCATTAGATGTCAACCATATTGTCTTTCAGAACCTGATCGTCATGTTCCTAAATACTCAAATACACAAATGGTTAAATCAAGGAATTTTTCGCCCTTCCAACTAGCGTTACGCCTCCTCTGATTTCATAGTAGACCACCCCTTTCATGAAAGTACTCCAAGACACTTTGTTGTGGATTTTTCACTCACCATTAATTCCATCACGAAGATTGATCTGCACCCAATTGATCAGATGGAGGATGTGATTAAACGCACCGTAGAAAGGCAATACAATTCTAAAATGGATATAAAATCTTCATTTAATACCATTCGTATAAGAGAGACGGCTATCTACAAAACTGGCTTTGTCACGCCCGATGGACATTTTGAATTTCTGCGTATGCCTTTTGGTGTCACCAATGGTCCATCTACAATGACAAGAGCGATTAAATTAGCTTACAATCATCTAGCGCCGCACAATGTAAATACATACATTGATGATATTTCAACTTCACATGATGACTTTACTTATCATCTAAAAGTGATTTACAAAGTCTTTGAAGCAACTCGAAACGCTGGTCTTAAGCTAACACCAGAAAAATGCCAATTTGCTATATCAGAAATTTCCCTTTTTGGTCGTATTCTCTCTCAAGACGGCTAACGCCCAGATCCAGAGCGTACTGCATCAGTTGAACGTTATTCAACTCTGAAATCAATTCAAGAAGTCTGAAGTTTTCTTGGATTTGCCAATCAATTCAGAAAGCATATTCGGAAATTTGCTGTAATAGCAAAACCACTTACAAACACCCTCAAAGGATTAGAAAAGAAGACCAGCAATGCTGCCATTGTTTTAACTGAGGATCAACAGCGTGCCTTTGAGAACTTGAAAACTAAAATTGCTTCCGCTCCCATTCTTGCTTATTTTAAACAAGGTATGCCAATTTTCGTAGAAACTGACGCATCGTATTCTGGACTAGGTGCAGTTTTACCTCAGGATCAGAACGGAAAACGTCGAATTATCGAATATGCATCACGAATTTTAAAGGATACTGAAACATGCTACCACAGCAATGAACTGGAATGTGCTGCAGTGCATTGGGCACTCACTGAAAAATTTCGCCTTTATCTTCTCGGTCACAAGTTCGAACTTATCACAGATAACTATACCACAGCATATGTTGTAACGAAATCTGCAATCAATCGCAAATTTGCCTGATATTTGGTACACTTGGCCCAATTTGATTTTACAATAGTACATCGACCTGGAAAGCAAAATGTTATCGCAGATCATCTTTCCCGTTTTCCAACTCCACCTATTTATTTAACAGTTACCGCAAGTTATAAATCAGAAATTTGCAAATGAGTGATGACTTCTGCCAGTATATTTTTCGTTTGCTCAAAGAGAAAAACCCTAATAAAAAGACAGTGTCAATCATACGTAATTACAATATCGATAACAATACTCTAGTACGATTACAGGCCAATAAAACGATATCTGTAGTAGTTATTCCAAAGGCAATGCGTGAACAAACTTTGTTTGCTAGCCACGATTATGTCGAACATATGGATGCCAAAAAAACACTTTACAATTTACAGCAACGCTATAGGTGGCCAAAGATGAGAAAAGACTGTAAAATATACGTTCGAAGTTTCCACAAGAGTCAAATTGTTAACCACCGAACTGCAAATGCTTATGGCTTATTGCAACAATTGCCGATTCCAACTACACTGTGAGAAATAGTGTCTGCTGATCGCATCATACACTTGCTTCAAACAAAAGCTAGGAACACTAACATGTTTGTCCAGATTGACCATGCGACACGTTACGTGATTGCAACACCATACGCATCTCTTGCTGCGTATGCAGTGACCGATGCTCTCTATAACAACATTGTACTTCGATATGGGCGGCCAAGTATGTATATATCAGATAGAGGAACTGCGTTTACTACCCACCACAATCAGAGAATTTTAAAAAAAATATGGAATCACACAATCAATGACACCACCCTATTCACCACAAGCTAATGGCATTGTTGAATGTGCCAATGGAATAACTGTGTCCACCTTGAAAAAAATTATCGACAAAAATCCAGAAAAATGAGAATTACTACTTCCTAATGTTTCATGGGCAATTAACACAGCCAAACAGAATTACACAGGGAAATCCCCATTCTATTTGCTTCATGAATATGAGTTACGCCTTCCTCGTGAACTTTATATTGCAAGCTTCATAAACGACATGCGACGTGAGGATCAACTTGACCTTTTAATGTTGGCCAGGGCCCAAGCTGCGAATTCTTTGCAGGAAACACATTTATCATATAAACGTTGATTTGATCTTCATCGTAGACATCATTCATTTAAATCAGGAGATTTCGTATCATACGACTGGCCGAAACAATGCGATCATAAATTATCTCCAATTTACAAGGGACCGTTTGTGATTGTTCGTCTAGTCGGGGCCGTGTGTTACGAGATCAAGCCACCGAAAGCACGTAATGGTGTTTTAAAAATTGTCCATGTGCAGCATCTTCGGCCTTATAACGAACGAGATACATCAATCGACGAAGATGACAGCTTTGAAGAAGACAACGAATCCGTTGACGAAATCGAAGATACAGCAGGTGACCCCTAAGATGTGCCTCTGAATGAACTGGATCTCATCACACCGATTTAGTTTTACTTAAACAATCTCATTAAAATATTAAACGTTTTAAGCACAACAATGTAAAATTTAAAACTGTCTTAATTTCTCATTGAGCGAGGCTGACTGTAAGGTTCTCGTTTAAATGTGACATTATTATTCTTGTATTTATTGATGCTGAATGGCAACAGCAGTTTTATTACAATGAAATTTGTCACTTCTACTTGAATAACGCACGAAAAATGTTATAATCTTGAATACTAATTAAATGTTTATTTTTCTAATGCTCCTTTTCTTACATAAAATATCATATAACCTCAAACTCACCTCTTATAGATGTACAATAGATGTCGAATAAAAAAATCAGGAAAATGGCAACAATATTGGTGACTTTGAAAAAATTTATAAATCGGCTAATGAATTGGATATTTCTAGAATCGCCAAGAATTTTGACACTTGAATAAGTAATAAACGAATTATAGAAATCCTTTTAAAACTTTATATGTCTTTTTTTTAAGTAGGAGAGGCCAGCAGACCATCAATAGCAAATCTGTTGGATCAGGCCAGTGAATGTAAGCGCTGAGTGGAGCATAAGGGATTAGAGAATTAAACTTTGTACCCCAATTTGGAGGCAAGTATTAAAGCACCATCGAGTTTTATACTGAGTAGCCTGCTCTATAGTAAGTTGACATTTCAGTAGAGCTAAAACGAGAAAACAGAGAAGAAAGGCAGACGTTTGCAGGGGCAATAATAAGTGTTTGAAGTCTCTCTTCCGGCTGAACTCTGTCTACCTGCTTTGAGTAATATTGCCATCGAATAGTTTTAATACTACCGATTAGTATCGAGTCCTCAGCTGTAAGTGGTTAATATTATGAGAGGACGCCCTGGGTGTATTTTTTTCGTTTTTGTGTCTTCAAGTTTAGAAAACGTCGTTATTTATCGACGAATCTGTTGACGCTTCCACCATACGCCCGGTAGGTTGAACTCGTCGGGGATGTGAGGAGATTTTTGCGACAGAATATTAAAAAGTAAAGTCTAATTTATTTCCCACACCAACCTAATTTACCCAAACTGAGTAACGACTACGAAGAGACTCTGGTTCGGTATGAACTCTGGAATGCCATAATTTGGAAGTAGTTTTCATGATGGTGGTGGTTGCTGTTATTTATGGCATTTTACAAGCCCACTGACAGACAGCCATTTAAGCAGTATGAGAGACTTTTGTTTTTCGGTAGCGCCAACTAGGGACAAGAGTACAACTTAACTACGTACCCACGTCACAAAATCCCTTTATGGAGTGGAATTCCTACATAAACTTCTTTTGTTCATCCACAGATAGTAATTTAGATAGAAAGAGAACGATCACCTCTGCCTTAGTACCCTCAGTGGTATTAAGACTTTGTGACCACAACAGATTTAACGTGTGCTGGTCACCACACACAAAGAGGAGTCTTCGACTGGTGGGTTCGAAATTGCACTCCAACGGATGAGAATTGGATGCCCTACGAACTAAGCTATCCCGCTTCATGAGGTAGAAGTGAAACAAAAGCGCTTGCTGTAAATGTCCTGCTATCAAGAAGTTCGTCAAAAAATAAAAGAATATTTTTAAATAGTACAGCATCAAGTCGTTCATTATGGTACTTGTCACGGGTTGTTTTCGTACGATAGAATGCTAGATTATACATCAAACCTTTTTTTGTATGAAATTTTAATTTTTCCTAAAGGCGAATAAATTATCTAAAAACAAACTAGTGCAAGCACACTTACTTGTTTATCAAAATAAAAATTCGCCAAGAAACATTTTTGCAGGAATTTTAAGTGAAAAAAAAAAAGAGTTTATATTAAAATTTACTGAACTTTTATTCTAATTTATATCATTAATTTTTTTTAGCTTCATTTTAACATGTTTAAAATTTAGAATACCGATATTCTTCTTTTCTGTTTGCTTGGGTCGTAAAAATGCAACAAAAAATTGCCAAATACCAATAATAATTAATTAATTGAGATAAAATCTACTACAGAATTCAGAAGTTTGAATGCTTAGAGCTAATCTTGGAAACACAAATGGCAGCTGTGTATGTTTGGGGTTTATTTTGGGAAAAATTTATTAACTTTTGCAACGACCTATCTAAAAGGAAAAATGCCTTATATTGAAGTAAGAAATGTTTGTACTTTAAGCATTTTCCTAAAATCAATAAGATGTAAGGATTAATAATAAAAAAATTAAATAAATTTTTAAATAGAATTATATAACTGTTGTCCTTTGGTTCTTTAATTTTTAATATATTTGTTTAGTTGGCAATTTTTCTCTTTTCGCTTCCCTTTTAACTTAATAGATGGCGCTGAATGCTTTCAAACTAAACTGCGAGATTACGATTTGTTTTGTTGAGAACGTTTCAATCTTAAAGTTAAGACTATCTAAATTTCTGGCTTCAAAAACCAAGTTACCTTATCACTTAAGATCAAGAAAAAGATACTTTTTTTTTCAAAAAGCTTTTTATAGGGTAATTTATATCATATGAAAACTCGATGATGTTTTGCTTTGAGAAATTTCAAAATACATAAACCACAGGTAAATTATTGAAGATTCATATTTCTCAAGGCATCAATTTTTCGCTTTTATGATTATAAGAAAGAAGAATGGTTGAGGTAAAAGAAGAACATTGTTCTCATTTGTCAAAAGGCTCATATTTGGTGATTTCACAATGCATATATATGTGTGTTATTCCAATCTTCACAAGTGCATGCCAATGAAATCGATTTGCATCAAAACAATCTGACATAGAGGATGGACTCAAAAGAAGATACACATTCTGAAGAATGAAGTACGGAAAATACATTCATTTCGTCAATTTCCAATATTCATTAACCGTTTTCTAACTGGAAATTTAGCCTTTAGTCACTTATTAATAGAAGTTATATATCTCTGCGATGATCATAAACAATACTTTTTTCAGATTATCGATTATAAATTTTTATATTTTATTTAATTCAATTATAATAACTTCTACTAAAAAATAACAATTATTTCTTTGAATAGTTTCCGGTTTAGAGTAGAGATTCAAATTAAAAACATTCTGAAATTAGAAACACAAATTGAGTAATTTTTTCTTAATTAGAGGTATAAGCAGATTAAATGACTGATTTCCGTATATTCAGTAACCCCTCCTGAATCATCACTAAAATCATCACATCGAAAGAAAGAATGCAGATTTTATTCAGAATTATTATAGCATTTCAATAAAGAATATAATTACTGCTTTAGACAATCATCGAATGCATCTTATAAATTGATTTAAAATCCTATTCAAAGCCTAAAATTATTAGAACAATGCATTTAAGTTATATCCTCATCACCTGAAAACAAATAATGGTGGAAATCTTCACCAAAAACAATTCAGTGGGATCTCAGCGCAGTTCTAATGTATCATAATGAATTAACCCTTTGCACTCGGAAAACTAATTCGATGCATAATTATTCGATGCATAATATACAACAGCTGGTCCAAATGTGTGTGTGTGTGTGCGTGTGTTTAAAATCGAATTTCTCCGTCTTTTTACCATTCTGTAAATATTTTCAATAATCAAAATTGAAAAATAAATAAATAAAACGTCAAAATGATGCACCATCTTGAATGTTGCCCAAGTGGCACCATCGAGTACAACGGGTTAATCCTAGTAAACCTAAAACATACACTTTCAGATTCAAATTATCTAAACATTTAAAATCAGTTGTGAAATATTTTGAAAAAGAAAGAGGGAAACAATATTATTATTTCTTGTATTGATGCTGATCTAATTTATCTCATTGTTATAAAACTTATTTTAATGAAGTCCCTTCTATAGAAACTCGCGACTAATTATGAACGGCTTCTGAATCAAATTACATCCAGAAAAAAATAAGCCAGTAATGCGCCATCTTAATCACTTCTTCTGTAAAATATTTAAACTTTAGATGAAACCTTATAGCAAACTATTTGTGTGTGTGTGTGCGTGCACGCGCGCGCATAAATTATAAATACCCTATGGAGGCTTAACAAGAAGAATCATGCCAACTGCATTCTAATACAATTTTATTTTTGAGACAAAATAGCGCAAGAAGGTAAATTAATATTAATATCATCAAACACGACAAAAGCCATATCCAATTTTAAACAATTCTCAATAAATATCAGTTTTCACAAAATTAAAAATCAAACGGCATTTTTTTTTCAAAACATGATTTAAAAAAATTTGAAAACGAAATGTATGTGGCAACTTAAAATAAACAGCAATCACAATTCTCAAACAAGCAATCAATAAACTTATAAAGGCAGGGAATATATAATCCGATTGAGAATGCAATGAAACAGAAAAAGTCTCCAGTATTTTATTTAATCTGACAATTTTTAAAGTTTTTTTAGTAATTTTATTTTTATTTAGCCAATATCGTTTTATATTATTCTTAAATCACTTATTTCTAGAGGATGTATTTTATTCCAAATTCAGCGTTAAACTTGCAGGTAAGATATAATATTTATTTATTTTTGAAATATAATAACTCAATTTTGTACAATTTGGTTCTTTTTTAATTATTGTTAATTTATCTTAAAATATATATGCTTCAAAATTTTAAAAATGCAACAAAATACCACTCGAATTCTAATGCATAAATTATTTAGAAAATGCCCAAAATTTAGATATTTTTAAGAATCTTGAATTTTACTTTGATCACCCTAATATTACAAATATCAAAACGTTAAAAGTTTCCTTTTCATAAATTTCATAAATAGAGTCTAAATATAGTAATCTGTATATTAAAAGGAAATAACTCTATTAAAGATACAATGTTTTCTAGAAACTTGAACAGTGAAAAATGTTTTCTCTTTCTCTCTCTCTCTTTTATGTACTTATTCATTTTATGCGTTTTGATTTCTTTCACATTATGAGTTTCAAAAACTTAAAGGATGGATTGAATGGAAACTTGTTGATGTATCAAAGTACAAAATCTAGGCAAATTTTTTGTTCTGCAGAAAATGATGTGCGCATCTTTATTTCGGGCTTATATTGAAACAAAGTTTGTTCAAAGGGAAAATTTTTTGCATGAAAATGTTGCTATAGTATCGCCCAAAAATTTTCTCAAATTACAGATGCAAGTTGCCTGCTCAACCAATGTTATTTCGTCAGAAACTATATTATTCTTTTTATGTTTTTACTGTTTTAGCTCAGATCATTAGTTTTAAAATCTTCATACTTCAGAATTTACAACATTGATAATTGGGTTCAAAAGTATCAATGTTTAGGGCATTCTGGCATTTTGTGAACAAATATTTGAAAATTAATTACATTATAGAATCGTTATTCAGAATTCTGGTTAATTTTTTTCTCTTAAATGTCGTGCTTCTCATAAGACCAAAGAATATCGTTAATTATTTAAATATTTAAATATTCGATATTAGAGCATTCTATTCTTACCATCAGGCAATTTCAGATAATTCTATTCCCTTGCTTACATGTAATAACTATTTTCCCAATAAAATATTGAATAGCAAAGCGATCATATTAAACTTTGTCGATGTGTTAATAAATAAGGTTCAAATTTAAAAATATAATAATAAGGTTTAATCAGATTTATTTGGCTCAATATCCTTTCCGAAAATAATAATTTTTAAAAATCTGTATATTATCGATTCTGTATATAATCTGTATATAATCGATATTATCGATTTTATATTTGTAAATTGTAAGCCGAAAACATTACAATTTTCGTAAAATTTTGCTCGTTATTCATAATAAATTTCTCCATCTCGTAAATCCAATTTTTTCGTTTTAAATACATTTTATTTAAATAATGGATTAATATCTCTATAATGAATTATACAGAATAATATCATTCTTTTATTTTTACTTTCAGCTATAATCGAATATATGAACGACAACTGTTTTCAGATTTAAATATTTCTTCTCTCATTCGCCGAAAGTATTAATTTGTTTCAATTCATTTATTTGGGAATTTATATACAAGCTGAAAATGGAGAAAGACGCGACATACATTTGTGACAGTTGCAAAGAAAATGCTGATGAAAATGAAGATGAATCAAAAAATTATCGCTGGATTATTTCAATAAAAACTGTATTCCATTGCGCTAAATGTTCAAGATACTTCAACATAGGATTCAGAGTTACAGATAAGACATCATTGCGGCATTCATCAAAAAATTCAGAACAAGAATTAGTTGCTCATAATTGTGAAAGTGTGTATGCCGAAATAGATTCCAGAAAAGAACATGAAATCGAAGAATGCAAGCCAACCGTTTCCAACGGGAAGCCAAACATATGTGATGCTAAGTCGAGCCACTCCTCATCTGCTAGTTCGTGTGAAATTATAGATGGCGACAGAATGTCAGGAACTGAACACAGGAATCAAGAAAGCCATCCAATCGAATCACAGGAAAAACGGTACAATTGTGACGTTTGCCTTCGAACCTATAAGACTAATCAAGGCCTTCAACTCCATAAGAACGTGCACAAACCGAATAATCCTTTCAGATGCACGGTGTGTCATAAGCAATGTCCATCTAAAGCATTTCTCACCGCACACTTAAACAAACATTCCGATGAAAGACGTTATAAATGCTATTTATGCCCTGCGGCTTTTAAATTTTACGGAGGTCTTTCGAACCATAGGAACATACATGATGCCCAGAATCCTTTCAGGTGTAGCTTGTGCAACAAGAATTGTGCTACTAAACAAAAGCTTGATTCTCACATGTCGACTCACTCGAATGAAAGGCCTTACAAGTGTACTATATGCAATTCAACTTATAAAACTAAAGCTAGTCTTTTTATGCATAAGATCGTACATAAAGAGAAGAACCCTTATCGATGCAATGAGTGTAATATCAACTGCCGTTCTGGGGCCAGCTTGAAAAATCACATGACGAGTCATTCCGACACAAGGCCACATAAGTGCAATATTTGTTCTTCATCCTTCAAATTAAAATATAATCTCAATCGTCATATGAAGCAGAAACATCAAACCGATAATTTGAAAGGAGACGAGAAATAAGTGAAAATGTCTTTTTATGATTAAAGTTTAGTAATCATATCAAATAACATAATCCTTTTATAATAATTTGAATATCACCAGGAGTTTTATTTTTTAAGTATTATACGTCTAGATTTTTTGAAGTCAGCTCGGGCATCGAAGGAAGGTACTCTTAAATTTTAAACATGCATTTTAAAGTTATTTATTAAGCAACAGCACGTGCATGTGCTAGTGAAACCTAACAAGCAGCTTTTATTAAGATTGTACTGAATCCCTTCTAGCTTCATTTGTGAAAAACATTTGTCATAGATTAAAAGTGATAAAATAATAATGAATCTAACATAGATGTGTTCAGTTATGTCTTTTTCTACATATATTAATGCAGTTAATATAATAGACAATTATTTTCATCATCATCTTTCTACAGTTCATACCTGCAATCGTATTCTATTTATAAAAAAATCAAGTTCTTTTCTTATTTGATTTGAGTAGTTTGATAGCATTTCTAAAAGATATAATTTGCTTAAAATTTAAACTTTTTTATATGCTTCAAACTTATGTAAACTTTTATTTTTAACAAAGGTCATAATATCTAGGTATAATATGTATTTCAAAATCAGGACAAGCCGTGAAATAATTTTGTTCTAAAACTAATATTTGAAAACATATTTTCGGATAATTGTTCTCTTGACTTAAGGTTGTGCGTATATGACTTTTAAAAGAAAAGCAAATTCATTCACTTTTATTATTCATAAGCACTTGGACATATTTGTAAAAATAAATTTTATACCTATTATTATGTGATGAAGTGGTTTTCTGTGTTATACTGGGCATAAGAAGAAATAAACATTTCATTTCTCTACAAATATTGTTGTTAAATCTTTTTCTAGCATTGATATTTGAATTTCATCAAATTTTTCTGATGACTATCTAGAATGCATGGAAACTTGAAACAGGAGTCTTTCTGTATTCTTAATCTTATATCTTATATATTGACATAACTAGGATGAATGCACATATTGTTGGTGCTAATTATAAATCTTATAAATTAAATTTGATAAAATAAGCCTTTTAGTCTCTTGTATAGTTTCAAAATTAGAGTCATTTTAATAATTAAATAATTAAATACCGATTCCTATCAATTTTTATTCTCCATTAAGTGATAATATTTGTGATTAGAATAACTACAATCATTCTCGAAAATTACTTATAAATTCTATGGAGAGGATGAATAAAAAATTTTCTTACTTTATTATGTATTTTTATATTTATGAACAACAAATCATTTACATTCATTCTTACTATCCATCATGATATGGTAAATAGAATTTTCAAACTTCAGTCTGAATAAAACAGCAGTGACAATATCTGAGTATTTCATAAGAAACATATTATATGCCAACTAGATTTGGAAATGGGTAAGAAACCTATTAATTGACTACGTTTTCAGGGATATTAGTTTTCGTGCTATTGAGATGCATAATTACCCTGCGAAATTTGAATTAATTTATTAAAGTTATATAATTTCATTTTAAAGCATTGTTAGGGCTTTTTAAGACTGACCTCGTCCTTTTAAAACGCGATCAGAGGACGAAAACTGCATAAAACCAGCTGTCGGAAATTTGGCGCTGGCATATTTTTAAGTTTATCTGTTCAGCTAGCAAGGCAGTTCTTCGGATGGATAAGGGTCTCGAACCGGAAGCCCTCCTTCCCCCAAAGACGAGAACCACCCCCGACAGCAAACCCTGTTTAGCATGGATAATATTTTGTCGTGTATGATTTTGATTCTGAGATTAGAATCAACCACCAACGCCATATTAGTCGCTGACTGTTATCTAGGTTCAGCTCACTTTCAATAATTACAGAGTGTGTTGAAGTCGCAGTGAAATACTAGGATGCTCTATAAAATTTGTTCCGAGTACTATCCAGCAATCGATCGATGCTCAACATTTACCTTATTCTGCTCTAAAATTCTTTTTTGTTTGAACTTTTTATGCTCATAAAGAATATCCATCATTCTTGCAACTATTGGAATAAAACAGGCATTCGGGTTAGATTTTTTTGATAATTGTTTTGGGTTGAAATACTTTACGTCCTTACTGCAGTTCATTAATCGATGTTAGGATTTTATGCTGTTCAGTTGCATAAAAAATTCGCAATATGTACGGAAAAAACACCAAAACAATGCTAATCTATGGATTCAATTTATGGAATTTGCTTTCTTTTGAACGTCAAATTTCAAAGCGATAAAATGTGAATAAATTTGAGAATAATTCACGTTTAAAACTTCTCAGCATTCACTTTATTCGAACGTACCATCATTTGATAAAATAACATGAATTTTATATATATTGAAGATCTAGAGAAACTGATATAGCTGGTCGTATAAAAATAATACTGTTCAACCAATCAGCGTGAAGCGATGCGTTCGACATTGCGACAGCTTGCATTGCTTATAAGACAACAGGCGTCTCAAAAAGCTATTTGATCTATTTTTATTGTTATAACGGCATGTTATTAAGATTTAAGAGATTTTTAACCGTGACTAATCGACGGCGCTTGAGAGAGGGAGCGCATCACTTCCGAAATAGTAATGAAATTTGGATTTTTGCGCGCAACCATTTCCAAGGTGTACCACGAATACCAGGTTTACGGTAAAACTTAAAATCAACAGCGATGCGGCTTGAAAACGGTATTGATAGAAAAGTATCATGTCTGAAAGGAATAATAATAGACGTTCAACACTTCCTCATCTTGCCATGGAAGTGAATTATGAGTTTTAAAAACTGAAAGGAGGTAGAACATTATATTTTAGTCGTGTTGGAAAAGCTCTCTTGTAATGGTTACAAGTATTTAGTACACATGTTACTTCAAAAAATAAGAAAATATTCTTGTTGAGAAAGCTGTAAAACTTTTTTTTTCATTTTCAGAATTGAGCATAATTCTCGAAAAATAATATTTTAAAGCAAAGATTTGACTGAGCTGCCAAAGAATTCTTATTTTTTATTTTTCAGAAATAAAAATGGAGATCTGCTGCTTTTTGATAGCGCAAAATCAAGGACGTTAATTTTTTCTGCGTGTAATTTAGTGCACATCTTTATTTTGTTCTTAGAATTAAATAATATTTATACAAAGTAAGTTTGATAAGAAAATGCTCCTCTGGTATAGCTTGAAAATTTACAGAAATTGCCGATGCTAATTACATCTTGAAAAAATGCTAAATTGTCAAAACCTCATTTTTTTTAATGTTTGCATTTTTCTCTTAGGTCATCAGCCTGAAAAACTCCAATCTTCAAAATGTATAGCTTAGAAAATTGGGTTGAAAACACTGTTTAGTGCTTTTAGATTTTCTCGATATTTCTGACATTTTATAAATAAACACGTTAGAATTCATTCTACTACAGAATCCTTACTGAAAATTTTGGTTTATTTTTTGGTCTTGACAGTTTTATATTTCTCAATAAGATCGAAAAACAGCTTTTTTTTTAATATTCAGGGAAAATTTATTTGAAGCATTCTATACCTATTATAAGGAATTTTTCAGATCATTCTGTGACTATATTTTCGTGTAATTACTATTTTTCCATTGAAATATTGAATAGAAATACGATCTTTGTCGATATATTGATGTCGATATATTATGAATTAAATGTAAACATGTAATATTATAGTTTGATAAGATTTATTTAGTTCAGCATACAATTCGAAAATAACATTTCTTAATAATTCAAAAAAATCTGTAAATTCTCTATTTTTCTTCTCAAAAATAAATAAACTTTAAGGTTTTCTTAAAACTTCGTTATTTTTTATTATATAAAGTCTTCGATTCTTAAGTCCTATTTCATCGTTTTAAATTGTTTCACTAAAATATTGAATTTTTTTTTTGTGTAAATTATTATATAGAACAATATCATTGTTTTATTTTCATTTACAGCTTTAATCGAATATATCAACGATGACTGTTTTGGGATTTATAATATTCCTTTTCTTTACTGAAAGTATTTATTCAAAGAAAGGAACTTTTGTAAGAAAATATTGCTATGATATGACCCAAGTATTTACTGAAATGACCGATGCAAGTTCCCTACTGAACCAATCCTAAATTGTCAATACATAATTTTTTATATGTTTACGATTTTTCCTCAAATCATTAGTCTCAAAAACATTAGAATGAATAGCGAAGAAAAATGGGTTCTAAAGTGTCATTATTCAGTGCTTGGGGATAATTGATAATTCTGATTAATTGATTAGCGATTTTAATATATAATAATTGATAATTGATTTTAATACTAAAAATAGCTTTACCATTCACATAAACGTACATAAAGAACAGAATCCTTACCGATGTAATATGTGCAATAATAATTATACCTCTACAATCCATCATCAATGTTGAAGCATTCTGATTCGAGCCCTTACAAGTCTTACAATTCCTCATTGTTTCACAAAAGAAACTCGCATCTCATTCGTTACATGAAGGGAAAACATCAAAAAAATTATTTTGTAGTCAAACTGGAAAATGCAGTAGACTCTGTGGGTTGTGTTTCATTCAAAGTGTTCAATATTATTATCCAATAGCAACATTTCCTTCCATTCAAATTTAAAGAAAAACGTTCATTTTTGCAGGAATAAAGCATCGTGGATTTCGTAGAATTTTGGTGAAAAGTGATTGTTTTCTACAATAGCTTATACGGTATAAAAGATGCTTCTAAGTATGAGTCATTTTGTAACTACGTATTAAGAGATATTACAAATAAATAGTTATGAAACATAATCGGTACTTAATTAATTAAGATCTATCAAATAAAACATGAATAAATAAATCTGATTTCTTCAGTACTGGCATAAAGGGTAAAATATAAGAAATTTTGGTTTTACAAAAATATTTTTAAAGAAGTTATGTTACTTAATATAAACTATTCTAATTTTTGAAACTAACATTTTATGGTGGTTCTGTTTATTTTTTAATTAATCTGTTTTATATAAAATATTATATAATGGCCATATCCTTTAAATCCTGCAAATATTCTACAAATTGCAATTGTGAATGATATATTACTAAATTTGTCCATCCGCTGATATTAGCACAAAATTTATGATATTAAAAAGGCAGATATTATTGGAATATACTATATGCATACATTATATAGAAACTGACATGCTAATGGGATTATATATATATATTTAATGCAGCCAACTTCACAGCCAATATTTATACTATAAAATCTATTCTTATGGATGAATCATCAGTTCCAGCTGCTGAAAATTATTTTATATCGTGAAAACATGCATATATTTTTGATAAACATTTTTTTAAAGAAATGTTAATTTTACAAAAAAAATAATAATTTAAAAACAATATGTTCTATAATTTAAACCATATGTATTTTTTAAACTAACCTTTTATGGTAGTTCAGTTTTTTAGAATAATCTGTATTATTCAAAATATTATATAATGGCTATATCCTTTAAATCTTGTAAATATTTCACAAAACATTGCAATTGTGAATGATCTATTACTAAATTTTTCTATCCACTAATATTAGCACGAAATTTATGATATTAAAGAGGTTTATTTCGAGAATAAACTTGAAAGATGGTAAATAAGAACGTCATATATTTTAAACGTCTTAAAAGCTGTTTCAGTTTGAGTGCTTTTCTTGGCGCACTTTTTTAGAAGTTCTTTTTAAGAAGTTCCTCTCCTTTTCGTGTCATTAATAGGTAAATGGATGCAAAATCCAATCTTCAATATTATATTTGGCCTATTTCATAAGTTTTTTTTTTCTGTTTTACAATATTGATTCTTTCCTAATTTTTATGCTAAATGAAATATAGCAAAATGATTTCATATAATTTAAAGTTAACGAACCACAAATGTTTAAAAAAATATATGAAAAAAAAATTATTTTTTAAAATTCATTTAAAGTCCATTATTTTTATTAGCAGATATATTTTAAATAATTTATAGAAATCCTATACCAGAAATACAATTTTTTTTAAAAAAAAAGACAAAAAAATAAACGTAGTGTATGATGCATGCAAATTCAGAAGTAGTTTATTTGGCGTTGAAATCATCGCAATGGAAGAAAAGCTGCAGATTGTGTTTCTCTGCATCGCACTTAAATGCTAATAAGAACTCATCCCTTCACGAGCCGGCTCTCTGGCACAGAGGTAGCGCGTCTGCCTCGTGTTCTGTTAGCCCCGGGTTCGAGTCCTGTTTCGAGCATGGTTGTTCTTCTATGTTCTATCTGTGAGATGTGTGAATGTGACCCCTGTAAAAAGGGGCTGTGCAAGGGTGTGAATGTCTGTTTCATCTTCCTACGAGCTAGAAGTGAGACTTCTAATCTGAAGTGCCCTCAGAAGCTACTGTACTCATCTCTCTGTGGTAAAAAGCTGACACGACATCATCATCAATCCCTTCACTAATCACCACATTTTAAATTATCGATAATTTATGAGCTTTAAATAGAAGAAAACCTTCTAAATTCTATTCCAATTATATTAACAACTTTTAATACAACATATAATGAGAAATTAAATTTAAAAACACCCCCCCTTAAACCTCAGTACAATTTAAACTAAATGAATAAATCTAAAGTCACATCGCCCATATAGTCTTAGGCGCATATATACCAAAATGGATTGAATCTAGTTTTTAAACTAAAATGTCCAAATCACTATTAGTAGTTCCAATTGTTGTAAATGTATCTTCCATCTTATTAGTTAGAAAAACTAATTTTCTTTAATTCTCTTCGTATGAATATGATTCTTCAAACAATAATTACCAAGTCTTTTTGTTCTTTGAAGTCCTTACATGTGAATTGAAATCTGAGATCATATTTTTTATAGGGTCTAATTTAAGAATTTCAAAAATTCAGCGTAAGACAAAAGATCATTTAAATTGAAAATTCATTCAATTCAATTTTTGAGATGAAATATCTGAAGGAGCTGAAATAGTATTAATATCAACAAAAAACACCTTTGAAATATACGAATTTAAACGTATCTAATATATTTCAGTTTTCACAAGCATAAAAATCAAATAGAAGTTTTTCAAAAATTGCTTTTAAATAATTTGAAAAGGTAATTTAAGTGGCAATTTAAGATAAATCGGAATTAGAAGGCTAAGTCTCAAACAAACAATCAATAATTGATAAAGTCAAGAAGTTTTTAGTACTGTTCCAGATACTATATAAGAGGACAAATCGTCTATATTTTATTTAATCTGACTTTATTCTTAAAAGTTTTTAGTACTTTTATTCTTGTTTAACTGAAATACTTTTAACGTTGGTTGAAGATTCCATCCATTATTTTAAAGACATTCTCTTGTTTCCTGTGTCTCCTCATTTTACCCTGATGTCAATGTTAAATATACAGGTGAGATTTTATATTTATGTTTTTGTGAATAATAATACTAAACTTATATCTGGTGTGGTTCCTTTTTAGTTAATGTTAATTTATTTTAATGTATATATATCCTTCAAAATATTAAAAATGCAACAGCATACGATTTAATTGTATTGCAATATATTAATTATTTAGAAAACTTTAAATCTTTAGATATTCCTAAAATTTTTGAATTTTACTTTGATTTCCCTAATATTGCAAACAAAACTAAAAGTGAAAAATTTCCTTTAGGTAAGTTTGATCAATAGAGTCTATAAATTGTAACCTGTATAATCAAAATAAATAAATCAATTATAGCTTACAATGTTTTTTTTAGAATTTAAAACAGTAAATATGTACATTCTTTTTTTTGTGCTTATTCATTTTATGCAAATTGATGTCTTGTCCATTATTTGTTTTAAAAACTTAATGATGTAGAAAATTCTATTTAAGTCGAATTTCAAAAGCTGTCAGCTGTATCGCTCCAACAATTTACATAAATGTATTGCATTATGTAAATAGTTGGTAATGTAATGTAATAGTTGGTTATGTAATAGTTACATTGCATTATGTAACTATTACATGAAGTCAAAAAATAATAAAGCTTTAAAACTTATTTTTTCATCTTCACAATTGATCAGATGAAAAACTTGGGTTTTCAGAGAATTCTAGAAAATAATTTATAACAAAGTTTTGAGTGAGCTGTAAAACAATTTGGATTTTTTTTACAGAAATGTAAATGGGCACATGCTGCAGTATAGAAGCAAAAAATCTAGGAATTCTTTTTTTGTTCTGCATAAAATATAATTCACATCTTTATTTTGTGCTTAGGATTAAATAAAATTTATTCAAACAATGGAACTTTTGTAAGAAAAAATTTATAAGGTATCACTCGAAATCTTACTGACATTACCGATGCAAGCGGCCTGCTTAAACAATGCTGATTCGTCGAAACCTATACTATTTTTTTACATGTTTACGGTTTTTCCTCAGATGTATAATCTGAACTTCTTGCTTCATAATGTACAATGTATAAAATTTGGTTCAATAGTATTAGTGTTTAGTACTTGGAATTATTCTTTAAAATTCTGGTATTTTGTGAACAAATATTTGAAATTTAATTCCATGACCGAACTTCAATTTTTGGTCTATTGAACTTCGTGTTTTACAATACGATTGCAGAATAACAGCATTACTTAAATGTTCAGCATAAATATATTTACAGCATTTAACTCTTACCGTTAGGTATTTTTCAGATGATTCTATGCACACGCTTATATGTAATTACTATTTTCCCATTAAAATAGTTAATGTCAAAGTGATCGCATTTGCTCTTTGGAGATATATCGATAACTAAGAATTAAATTAAAAAATATAATATGAAAGTTTGGTCAGATTTATTTAGTTCAGCAACATTCCGGATATAAAGTTACTTAAACATTTTTTTAAAAAAATCTGCATGGGCTTGGGTTTTTATTCGTTATTTGCAAATAGCAGATTTTATAAGTTTCTTAAAAATTTGCTCCTTACTTTTAATAGATGTTTTTTACTCCTAAATTATATTTCTTCATTTAAATATCCTTAATAATTCTTATTCATTAAATATCATTATTACGGATTTCATTTATGTATATATATATATAATAACGGATTACATAATTAAATATCATTGTTTTATTTATTTGCAGCTATAATCGAATATAATTAAGTTGCCTGTCTTGAGATTTAAATATTTCTTCTTTCTTTGATTCATCGAAAGTATTATTAGTTTCGATTCAATTATTTGGAAGTTTATAAGCAGGCTGAAAATGGAAAGAGACGTCAAGTACATTTGTGACAGTTGCAAAGAAAATGCAGATGAAAAAGAAAATGAGTCAAAAAATTATCACTGGCGTTTTTCAATAAAATACGAATTGCAGTGCGCGAAATGCTCAAAATACTTCAATATAGGTTTCAGCGTTACAGATAAGATATCATTGCTGGATTCATCAAAAAATTCAGAACAAGAGATAGTTGATGAGACGTATGAAAATGTGTATGCCAAAGAAGATTCCAGAAGAGAACATAAAATCGAAGAAAGCGAGACAACTGGCTCAAAAGAACCATATGTATGTGATAGTAAG
Source organism: Argiope argentata (assembly GCA_026289955.1). Taxonomy (NCBI): domain Eukaryota; kingdom Metazoa; phylum Arthropoda; class Arachnida; order Araneae; family Araneidae; genus Argiope; species Argiope argentata. The sequence goes on along the minus strand of JAOUZG010049864.1, from coordinate 24,217 downwards.
TCAAGCCACTTCTCAGCTGCTAGTTCGTGTCAAAATATAGATGGCGACAAAACATCTGGAACTGAACACAGAATCCAAGAAAGCCATGGAATCGAATCACAGGAAATCCCGTTCAAATGTGACGTTTGCCTTCGAACCTGTAAGAATGAAATAGGCCTTCAACGCCATAAGAAAGTACACAACGAGAATCATAATTTTAGATGCAAGGTGTGTCTTCAGCAATGTGGAACTAAAACACTTCTCAACGTCCACTTAAACAAGCATTCCAAGGAACGAATCTACAAATGCAGTTTGTGCCCTGCTGCCTATAAATATAAACGGTCTCTTCGGGACCACAGGAACATACATGATGTCCAGAATCCTTTCAGGTGTACATTGTGCAACAAGAATTGTGCTACTAAACAAAATCTTGAAAGGCACATGACCACTCATTCGAGTAAAAGACAGTACGAGTGTAGTGTATGTAATTTGATGTATAAAACTCTATCTGGTCTCATTAAGCATAAGTACAAACATAAAAAGAATAATCCTTATCGATGCAAAGAGTGTAACATGAGCTGCAGGGGAACATACGATCTTAAAAGGCACATGTCGACTCATTCCGAAGAAAAGCTTCACAAATGTCATATATGTTCATTATCATATAAAACAAAATTTAATCTCAGTGTCCACGTGAAGAAGAAACATCAAATGGATAATTTGAAAGAAAAAGAGAAATAAATGGAAACTTTTTAAAACTTTATTTTCATGATTAGATTTCAGTTATAATTTTAAATAAATGAAATCTCCTCAAAAAATAATATTATCCCAAAAAGGTCTGTTTTTTGAGTAAATCGTCTTTTTTTTTGAAAAAATTGATGGCCCTGAATTCGGCCCAGGCTTCAAAGAAAGATATTTGTAAATTATAAATGCAAACTTTAAAGCAATTTATTAAACCGTAACATATGTACATATCTAAGAAAATTTTGAAGCAGCTTAAATACGACAGTAAAGAATCTTTTCTAACTTCACTTGTGAACGATATCTGTCATAATTAAAAATATATAAAAATATAATAAATTTTTTATAGATTTGGATATTTAACTCTTTTTCTACAACTGTTCATGCAGATTACCTAAAAGACAAGCATTATTAATAACATCTTCCTGCATTAGAATATCTGCTATCGTATTCTATTAATATAAATTTGGGGAAATTTATACACAAATAATTTCGAGCTTATACCTTAAGATAATTAGTGTAGTTGGAGAGTCATTTCTAAAAGATATTGTTTTCTTACAATTAAAAAGCTTTACATATGCTTCAAATTTATTTAAATTTTTTTATTCTTAACAACTGTGTAATATGCAGATTTAAAACATATTTCAAACGCAGGGCAATTCTTCAGGTAGTTTTGCTTGAAACCTTTGTAAGCATATTTTTGTATATCGGTTGTCTTGACTCAAGACTGTGCTTGTAATTATTTTAAATGAAAAAGAAATTACTTAACTTTTATATTTAAAAAGTACCGGGACATATTTGTAAGAAAAACTTTTATATTCAACTTTGTCTAGTGAATAAATTCTTTTTTTTTGTTAAATAGTACAAATTAAAAAATACAACTTCCATTTTTTCTACAAAAATAGTTGCTAAATATTTTTCTGATATTATAAACTTTTCCGAGCACTTATTAAAATTAAAAAAAAAACGTGATACCGCAGTGTTTCTGTGTTCTAAATCTTATCTCTTATATATTGAAATAAAGAGGGTGAAGGTAGATATTATCATTCAAAACCAATTATAGACGCTTGTAATATAAGTTTGAATAAATTATTTTTAGCTCCCGTATAATTTAAAAATTGGTCTCACTTTAAAGATCAAATAATTAACTACCCCTTCCTACCCATTTTCAGCCCTCATTGTGTAATGACATTTATGATTATAATAACATCAATCATTTAAGCAATCGTCAACTTCTTATAAATTCAATGAAGAAGATGAATGAACTTTTTCCTACTTTATTTTGTCCTTTTATATTTATGAGAATCAAATCATTTACTCTCATTCTGATTATAAAACTTGATAATGTAAATCGAATTTTTAAGCTGCAGTCTATGCAGAAAAGCAGTGTCAAAATCTGAGTATTTAATAATAATTTAGTTTATATGCCAACTTGATTTGGTAATTTGCTGGGGTAACTGGCAGGCAAAAACTGAAGGAATCAGCAGAAAGTACAACAAACTAAGGGTAATACTAAACAAACATAATTTCGAAATATTATTGCATACTTGAATTTAAGCAAAAGGCTCGAATACTGGCATGCAATTCTGAAATATTGCAGCTCAAATATCTGCGAATTACGAACGAAGAGAAGTGCATTTTGTTATTCCGATTATTTTAAAAACACTCCGAGCCTGTTCAGTTTAGTTTTATTATACTAACATTACATTCTAAACCAACACTAGCGCTGTTTTGGAACAGACCTCGTCAGTTAGAACCAGGGTCAGATGACGATTACGACACATGAGCTGGCACTCATTTTCCTCACCCACACCGCACCAGCGAGAGGACGTTTGGTCTCACGGATTGAACGTTGCCACAGACCCCCTCAAAAGAGAGCTCTTCGGGGGAATCGCGTCTCGAACCTGAAACCCGAAGGCACAGAAGCCGGGACTTTACCACCAGGCCACCGGGACGTCTAATTCTGTCTAGAATTTCACTCAAAAACCTGAATACCGGTTTAATATACAGAGAATTAAAAATGAGAATTCTTTCAGAGTGTCGTCGGTAATGATCAAAGCTACTAATATTTTATTTATTCAATTTTATTCTTATCTGTTTGCATGCAAACATTATTTCGACTTAGTTTCACTTTGGCATAATGAGTCCTGTTTCAAACTCCACTCAGGTTGTTCTGATATTCGAACGCTGATCCCAGAACGGGAGCGAGAACTTGCAGGTGTCCTCCATCACTAGAAAAACATGCGAAGAAACGCCAAGAAATTTTTACCTTATGGATTTATCTCTCTTATCTTATTTACCTCTTAGATTGGATCAATATCCCCTACTACAAATTAGAGAGCATTCCTTTGCCTTTAAAGGCTCCAAATATTCAAATAATTTAAACAAAGGATTAATGTAAAGCGAAAAGAGCACCGGGCCTATCTTGGAACCCTGTGGCACTCCTGCTTTAAAAAATTGTCTCTGACAGTTCGTGTTTAACCCTTACATTGAAAGACCGCCCGGTTAGATACGACTCAAGGATTTTAATCAGACAGCCTGGGATCTGATATTCAATCAACTTGCAAATGAGCCCATTTATCCAGACGCGATCGAACGCTTTTTGTATGTCTAAGAAGACAGTTCCTGTTTTTTGTTTGTTTTCAAATCCTTCAGTAATGTATTCAGCTACCCTGACGAATTGATGTGTTTTTGAGAGGTTCGGTCTGAACCCAAATTGCCCCGGACACAGTATGTTTTTAATTATAAAATCATTGAGTCTCTTTAGTATTACACTCTCGCCAATTTTGCTAAGCGTTGATAAGAGTGAAATAGGCCTGTAGCTAGAAGGAATCGTGGGGTCCTTTCCTGGCTTAAAAAGAGGGACCACCGTTGCCATCTTCCATCGTGTTGGGAAGTGTCCAACTTCCAAGATTTTTTGGATTGAATGTGTGAAAATAAAAATTACATTGGGGGGAAGCTTTTTAACGATTTTTATTTTTGATCTCGTCACCTCCTGGGGCTTTGTTATTTTTGAGTTTTTTGATGATGTTAAGGATTTCAGATGGTGCTAGGAGTTCTAAGTCTTTGTTTACCTTATTTGCATTGGATGGGGCGCCATCTGTATGTTGTGAAATGCGTTAATTAGATTGTTTAGATTAAATTGGGTCTCCAGGCTTTCTGCCAGGCAGATTGCTTTTTCCTGGTCGGTTTGCGTTAGACTTGCAAGACCGTTAAGGGTCGGAATGTTGTTGTTTTTTTCTTTTTGAAGGGTTTCACAAAGTCCCAAACATCGCCGTTTTCGTTGTTGATATTTATTAATTTATTAGTCAATTCATCATCTTGGATTTTTTCATCCAGTTTGTTAATTAGTTTATTAAATTTATTCAGAGTAAATTTTGTAGCTGGGTTTCTATTTATTTGATAATGTTTTCTAACTTTATTTCTTAAAGAGTTAAGTTTTTTGATTAGAGGGTCTAGGTGCGGCTGTTTTATTTTAATTGGTTTGGAATCTTTATCTCTCTTGTTAAAGATGCTTTCTTCGATTTCCTTTGCTAGGTTATCTATATCAGTCGGGGTTTGGGTAGCGTTGGTGTTGAAAGTTTTATTTAATGAGTCGTTTTTAAATTTCTTCCGGTTTGTTTTGATTTTTTTATCTTTTTCCGGGAGCGTATATTTGCAATAAAAATTTAGAGCGACCGGGTTGTGGTCAGAGCTCATTTCGGGAATTGATTTCATTTCATGCGGGAATGGGAAATTCTTAATTAACACGATGTTTATTGTGGTGGCTGAATTTTTACCATATCTGATTGGTTCATTAGGGAACATAATTTCTAGGTTTGCATTGTCAACAAAATGTTTAAGTGTTAGACCTCGTTTTGAATTAGTTGTGCAGTTCTACGCAATAAAATTCCACGCACGTTTAAATCACCGCAAATAATGTGATTAGTACCGAGTTGGATGATAGTTTCAATATCGAGTACAAACGTATTGTTGCCAAAATTCGGGGGAACATATATGGATGTAAGAGTTATGAAGTCACTATTTTTAGGAGTAATTGAAATAATCGATGCCCCAACTTGATTAAGTGTGGGGGGATAATTTGGTGATGTGGGATATAATTTTTGATTAAGATTGCCCTTCCTCCGCTGGGTTGCAATGGGTTTTGATTTTCGAGGTAACTGTCATAGGATTCGTAATTTGCGATTCGGATTTTTTGTCCGGGTCCCAGGTGGGTCTCTTGAATTAATAAAACATCGGGGGTTAGGCTTGGTAATAAACAGTTTAAGCTCATTTAACTTTTGCTTGATCCCGTCTGCGTTCCAGTCAATAAGCGAAACCAATGGCTTAAACCGACTGTGTTTCAAATATGAAGGTATGAGTGATTATCGGAAAGAGCAAAATCTTGGAATATACTGAATTATTCATAACTTCACAACCTTAATCAGAAGATGTGTTTCTGGATTATTTCCGCTTTTATCAGACTATAGTTTCAATTTCTAATATCTTTGACTTGTAAACTATGTTATTTGTTCTCCGGAGCATCACTAAGTGAAATAATTTAGCCATGAATCGATCCGCTGAGACAGATTTAAAAAAAAACAAAGAAAATCGTATTAATTGACTTTTTTCCAATCTCATAAATCAAACGGTAGTCATTTATTGGCTTCAATATGTCGTCTTTGCAGTTGATGTCGATGATTGACGTAGGTCAATCCCTTGCTTCTTTTCACCACTTTTTACATTTTTCACTTTTATTCAAACGTAATGATTTAATGAAAATAGCCTCCTTTGCACGAAGGAAGCAAATCTTTGCTTATATGATTTCTTCAATGTTAGTATCTTCAGTTAGTTTATGAAAACCCACGTTCTTTTCTTCTGTACTTTTCACTTTGCATACAATCGAAGTGATATTGCATCGTGAGTAAATCTTAACACTCTATTTTTGTGTGAGATCGATTTCAAATCTGTAAAACTCGAAGTTCTTTAAAGTTTCTTACTGCATCTGAACTTGGATCAAACTTAAAACTAAAATTAACATCGAGAAATCCTGCAACCTTCGTGTTTTCATTCAAATGGTCTAAAGAACACTGAATGTATTCCATATATTTGGGAAACCTTCATTTTCATTTATAAACAGAATGGAGTAAATTGATATAAAGGAAGCTTGAAGGCATTCAACTCTCTAAAAATATCGATAAACACGGAATTATTGCTTGTAAACGCCTGAAATTATTTTAAGGTAAAAATCACTGACAAATACGAATATATTTTATACTACATACAAATCGACATGTGAACGGGATAAGTAATAATTGATAAAGTATAAATTCGGATGAAATCAACTTCACAACCAATTTTTATAGTTTCAAATCAATTGTTATAAATGAATCCTCAGTTCTAGCAGCTCAACATTATTTCATGTCCAGAATGCCGGCATATATTTTGAATCAACATTTTTTTAAAGAAATTTTAATTTGACAAAATTATTTTTAATTAAGTATATGCTTTAACTTAAATTTTTTTTATTTTTTGAATTAGTACATTATGGCAGTTATTTTTTGTGTGTGATTAATATGCTTTTTTCAAAATATAAAATGGCTGTAATCTTTAAATGATGTAGATATTCTGCAACACATAACGATTGTGAATATCTTATTTTTAAATTTGTCCATCCGTTGATATTAGCACGAAATTTATGATATTAATAAGGTTTATTTCGAAAATAAATTTGAAAGATGCTGAATAAGAACGTTATATATTTTAAAAGTCTTAAAATCAACTGCAGTTGGGTTTTTTCATTGGTGCACTATTTCAGAAATCTTAAGTCGTGTTCCTCTCCAGTTCGTATCATTAATAGGTAAATGGATGCAAAATCTAATCTCCTTTATTTTATTTGGCCAATCGCATCGGTTTCTTCGTTTTACAATCCTTCGTTTACAATTCATTTAAAGTCCATTCTTTTTAAAATCAAAAGTATTTTAAATAATTTATCAAACTTTTCCCCGAAAGATACAAGCTTTTTAAAAAGATACATTAAAATAACTATACTGAGAAATATATCCAAGTTCAGCTGTAGTTTATTTGGCGTTGAAATCATCACAACGGAAAAAATGCTGCCAATTGCTTTTCAACTTATCGCAGTCCAATGCTAATTACAACTAATGTCTTCTCTAATCATCACATCTTAACTTATCGATAACTTACAAATTTTCAAAGCCTGAAATTAATTCTTATTACATTTTTAATTTTCGATAGAACATATATCAAGAGATTAAATATAAACAAACAAACAAAATAGAAACCTTAGTACAGTTCGGATGTACCAAAATGAATAAATTCAAAGTCACCCAGCCCATAGAGTCTTAGACGCATATTTAACAAAATGAATAAAATCTGAATATTTATTTGAATTAAAACGTGCAGCTCAACATTAGTAGTTCCAATTGTGGTAAATATATCTTCCATTTCATTAAATAGAAGCCATAACTCTGTTTAATTCCATACAAATGAATGTGATTCTTTAAACAATGATTTGTCACCGAGCCTTTTCGTTTTTTGCAGTAATTGCATGCGAAATGAAATCTGAGATCATATTTTTATTGTGTACAAATTATGAAATTAAACAATTCAGCGTAACAAAAGAGATTATTTGAATCAAAAATTCATTCAATTGAATTTTTGATGCGAAAAATCTCAAGAAGCTGAAATAGCATTAATATTAAAAAATTCCTTTGCAATATGAAATTTAAACGTTTCTCAATATTGTTACAAGCGGGCGTGCGGCAAGAAAACTCGCCAAGGTTGGCCACGTTTGGCGAGGAGCCTCGCGCCAGCTTGATTGGTTTGGCGAAAGGAATAATCTAGTAGCCGCTAGATTGTGCGCAATGTTTTGAGAATTTCCACGAGACTCAGGTGCACGGATTTGTGAGCTGTGTTTGCGTTTGCTGTTAACGCTGTGTTATTGAGCTCGCTGCGATTTACTGTTGCTGTGCTATACGATAGCTGTTTTGCAGTCTGTTTTTATCGTACGTAAGACTTGAATTTACGCTGTAATTGACTGTTGACTGCCGGATTGTATTTATCTGAAATTTTTACTTTATTAATTATCCTGTAAATAACTGTAAATAGCTGTAAATAAATTTGTTTGTTCTGTCATCATACAAAGTCCATTCAATCCGAACCCGCTACGCTAAAAACGTAACAATATATTTCAGTTTTCACAAGCATAAACGTCAAATAGCACTTTTTCAAAAATTTTTTTTTTAAATAATTTGAAAAAGTTATTTAGGTGTCAATTCAAAAAAAATTCATATTCGAATGCAGAAGTCTCAAACAAACAATCAATAAATGATAAAGGCAGGAAGTTTTTAAAACAATTCTGGATTCAATATAACAGAGAAAATCGCCTATCTTTTATTTAATCTGACTTAATTCTTTAAAGTTTTTAGTAACTTTATTCTTATTTAGATAAAATAGTTTTAATGTTGACTGAAGATTCCATCCATTATTTTAAAGTCATTCTCTTGTGTCCTGTATCTCATCATTTTATCCCGATTTCAAAGTTAAATATTCAGGTGAGTTCTTATATTTATGTATATCTGAATAATAATAATTATAAACTTCTGTCTAATTATGTTCTTTTTTTAATTATTGTAATTAATTTTAATATATATCTTTCAAATTTTTTAAATTATTACACAAATTGTGCTGAATTAAATTAATTATTTAGAAAATGCTTAAAATTTAATGTTCGTAGCATTCTCGTTTTTTTTCTTTGAGCTCCCTAATAGTGTAAATAAAACAAAATGTTAAAAATTTCCTTGTGGTTAAGTTTGATAAACAGAGTCTGTATATTTCAATCTGTATATTCCAATTAAATAACTCTATTAAGGAGAAATTATTTTCGAGAAATTTTAACAATAAGAAATGTGCTTTCTATTTTTTTGTACTTGGGAATTATATGAATAATGATGTCTCGCACATCATGAGTTTTAAGAATTGAAAGAATGTAGAGAATTCTATTTTTATCGTAACAGAAAAGCTGTCAGTTCTATAGGTATCAACTCATTAGCATGTACATTCCGCCAAAAAAAATGCAATTTACGCCTAATAATAATTACCAATTTCTAATAGTTTTCAGAACAGTTTCTAAAAATAATACTTAATATAAAAGATTTTATTAAGCTGTAAAACCATTCGCAATTTTATTTATTATGGAAAAAAATGCAAATATAATGCTGCACATGGGCTTAAAATATTGGACTTTATTTATTTATGACAAAATGTAAAGCAAATTCTTTATTTCCTACTTAGAATTAAATGAAATTTGTTCAAGAAAGGAAGTTTTATAAGAAAATTCTGCTATGGTATCGCCCACTTTGGTAAATTTATTGAAATTATCAATACTAGTTGAGTACTGCATCAAAGCTGAATAATCGAAACCTATATTACTTTATGTTAAAGCCTTTTTCTGCGACTATTAGTCATAAAATCTTCACACTTCAAAATACACAGAGTAGAAAATTGGGTCAAAAGTAAAAATTTTTAGTGATTGGAGTTTTCTCGTTAATTCTGAAATTTTATAAATAAACAATTTGAAAATTTCACAGCAAAATCGTTCCTTAAAATTTTGATTCATTTTTTTTAAATTTTATATTTTTTTAAAAAAAGACCGAAGAATAGCAATGATTATTTCAATATTCAACGCAAATTCTTTTGGAGCATTCTACATTTACCATAAGGGATTTTTCAGATTATTCATGTTCATGATTGCATAGAATTACTATTTTTCCTATGAAATATTGAAGAGCAACGTTATGACATTTAAATTTTATCAATATATTTATTTCTAGGAAAAAAGTGTTAAGATATTAAGATTTTATTTAGTTCAGAATCCTTTGTGGAAATACAATTTCTTAAGAATTAAAAAAAATTAAATGCATCTTCTAAATTTTCCTTCGCAATTTTTTAACTGTAAATAAACTTTAATGTTGTCGTAAAACTTCTGTCGTTTTTATAAAACATTTTTTTTTATTCTTAAGTTATTCGTTTTAATTTCATTTCCTTTTGATATTGGATTTATTTTTGTATAATTGATAATATAGTAAAATATAATAGTTTTATTCTTATTTACAGATACGATCGAATTCATGAACGCTGACTATTTTGAGATTTTTAAGTATTTCTTCTTTCATTCACTTGTTTGAATACAATTATTTTGAAATTTATAAACCACCTCAAAATGGAGGAAGACGCGACATACATTTGTGACATTTGCAAACAAAATCCAGAAGAGAATGAAAACGAATCAAAAAATTATCACTGGATTTTTTCAATAAAATTCCTATTTCAGTGCGCTAAATGTTCAAGGCACTTCGATGTAGGATTCAGAGTAACAGATAAGATATCACTGCTCGATTCATCAAAAAATTCAATGCGAGAATTAGTAGATGAGAAGTGTGTAAATGTTTATGCCGAAGAAGATCCCAAAGAAGAAAGTAAAATCGAAGAAAGTGGGCCAACCGGTTCCAATGGGAAGCCAAGCATATGTTATGGTGAGTCAAGCCACGCCTCAGCTGCTAGTTTGTGTGACAATATAGATGGCGACAAAACTTCTGGAACTGACCACAGAATCTATAAGAGCCAGCCGATCGATGTAGAAGAAAAACCGTACGAAGGTGACGTTTACCCTCGAATGTACAAAACTAAAAAAAGCCTTCAACACCATAAGAACGTACACAATGAGAATAATCCTTTTAGATGCAGCATGTGTGATAAACACTTTAAATATAAATCAGAGTTAAAAATCCACTTAAACAAGCATTCGAATGATAAACGCTATAAATGCAGTTTGTGCGCTTCGACTTTTAAATTTAACATCAATCTTCAATACCACATGCACATACATGATGCCCAGAATCCTTTCAGGTGCACATTGTGTAGCAGGAATTGTGCTACTAAACAAGCGCTCGAATCTCACATGACCACTCATTCGAATGAGAGACATTTCAAGTGTACTGAATGTTCTTCAAAATTTAAAACTAAATCCAACCTTTGTAGTCACATGAGCGTGCATAAAAGGCAGAATCCTTATCGATGTAAAGTGTGCAATGAGAACTGCATTTCCAGTACCACTCTCAAAAGTCACATGTTGAGGCATTCTGATTCGAATCCCTACAAATGCAATATTTGCTCGTGGTCCTACCAAACAGAATGGCGTCTTATTCGTCACATGAAGGAAAAACACCAAATGGATAATTTGAATTGAAGATACGCAGAAAGAATTCCAGCTTTCAAATTTCGTATTCAAGTCAATTATTACATAACATATTTTTCTGCAGTAATTGTTTTAATAAAATAGAAAGGTGAATTTTGGAAATTGTGCATGACTGATTATGGTGATAAAGCTTCCTAAAATATCTTAATTCTTGAAGACACTTCTTAAAAAAGCTTACTTTTTATTTATATACATAAGATTAATACATATAAAATAGTTGTGTGTGTGTATGTATAGTTATATGAATCATGTCTATCCGAATTATTTGGACTGAAAGAGTAAAAGAAGAGATACTTTTATTTATACATATACAACATAATTTTAAGCGTATAAAATTATCAGATTACCTGATAACCGTATCAGAGATGGTGTAGTGATTAGGGTTACGAATCAGCAGTTATTTTTGTCAAATTCAATCCTACGTTTGCAATTTAATTATAAATTTAAAGTTATAATCTTAATTCTAACCTTTTTCCATAGGTTTAGGTTATAAATTCAATTTTTAAAAAATCTGTCAAGAGAAAAAAATCAGGTGATGATTATTCAAAGAAGCATTATGAACGTTTAGAACCAATAATTATTGATAGTCTTATAAAACTAAAGATTAATTATTTATGGATAACCTGCGAAAAACACCAAATGGGGAGGAATATATTCGAAAAATTTACATTCCATGCATTGATAATTTTGTAAAATGAAGACTTTACCAGCACCATTTTCAAAGAGAGAAAAGTTACGTGATGTATTACGGGCAAAAGTAAAAATCTAACATATATCTGGATATATTCCACATATCAAAAGATACTTGTTACAAAAACTATTAATCAAAATAATCCTCATTGTTCCACGTGGTCTTTTGAAATATATCGAGTTCAAAAGGAAAAATTTAGGGATAGAAAATTTGTTCTTAAAAGTTAAAGTATTTATTGAGAAATTTCAGCACAATTTTAGCTTTCTTGAATCGGCGGTATTTGAAATATGAATTCATAATTTAGAATATATGGTAGTCGGAAAGTCATATCTCGGAATACAAGGAATGCTGAATAGCTTCTCAGTCTTAATCAGGATATGTGTTTATGGTTTATTTCCTGATTTTTCAATTTTAATTTCTACTAACATAGACTTGCAAACTACATTCATGTCCCTAAATGAAGGCTTTAAATGTTCAGGAAAACGAAAGTCAGAAGCTAAGCAAATGTGACTTACTTGTAAAGCTTATTTAATAAACAAAATGTAAAGAGAAAAAAAATATTCTATATGTTTGATATAATTAATAAAAATTGCAATATTTTTTCCCTGCTTCAATTTACCTACCCCCATTCCTATTTTTGAAAACCAATATTACATAGTTGGTACGATGTTAATGCGTAGTATGTCTCCCTTACGAAGCAATACATTCCGTGCTACTCCTAGCCATGCTGAATATCAAATTATTCATCTGACATTTGGAATTATTACACTTTTCATCCATCCACACTCTTCGATGCTCAGGCGACAAGGAATTGACGAGACAGGGCTGATGCTTTGGTACGTCTGTTTCTTACGGCGGTAACTGCCAAATACCGGTCTTCATTAATCTGTTTTACACTAGGGCAAGCTGTCCTGCAATGTCTACTTGCAATACAATCCTCTTGGAATCGTCGCTAAAGCCTGGAGATGAAACTTTGAGGGATTCAAATTTTCTTGGATGCTTCAAGCTGTGTGCGCCCATTTTCCAGACGTCCGATTATTCTACAAAGTAAAAAATTATTCAAATGATTCCATTGAGTCATAACTATGGGTTTATTGTATTGAAAGGCTTATAAAGCGCTTATGAAGAATTTTACTTCCTTGACTGTATTTCTTATATATCACACTTTTATAGTCTCGTCATTGTGACGTATTATCTGGGTCATCTGGTAGCTCCCTGCAAGTTGCATGTGATTTTTGAAGATTTGTGCAGCCATTTTAGGGGTAATATATCTATTTTAGAATTAAATTTACACGTGACTGAATTATCTTTATTTTATGGACATGAGTGTGTATTCGTTTTCCTCAGGAGCATCACTGAGTTATATAATTTGATCTTATATTGCTCTGCTGTTACAGTTTGACCTGGATATAGAAAATTGTATTAAATGACTTTTTTCTAACCTCAGAAAAATTACAGTAGTCATTTACTGGCTTCAATATTTTTCTTTGCGGTTGATGTTGGCGATTGGATTAGATCAACCCTTTTCTTCTTTTCTTCAGTTTTTAGATTTTTCTCTTTTAATCATCTGCAATGATTAGATGCTAGTAATTTCTTTTGTGCGAAGGAAGCAAATGTGTGCAGATGTCAGTACTTCAATATTAGTGTCTTCGGTCAGTTTATGAAAAGCCCGTATTCTTTTCTTCACTATCTATCTCTTTGCACACAATCGAAGTGATAATGCATCGTGATTGAATCTTAATCGCTCTAGAATTTCATTTATGTTTGACATCGATTATCAATGGGCAATCTTGAAAACTTCGTTTTTTCCATTCAAACAACCCAAACTTGGAAGCAAATATTTTCATTTGGAAACAGAAGGGGGTCAATTGACACAAATGTTGCTTATCGGCATCCTTTTCTCTAAAAAGGTCGACAAACACGAAATCGCAGCTTGTAAACGAATGAAATTATTATAAGAAAAACTACAATGACTAAGCTGTATTCTATAAACAAATTGGCATGCCAATGCAATAAGTTAAAGCAAAATTTTATATGAAACCATCTACACAGCCAGTTTTCATACTTTCAAACCTATTATTATAGATGAATCCTCAGTTCCAGCAGCTCCGAATTATTCGATACCCAAAATACATGTATATATTTTTGATAATAATAATTTTTTTTAGAAATTTTGGATTTTACAATGATTATTTTTAAGCGGTTTTATACTTTAATTTAAACTATACTTTTTTTAATTAACATTTTATGGCAATTGTTTATTTTTTGAATAATCTGTTTTATTCAAAATATATGATGGCTATAATCTTTAAATGCTGTAGATATTCTGCAACAGTTTGCATTTGTGAATGACTTACTTTTAAATTTGTCCATCCGCTGGATTAGCACGAAATTCATGATATTAAAAAGACTAAATTCGAAAATAAATTTGAAAGATGCTAGATATGAACGTCATATATTTTAATAGTTTTATAAGCAACTGCAGTTGGACTCTTTTCTTTGGTACACTTTTTGATAAATATTGAGAAGGGTTGTTCTCCATTTCTTATCATGAATAGGTAAATGGATGCAAAATTCAATCTTCTTTATTATATTTGACCCATTTAATTGGTTTCTTCGCTCTACAATGCTGATTTCTTCCGAATTTTTATGCTAGATGAAAGTAAAAGGATTTCCATATCCATTTCAACATCCAAACAATAAAAAATATTTTATAAAAGTCAAACAATTTTCTTAGCTCAATTGCTAAAATATATTTTATTCATTTATAATGAAAAGATGATTATAAAATCAGATGTATGTTAAATATTTTATCAAACTTCTGCACCACTATCTTTTTAAAAATATACAGTAAAATAACTGTATTGAGTGATACATCCAAGTTCAGGAGTAGTTTTTGAATTGCCGTTGAAATCATCACAATGGAAGAAGTCTTCAATTCCATTTCTCGCATTTCAATTCTAATTGCAACTAATGCCTTCACTGATCACCACATCTCTACTTATCGATAACATGAAATTTGAAAACAGGAAAATAGTCAAAAATGAATTTTAATTATCTTACCAACTTTTGACACAAAATATATCAAGAAAGTCATATAAAAAATAAATAAAAGTAAATCTCAGCATAATTCATTAAGTATGTACTAAAATACTTAAATCCAAAGTCACCTATCCTATATAGGCTTAGACACTTAAATACCAAAATGGATAAATTTGGTGAACTGAATATCTTTCTAAGCTAAAATGAGCAGATCAATGTTAATTGTTCCAATTGTAGGGAATATATCCTTCATCTCAATAGTTAGAAAGTCTAACTTAGTTTAATTCCGTTCAATATGAGTTTTCACCCGATAATTTATATCTCATCCTTTTCGTTCTTTGCAGTACTTGCAAACGAATTGAAATCTGAGATCATGTTTTCATTGTATATAAATTATGAATAACTCAAAGGTAGCGAATGACATGAGATCATGGGAAATAAAAACTCATTCAACTAAATTTTTGAGAAGAAACATCTTAAGAAAGTTAAAATCGCAGAGAAAAATATCCAGAGGTCTCACTTCAATTTTAGGTAAACGATTGCAGCGCCACCACTATTGGCGTCGTGATACAGGAACTAAACGAAAGCCGCTAACTCTGTGGCTAAAATAATATAAATATCATCAAAAAATTCCTTTCCAATATCCAAATTTAACGCTTCTTAATTCATTTCAGTTTTCACGTGAGTAAAAATCAAACTGCATTCTTTTAAAAAGTTGTTTTCAATTAATTTGACAAAGATATTTTATTTTCAATTTAAAATAAATTAAAATTAGAATGCATATCTCAAAGAAACAATCAATAAATTGATATAAGGTAGTAAATATTTCGTTAGTTTTCCGAATACAACATATCCACATCAAATCGCTAATATTTTATTCAATCTGGGTTAATTCTTTAAAATTTTATTCACATTTAACCAAAAAAAGGCTGATGACATGTGCCTCTGTTTCCAATGACGAGCATAGCGAACCTGCCAGGAAGGGAAAGGTCACGTGGTACAGGGGGGAACCAATAGGGAGTCGAAGAGGAAATGAACGAGCGGGAAAAAATGAAGGCCATTTCCGATCTGTACCTTGGTTTGGAAAGGACGTCTTTTTGCGGAGCTCAGCTTTCGGCGGAGCCGGGGCTGCTTTCGAGGGGAGTGAATATGATGGAAGACCTGATGAGAGTGAAGAAAGAAAAAGAAATGAAGCTGAAGAAGAATGTAGGAGATCGCCCGACAAGTCCTTTTCAGGACCCACGCGGAAGGGAGGATCCCTGTGAAGAAACTTCATCATCCGAAGATGAACTCATGGAAACTCAGCCATTCGAAGTTTCCGGACAAAATGACACCAAAGGCAAGACGCCAGTGGAAGCGGAAGCCAACGACCAAGGGAGGCCACCAAGCCCGCCACCAAATAGTCCTAGACCAAGATCTCCGACATCAGTCATCATCACAGATGAATTCCTGGCAGAGCACAGCCTGGAGGTGACGCAAGCCATCACGTTAAAAGAAACTCTGGCCAACTGGGCCGAAGCCAAGGGGGCAGCGAAGTCTGAAACGGACATAGAACAGATTAGTAAAGAGATCGCCCAGGTGAGCAGTTCATTGAACACCTTGCTTATTAGATTAGGAATCCCCCTATTTAAACTGCCTCCAAATGGGAGAGCATTAAATTTAATTTGTAACAAAGTAATGCATGAAAAAAGCAATCCTAGCACAACCTCGGAAAATGTAGCAAATGAAAAAATTAATGACAAGGCAAAAAATGTTAAAAATGCAGAACATTCTAAAAATAATGCAGTAAAAGATAGAAATGGACCGAAAAGTACTCCTAGAAGGAGATTGTCAAATCTGGACCAAATAAAAGAATTAAATAGCAGAAACAGGTCTTCACCGAAAGGCAATCCTGTTAAAGAAAAAAAAAAGAAAGGAGTAGCGGACGAGGACGGCTTTATTGCTCCGGCAGCCCACCTTGTCAGAAAAGTAAAAAATTTAAAAATTGATAATGAAGTTAATGAGAATAATATGTTAAAAATTAAGGAAGTTCCTGAGGGAGTAGAAGAGGTTGTGCTAGACGACGAGGTCGTTGCCGATCCATCGCCTGCACCAAAACGAAGGAGAGTACCGCCCTTCGTTATACCGGGGGCAGATTTTAAAGTCATGCTAAACATATTAAAACTAGAGGCTCCTTCCTTAAGATCAGTTATGAGCAACAAATTTTTAAAGTTAACAGTAGATACAGAGGACGAGCACCGGAACCTTTCCCATCTCCTCGAAGCTCAGGGTGGTGAGTTTAAAACCTTTATGCGTAAGACGGATAGGCCTATAAAGGTCGTTCTTCGAGGACTTCCCTCCTGCAAGCCTATTGAGGAAATTAAAGAGGAACTTCAAAAGGAAGGGTTCTCAGTTGTTAGCATTACTCAACTGACAAAATTCCAAACAAAGTCACCAATGCCGTTATTCTACATTCAAGTAGCAAACGGCCCTCTGTCTGAAACGGTTTACACTCTCACAGAGATGTTTGGCACCAAAATCTCTGTGGAGCGATACAGAGGAAGGAAGGGGCCATCACAGTGCTGGCGGTGCCAGGGCTTTTTCCACAGCTCCGAAGCCTGTAAACTACCAATGAAATGTGTAAAATGTGCAGGACCTCATAGGGCTAAAGACTGTACACTAGCCTTTGAGGATACACTTAAATGTGCAAACTGTGCAGGCGATCACGCGGCGAACTTCCGCCAGTGTCCCCGTTTCCCTAAATCTGGTGGGCGAAATCAAACCGCCAATAAATTCCAAAATAAAAATACCCCCTCACACCAATCCATATGGGATCCACCCAGGACGCAATGACCTCTCATAAATTCTAGAAAAGTGGAAAATAATGTGTCGTATTCCAGAGTTCTGACTAATTCAGAGTCAGAATTCCCCTCATTAAGCAAAACCAAGGAGTGTGAACCAACCACCTCAGTTGTACCAAACTATTCAAAAACGGTCAGTCCCAGTCGATGCATTAAATACCAAAATTTTTACTGACATCTTTTCAGGTCTAGCTGTTTTGATGAGAGAAGATTGGTGTGATTCGCCTCTTCTACTCCAAGCCTTTAAATTGGCTCTCCCGTCAATCCGTGCAGCATCGCACGGAGCTGACATGGCATATTTCCTTTTTGAGCAATATGTCAGCCTTAGCAGCGGCGGCCCCGCACTTTAACTTTCGCTCTCTTCTCGTCAATAAACTTGCATAATCTCAAAGTTTGCACCTGGAACGCGAATAGCTTGCGTAACAGGATAGCTGAAGTACGTGACTTTGTCTTAGAGCAGAATCTAGACGTGTTTTTAGTCCAAGGGACCATGCTCCCTCTGGAGTACACACCCCTAATCGCAAATTATCGGATCTACAGAAATAATAGACCCGTAAGTGAAATTAATAGAACTGGGCGCATTTTCGGAGGCACCTGTATTTATGTTAAATCAATAATTGATCATCACGTCATTCCCACCCTCGTTTTAGAGAGTATGGACGCGACAATTATTGAGGTTAAGTTAGGAAATAACCCACCCATCAAAATTGTGTCAGCTTATGCGAGGTATGGGGGGTCCGCATAAATAACTTCTGGAGGATGTTCAAAAACTTTTAAATTTAGGCCAAAACGTCATCATTGCGGGCGATATGAACGCAGGGCATATCGCTTGGAATAAACATATCTCGTCAACGAGAGGCGTAACTTTATTTAATTATTTATCAAAAGTAGACGGAGTCAATGTTTTGGCGCCCCACTCTCCAACCTTCATTAATCTTGCTAGAGGTCATGACTCCGTTCTAGACATCGCAATATTAAAGCGAATTCCTTTCAACTCTGAAATTAGAGTTCTAAATTTATTAGATTCTGATCACCTTCCGGTAGTTTTGACTTTTAATACCGGAAAATTTTCTCTAAATTCACCAGCACAATTCTCCACCAACTGGGAGAACTTTCGGCACATCTTAAATTCAAAACCCCTTCCCCCTTTCAAAATTAATAGCAATGATGACGCAGAATTTGCAGTTGGTTGTCTAGGCAAAATTTTAACCGAGGTGCTCGCAGAATCCTCAAAACCAAAATTTAAGAAACCTCCAGAAAAGCTTCCATTAGAAATCCAATCAAAAATTAAACTGCGAAATTACTGGCGCAGAATTTGGCAGCGCTCTAGAGATCCGCAAGCTAGACGCAATCTGCGACAACTCCAGTCCGAGATAGAAGGGTTAAAAGTAGGTCATTTCGAGCAACGGCAAGCTAATAGACTCCAAGAATACAATGAAGACGTGCAGGCATTGTGGCGCCGCACCTCTTTTCTCCGAAAACCATTCTCTCCGATCCCCCCGCTGAGGGGGGAAACGGGGGAACTTGCCCTTGCTCCTATCGAAAAGGCGGAAGTCTTGGCAGATAGCTTACAGAACCAGTTCAAGCCAAACGCTGACCTGTGGATAAAGAACGTCCCTTTAAACGATTACGTCAGCGATCAGCTGGGGAGATATCTGACAGCGCCACACGTAAACAACTTGGAGCCGGTTGTGCCTTCAGAACTCTTGATTTTTATTAAGAACCTGAAGCCCAACAAATCGCCTGGATTGGATCTGATTACTAATCGCATGATTAAAAATTTGACCCCTAAATTTATTTTATATTTGACTTATTTAATTAATAGAATGATGGAACTTTGTTTTTTCCCCGATAGTTGGAAAACAGCTGTGGTTGTCCCTATTCCAAAACCACGATCTGATTTGTCTTTACCTCAAAATTTCCGTCCCATCTCGCTACTTAGTAGCTTGAGTAAAGTGTACGAATCTGTGCTCTTGAAACGCCTGAATCAATTTCTCAGCGACAAAAATATTTTAATTTCAGAACAATTTGGCTTTAGACAAAATTTGTCGACGAATCACCAACTAGTTCGTGTTACAGAGTTGATTCATGATGGCTTTCAAAAGTCTACAACCACAGGTGCACTTTTGCACTTTTTCTGGACGTAGCCAAAGCCTTTGATAAAATTTGGCATGATGGCTTATTATTCAAGCTCATGCGACTTGATTTTTCGGCTCAATTTGTCAAAATTTTACGCTCGTATCTAACTTCACGTAACTTTAAGGTACGAGTAAACAATGTAATTTCTTCCCCCAGACCAATCCTTAGCGGTTGTGCACAAGGAAGTTTACTCTCCCCAACTCTTTTTAACATTTATGTTAACGATCTACCGAGAGCTAGGAATTGTCACTTAGCGATCTTCGCAGACGATACCGCCATTCTTACACAGCATAGGGATCCACAGACAGTCATACACAACATTCAACATTACATGACCTTTCTACAGTGCTGGCTCGAGGGCTGGAAGATAAAAGTCAATCCAACTAAATGCGCGTGCCTCCTCTTTACTAATAAGAAGAAAATGCCCGATCTAGAACCTATCCAAATTTTTGGCCAGCCCGTCCCCTTTGTAAATGAATACAAATACTTAGGGTTGTTACTAGACGCAAAATTAAGCTTTAATAGTCATATTAAAGCAGCCCACACTAAAGCAATTATGATGAGTAAAAAACTCTACAGCTTTTTCTCTCCTCGGAGCAAGCTATCGATTAGGCTCAAGCTGCTGCTCTACAAAGCCATAATAAGACCAACTGTAATGTACGGTTCCCAAATCTGGGGGGCCACTTCAGCAAAAAATGTTAAGAAGTTGCAAGTTCTACAAAATGGACAGCTGAGGAGAATAGTGAACGCTCCCTGGTACGTCAGAAACAAAATTATTCATGACGACCTCAAAATTGATCCTGTTTCGGAATTTATTAAAAGAACGTCAATTAAGTTCTTCGAAAAAATACCCCAGATTCGTAACGAGTTACTAAAACTACCTGTTTACGACCAAACAAAGCCTAGCTCTCGTAAGAGGCCTAGAGCCGCTATTGATAATATCTTTGTCAACTTCCCAGCCGTCAAAAAGCTGAGGACTAATTAACTCGTTACCAATCTGGCGTCTTAAATTTTCAAAATTATACCTGTTTAGGCCATAGATAGCTACGATGTGCTACACGCGATATTTCCTGGAATTATGTATTTTTTCTAAGCAAAATAGCCCACCCCAGAATTAGAAGGCACGTGAAACGTAACTCCATTAAATTTCTCAATAGTCCCATAAATAGTATAAACCTATTATTTTAATTATCTTAATTATTTACCAGTAAAAAAGAAAAGAAAATTTTTTAATTAATTAACTACCATCTCTGACGTTAGAGCTTTATTGCGCTCGTCTAAACTACTTCTATTAATTTTAATGTACCCCCAACTTACAAATTAAAGAATTATTCAAAATTATGATGTGGAGGTGCTCGTGACCACTTTGTCACACCGCGGAACTCCGAAACATCACAACGTTGCCGTTTATAAGACTAAAGAAGGCTTTCAACTCCACAAGAACGTGCACAAACTGAATAATCCTTTTACATGCACGGTGTGTCATAAGCAATGCGAATCTAAATCACTTCTCATCCAACACTTAAACAAACATTCCGATGAAAGACGTTACAAATGCAGTTTATGCCCAGCAGCCTTTAAATTTTGCGGAGGTTTTCGATCCCACATGAACATACATGATAAGGAGAATCCTTTCAGATGCACATTGTGCAACAAGAATTGTGCTACTAAACAAAAGCTTGAATATCACATGTCCACTCATTCTAATAAAAGACAGTACAAGTGTAGTGTATGCAATGCGGCGTATAAAACTAAAAATAATTTAATTGCGCATATGAACCTGCATAAAGAGCAGAATCCCTATAGATGCAAAGTGTGTAATAAGAACTACAGTTCTTCAACCAATTTGAAAAATCACATGACGAGTCATTCCGACGCAAGACCACATAAGTGCAATATTTATTCTTTTTCCTGCAAATCCAAATGTGCATTCATTCTTCACAAAAATAGGAAACATCAAAAAGATAATTTTAAAGAAAAAGAGAACTAATCAAAAACTGTTTATATCTGTTTCTTATGATTATTGTTCTGTCATAGTATCGCGTTAATGCAATTCCTGCAAGAGAATTTTAATATCACAATTAATTCTATTTTCTAAGTTTAATACGTCTTGAGGTTTTGACAAAAGTGATGATGCTTCCTAAAATCAACTGAGACATCAAAAAATGAAGTTTGTAAATTATAAATGCGCATTATAAATTTATGTATTAAGACATAACAGATGCTATGTGCTTATGAAACTCAATAAGCATCTTTTATCAGATTTTTTAGAATTATTTCGTCTCTTTATTTGTGAAAAATATTTGTCGTGTACCAAAAATGATTAAAGTAATAATGAACTTTTTTCAGATTAGGTTAGTGATTGCCTTATTTAAAACTCTAATAAGGAAATTTTTATCAACAAATTCCGGCATATCCTACGTGCTATTATATTCTATTAATATAAATTTAGAGAATTTCATACACAAATATTTTAAGCACATTTATATGGGGGCATTTATAAGGGTATTTATATGATTCAAACTTATTTATATTTTATATTCTTAAATAATATGTAACATGTAGGTTTTAAATGCTAATAAGAATCGGGTCTAGTTTTAAGATTATTTTGGTTTTAAAACTTCGAAAATATATTTTTGGATATTGGCTCTCTTTATTGAAGGTTGTGCCTAGACGTATTTTAAATGAGACCCAAATTCATTGATTTTTATTATCTATAAGCATTTGGATATATTTGTAAAAATAAATGTTATATCCATTTTTATCTCATGAATATCTTATCTCTGTCATATTGTACAAACTGTGAAATAAAAATTACATTTCTCTATATATACTTTTGCTAAGTATTTTTCTAGCATTTGATTTTACGAATTTTTTCTGAGATCTCAGTAAAATGGAAGAGAACTTGATATCAAAGTATTTCCATATTCTTAATTGTATCTTTTATATATTTTAAATAACTATGGAAAAGTCACATGTTAATGATTTGGTGTCAATTACAAAAACTTGTAAATTAAATTTGATAAAATAAGCTTTTTAGCCTCACATATAATTTTAAAAATAGAGTCAATTTAAAGGTGAAATAATTAACTACCGATTTCTATCAATTTTTTACCTTTATTCGGTGATGGCATTCAGTATTAGAATAGCTTCAATCCTCCATGCAACTTTTAACACCTTAGAAAATCTATCATTACTCAAGACAAACTAATTTTTTTAATTAAAAAGAAACTGTGCAGGCGTACTTACTTGTATATAAAAATAGAAATTCCCAAAGAAATAATTTTACAGGTATTTAAAATGAAGGAGGTGATTCTGTCTACAAAATTATTAAAAGAAGCAATTTTCATTCTAATTTAAATTCTAAAATTTTCAAAAACATCATTTTCTTTTAATTTAACGCGATTAAAAAATTAGAATAATGATATTCTTCTTTTCCGTTTCTGTGCGTAGTAAAAATGGCGCAAAAATCCGTCGAATATTAATAATATCTTATTAGTTGTGATAAAACCTACTTCAGAATTCACGCTTTGAATATTTGTGTATATTTGGGGTTTATTTTGAAATATATATTGTTACGTTTTTTAGGCTTAGCGGGCTCGGATTGAATGGACTTTGTATGAGGACAACACAAACAAATTTATTTACAGCTATTTACAGTTATTTACAGGATAATTGATAAAGTAACAATTTCAGATAAACACAATCCAGCAATATCAGTCACTTACAGCGTAAATTCAAGTCTTACGCACGATAAAAACAGACTACAAAACAGCTATCGTATATCACAGCAACAGTTAATCACAGCGAGCTCAATAACACAGCGTTAACAGCAAACGCAAACACAGCTCACAAATCCTTTAGTTCAGCAAGACGCTTTTTATTTCAGAGCAAACTCTCAACTAACTCGATCAAATCACTATAGCAACTGACTACTCGCTCCGGCTATTCGTCCTTATATAGCCGAAAAGCACGTGCACCTAAATCTCGTGAAAATTCTCAAAACATCGCGCACAATCTAGCGGCTACTAGACTATTCCTTTCGCCAAACCAATCAAGCTGGCGCGAGGCTCCTCGCCAACGTCGCCATCTTTAGCGAATTTTCGTGCCGCTCACCCGCTTGTAACATTGCCCCCTCCTCAAGGACTGCACGTCCCGGGCAGTACAGACCCCGAGCAGAAGACACACAAAAGTAACAATACCATACACCCAAAATTACAGACATAATCATTGGAAAAGAATTAACATAAAGAACACTGTTTACAAATATACAGGTCGTATTTACATAAATGAGGAAACCATGGTTTCAACTAAGTATTTGACAAGTCCCCATAATAAGGGGCTAGCCGGTCGTAATGTACTACTCTTGGTTTTGAGTTCGGTGACTTCCTTATTCGAACCACGACGTCATTCAGTCTTTTCAGGACTGTATAAGGGCTTTCCCAGGAATACTGCAGCTTTGGAGAGAGCCCCTTTCGTCGAATCGGGTTCCAGAACCATACCTTGTCACCTTCCTTGAATTCATGT
>JAOUZG010049862.1:0-10928 GCA_026289955.1 Argiope argentata | reverse complement strand
AGGGGCTGTGCAAGCGAATGTGATGAGTGTGTAGTTAAAGTCGTACTGTCTATCCTTGATGGCGTTACTTAAAACAAGAAACGGCTGTTTTTCGGTTTAAATTCTGCTTGCGTATCAGCGGGTTTTGTCCATGGCAAGTGCCATAAGTAACAACAAAACTATTATGGTATTTTTATTTGCAATCCATATAATATCTGGTAATTATTACTAATGCTAGTATTAATACTAATTATTATTATTTTCCTCATTTTACTATCAATAAACAAAGGGATTGAATTTAACATTGTATCTATTTAACCCTCTCATGACGTGGTTTATTAAATCAAGATTTAGATGTGATATTTCTAAGTAAATTCAAATATTTTCCGAACAAAGTGAATGATATTATACTTTACACGATAATAATATAATAAACATTTGTTGATGTAAATAAAAATAAACTCAACTGCGTGACACATTTGATGCAATAGAACATGGATTGATTTGCAACCCGTTAAAATCTGGGAGGAGCAGCTGAAAGGTTAAACCGAACTGGGAATAAACTAAATATATTTAAATATAATTAATATATTTGCACCAAAATCCCTTTTTAATAGCCTTTATTATTATTTTCTGTATAAAAGTAACCAATTCCTAAGAAACAAGAATTTAATTAGTTTATTTCCATAGACGAGATAATCATAAATTCAAGTATTACATTATTTATGAAATATAGAACAGAAAAGTAAGCATATCATTCCTAAGAGCTGTCAACTTGGATTACAATTAAATATATATGAATATTATATTTTTTTAGTTTATTATTTGCTATTTCTTTTTTCCAACATTTTAATAACAACGTAGTTTAACATAATTTTCCAAAATACGATATATGTGTTAAGTTTTTTTCACATTAGAGCTAAGTTTTATATATTTTATGATTTAGTTTTCGTAATGAAAACATTTAATTTAAAATATTGCTTTTGAAAGTTGAGTTTGAGTTTAAAGATATCAGATTCAAAACCGTGCTTTCAGGTGACGTGAAAGAGGTTTCAACTTCCTGGATCTTACTTTTTGATATACACGTTTCTTTCAATTGTTTTCTTTCATCTAAAAATTCTCAACTACAACAGGCTACTGGATTTTAATATCTTGTCTTATTAAAATTCAAGTTGGCAGGTAGTTTGCTTTTCACAACAAACGATGAAGGAAAACAGAGTATGGGAAATTTCATGAAATCCAATCATTCCCGTCTCTTAAAATAAATATTTAAAATATAGATAAGATGCTGGAAAAAATACAAATGATTTTCTCCTATTCGTTATTATTATTATTTTTGAGTTTGGTGCCATTTTATTTTTGAAAACCGTCAAATGCCGTTAGCTTTGAAAGAATAATTTTGCTGTCATCTTAGCTCATTTCTTGGCACCTTTATGAGTTATTACTTTTCATTCATTGATCAAATATGTAGAAATGTTTTACTTAAATTTATGACAGGAAGTCGAAAGACACATTTTAATAACAGTTCTCCATTCCAGTACTTTTGCAAATGTTACAAAGAATTTTGAAGAACATTCGACGCAATCCCAAATTGTTTAAATTTTTTTTATTGCAGTTATCAAACCTAGTTGGCGTAAAGTTAGAATGCTTATGACAATTTTTGACAGCATTTCTTATGCAAAAGGAAATGTGAATTTTATAATATATCAAGAATTGTTTTTTAAAAACTATGTTTTTTAACTTTATTTGATATCTTATTTCAAATTTTATGAGCATTCCAGATGTTTATGCATGTAACATTTACAACGAATAATTATAATTCTTTTCATTAAAAAATTCATTTGATTCTCCCGATAACACTGAAATCTCTGAATGCGATCGATAATTTTATTTCCGATTTCCGAGAAATGATATTTTGGAGTTAATTTTGAAATTTTTTGAATTTACATATTGTGACAAAAAAGGCAAAATTTTAGAGCGCAGCTTAGTATGAAGTATAGATATATATGCTTCTTAACGTATTTAGATTTTTCATGCTATTAGCAAATATAAATTTGTATATAATTGAGTTTAATTCGCAATTAAATTCGACTTAGATTTGACATACAATTGACAAACTTAAATTGAGTTTAATCCATTTTGCCTCATATGAAATTTGTTTCCTTAACGGAATTCCTTAATAAATTAAAAATTTTATTTCATATTAATTATTAATAAAATATATAAAATCATTTATTGCATTTGCATTTTAGATATAGGTTTTTTAGGGCCTAATAATTTTAGATATAATGCACAAACATATTTAAAATTAAATATATATTAAAGGAAATATATAGTTTCCTAGATTCAAAGAACAAAAACTAATTTTTCCTTACTAAAAGTATTTAATGGTCGATTATTTTCATATAGGACAGTGAACTCTTAGAGGTTAAATAAGTTTTAAAATATAAACCTTTAAATGAGGGGGTGAAATGTTATATTTCCAGATTAACTCTTACTCTATGTTTGAACTTTTAAAAAGAATGGTCATCGATTTTGTGTGATTAAAACCATAAGCAAGGAGCAGGTCTTTGTATTTATTCATTAAAGGAATTTGAGTTTTTAATCCTTTACTTATTTTATACTCCTCTTTATTGTTAAGAGAAACTCCAATAGATCATGAAATGAACCTCACTTTAGCTTTTATATTTCTTGTTCGAATGAAGGTAGGCATTGACTGGTCTTGGAAAATATTGCAGGTAGATGAGGCTAACTTTTATTTTCATGGGTTGACACTAATCGGAACTGCCATATTTTGGCAATTGGAATTCCCACATTGATCCAAGAAATTCCATTACATTCCCCAAAGGTGAATGCGTTGGGTGTTTTTGCGAGCAATTTCAAAGGCAGACCGTAATTTTTTGAGTAATTCAAGCAATTCCTATTACATGCATCATTAATGGTGAAAAATATGAGGAAATACTGCAAACTTTGTTATTCCACAACAGAAGTAAATGCAATGTTTGGATTCAATACTTTTTATGTAAGATGGATTTCGACCAAATAGTCATTGTTCAGAGCAGACTCTTTTTCCAACAGCATTTCAGTATAATATTTTCAGATGGAATGGAGACCCATTTCCCAAGTGGGACTATGGTCTGTGGGAACACCTAAAATGCATAGTGCACCCTGGTTCTGTTCGAAACAGATCGTTAGACTGGCTATTATAAACATTGAAACTAACAGTTTAACTTCAGCAGTGGTGAACATCATATGACGTATGAAATATATTTTATATTGGGAATGTCAGCATAATGAAGATGTTGCACATCATTCTGGGGACCCTAAAGATGAAGAATAAAAGTTTATTTTCTGTGACTTTTTCAAACTCATTCATGATTATACACTATATTTTACACTGGGAAGGTCAGCATTATGAAGATGTTGCACAACATTCTGGGGACCCTAAAGATGACGAATAAAAGATTACTTTCTGTGACTTTTTCAAACTCATTCATGGTTGTACACCCAAAACGCAAGCATTTCACTATAGGCAACACTTTGTACTAACTATTTTTTCTTCAAGATTTATCTTCCCATGCTTTCCAATGTGTGCAAAAAGAGGTTCCATTTTGTTCAATAGATCCCTCTCCAGATACCGTCAAACAAGAAAAGTTATTTTATGCCAATCTAGTCCATTGCATTTCAAATGTGCATATATGAAATGAATATGTGATTATTTCTACTGTTATCATTGTTTTTTCTGAAAAAATATCAGCTGAAGTTTTAGATGAAGATGCCGCCAAAGAATAATTGTTATTTTTTATTTATTCTCTATATATAAAGAATTCCCAAAATTAAAGCAAGATTTGGATTTGCATAATTAATGCAGTAAAGTTTTCACAACCTTTAAAAAAATCATTTGACATATAATAGGGAAAAGGGTAGGAAGGTTAGAGTTAGCAAAAAGAAGAGAGACGCTTCAACGAAACTACATTCAAATCATGTGTTAAATTTGGGACGCCTTTTATAAGAAGCTTAACTAAACGTCTTTTAAAGCATTAGAAATTATATCGATAGTATTGATGTAAAGCGATCTGAATTAAAATGTATAGATTATATAGAATCCTCAAAGAAAAGAAGGTTTTAAAATAGTTATTTAAATTTCAAAGAACATGCAATTTTAAATAACGAGAAAGCTTTCAAGAGAATCACTAAATCTATTCAAAATGGAGCTAAAAATGTTTCTTTAAACTTTTCTGTCACATGGTTTTGACAGAAATGATCATTAAAAGCAAAGAATGATGCTATTTCTTAGTATATCATTTAAAACTGAATGACAAAATGGTTCATGCAAGTCTATTAGCTTGTTTTCTGCTTATTGAAATATTTAAGTTTCCTCTAAGCCAAGTCTAAAATAGAGCCAAGTCTAAAATATATTCAACAACCTTTTCATAAAATCGAGTCATACATTGCGATAGTTTCTTTCTCGGAAATGTAGTTCATTTAAATATCATCTAAGAATTCAAGTAAAGCACTCAGAATTGATTGATTTCTTCTCATTCGATGAATGAGCAACAAAGTTCTCGAAGTATTATTTGAAAGGCATTTTATTAATATTTTATTTTAAGAGTGCATTTTGAAGAGCCTATTTATTTAAATATAGTTGTTGAAATGAACAGGCATGGTTCTCATATTTCTTTCAAATGCATATTAAGATTTTAATATCTTTATGTTTTGGTTTTCAGTCACTTATTTCATAGATAAGAAATATATTTTATGTTATTTAAAATTACATGGTATTGGCTGAATGCGATTAGTAAGTGAGCAAATATGCTTCATAGTTTAACCACATAACCAGTGTTATGTGGTTATTTTATAACCACATAACCTGAACTGATAGACCAGATAACTGACAGCATCAAGCATTACTGCATCATTTCTTCATATTACTCACTATTAAAGATATTTTTCTTATATCAAACTAATCATTTTTTGCATATACAAATTTGTATACCATCTAACCGTCCGGTAATTATTTTTCTTGTTATTTTATACTTTACTATATTCTATGTATTGAGGATCTGCTCCGTTAAATTTCTCGTGTATCTTTTTGAGTAATCCTGATTGTAGTGTGGGAGGGGTGCGTTTAATTTTTAGAAATCAGTGCATTAAGAATGTCTTTCAAAAATTAATGAGTTATTTAGAGTTCTAATTCATAGATATCTTATTAGAAATCGTATTTTAGATAAGGCATGCAGCTATTTGTGAAAACTAGAAATTATAAGATATGCAAACATATAAAATTTTCTTAGTAGCATTATAAAATCATAGTCCTCGTTAAAATAATCAATATCGTTAAATAATCATATATCGTTAAAATAATCAATTTAAATAAGAGTTAGTTTATACATGTATTAACATCTTGCTTGGAAACAACACGGTCTATTTTGGGAATGGATTCGTAAATTTGAACCCCGATAACATGCGAGAACGAAATCTGAGATGGCACGTCCACTTTTAAACGTTTAGCAACATTCCAACCAGAAAATTAAATACTAACATCACTGTAGCATGTTTTTTTTCGCCTCTTATCACATTTTATCAAAGATTCGAGGTTCTATGATAAATGCATTTTTTTTTTCTTTTTTAGAGTCAGAAATTTTAAATTTTGTCATTTTTACTTCATTATAATTTTTGCTATTTTAGATCGATATTCTTTTCGTTAATTTGGAGAAATCTCTGCATGCTCGACAAATATTTAATAATTATTAAATATTTGACGAGACTTTATATTCATATTTTTTAGTCAAAAGTAATACTAATTACAGAATTAAATTAATTTAACATTAATTAAAAAATGAAATCAACCGTAATTACATTAACAATATAAATTACAAACGCACATTAATTTAAACTATATTAATTACAAAAAAGAACCTGTTGGATAGACAGCATTTCAAGATAAATATGTAATATCATATAAAAATACATTAAGAGAACAGTGAATTTTAGTAGGTTCTTTCACAAATTATTCTATGAAAATTTTTAATGCATGTGTAATAAAATATAAATATACCTAATATATTTAAAAAAAATTTAAAATGAACGTACTTTTTTTAAAAAAACTTCAAAGCAACATTTTTTCTTTGAAATTTTAAAATATTCCAATCGAATCAACTTTTGCTGATTTTTTTGCGATTTTTTTTATTTCCCAATATAAATTTATTTAGAATAAAACTCAGTGCAATTTTTTCATTCCAATTAAACGAGAATTTACTATCAATACTTTTATTCACAAACTCGAAATTAAAACGCAACCACTATTTTCTTTTAATATTAAACCTAAATCTTTATTAACAATTCTATTTAGTCTCATCAAAAATTAAAACATCTGGGATATTTCAAAGATATTTAAAAAGAATTACAGTATCATTTCGAGAAAAGTAATTGGAATGTGCTTTTTTATATCTAGGGCTTTAAAATATTTATTTTATTGAGCAATTTATCTTAAAACACTATTGTAACTGAATATAAACATACATTTTGGTCATGAAACGATAAAAATAAAATTCCTATACTGCTGTCTATTTTTGCTAATTTCAAAGTTACCTGTCTCCTTAAATAAAAATGTATCAAATAGAAGGTATAATCATCAATTAATAGCAAATGTTAGCTTAATTAAAGCAAACAAGATTTGAATTTCAAAGGAAAAGGAAAGTAAATGTAAATGTCACCTTATTTAACCCTAAATTTTAAAAAATATATCGAAATTCTTTGTTTTGATATTTGCTGACAGAAGCGAAGGAATATTTCTGCTTTGATGTATGTTTCCATCTTGGTTTATTACCTATGAGAGATGCATGATTCAGAACTTAAGATCATATGTAAGCAAGTTTGGAAAAAGATTCTGATTTTATATACATGAAAATCTTTCATGTATTTGTTGAATATAGATACAATTTTTATATTTGATATTTTTAGGAAGAAATAGAAATACTGAAACTTTTGAAATTTCTCAGAAAAATATTTATGAATATTTATGCTCCAGTTGTTCTAATATTGTGTAATGCTGCAGTATAATAAGCATAAACAATAACAGAACATTTTTTTTGATATTGCTTTTAAAACATTATACCTAGTTTGAATAGTAATTTTGTAACTGGGCGTTTCAATGAAATATAAATAAAGCGGTTGAGCAACTTAGAGCTGCAAATTATTGAGCAAACCACTAGTTATCATTAAAATTCTCACCTATAAATGTTATTTTATCTTGCTGCATTTGATATTATTACAGAGATCTTAAAGCTATCTCTATTCTAATGATATGAGAATGAGAATCTGTAGTTTATTTCAATTTTCCATCGACCTCTTATCAGTATTACCTGCAAATGGTCATTTTTCTTTTCAAAGTTTATTATTATTATTATTATTATATTTGGGTTTATATTCATTTTTTTATTCATGGCCTATCTGATTTATAAATAAATATGAGGATAATTTTTCCTTATTTTCTAATGAAAAATAATTCATATTACATTTGCCTTCTGCGTACAATAGAATAAATATTACTTTGAGTATAATCAATATTAATAAAAAAATAACTGAATTTAAACTGGCCGCACTTAATGATCATCTAGTTATTTTGAATGGCATGGCTATTAAACCGCTAGCATGGAATATTTTAAAAAAAATCCCCAATTTTTATTTCTTGATGTTGAGGAATCAGAAATTTAATGTTCATGGTTCGAAAATAAAGCTGCAACAAAACTAGCTTATCTTAACTTTGGGAAAATACCAGATTAAAAATTTTTGTTTTATCATTAAAATATGTTCGAATTTCATCTTAACAATAAAAAAAGTGTTACCGTCTGTACTTAAACTTAAATTTAAAAAATTCTAAACATGTTAAAAAATATTGTATTTAGTAGATTTTATATCAATAAGGAATATTCTTTAGCTTTAAAATAAAGTAAAAATTCAATTTTTGTCATTAATTTATCAGATGACGTAGTCAAAAACTCCCCCAAAAGCCTACTTTTTAATTAGATTACTCCTTTTATCTATTTCCAGATTTCGAAAAGTCGATAGTTATTTATCTTTTGCCAAGACAGAAAATATTCCGTTTCATAGAGAAAATAATACTGATTTTCAAAACAATCTAGTTTGAAAAATCATGGAAATTAGTTAGGTATTCAGACAAATGGAAAAAAGGAACATAAAGCCTTAACAGTGCAGGTTTGAATAGTAAATAATGCTAACATATTTCTGAAATAATTGATTATTTCAAAAACAATTTTAATTAATTAACTTTACAATAGAAATTTTTTTTGAAACTGAAAACGAAACTAATTATCTCCTTTCACTTTTAGAATGGAATACTCAGTAAGCCTCAAATATTTTTTTAAACTATATAGATAAGAAATGAAAAGAATCTCAAACATATTGAATTGAAAAATATAATATTTGGGTGTAGTGTAGCCGTACAATAAAAATAGAAATATAAAGCAAACTGCATGATTATTAAAGTATTGTAAAAGGCGCAATTACGGTATTGTTTCAATAGAATTTATGTACAATTTTAAATAAAATGAAATTTTAAACTGTCATAAAATTGATTGGGTTAATTATAAACAATAAATTTCCTACTACCTACTTAAAAATATATTTCAGCGAAAAATGTTGCTTTAGTTTAAAACGTGTATCTATTTATATATTAGTTTTTCACATCTCCTCGGACGCAATTTTAATGAATCTTTAGCAAATAAACACGCATTCTTTATATAAAGTTAATTAAAACGCTTCATAAATTTATAGAAACCTTCAAGGGTGCTAATTAAATTGTCCTAAGCTTCATTTAAATCATTTATAATGTAGTACTACCTTTTTAAGACTCACTACTAACTCGAAGAGAGCATAAAATAGATTAAAAAAAGGAATTGTTAGATTCTTTTTATTAATGTATCATTTCTATTTAGTGAAAGGCGTCCCATAAAAGAGCTTTTGCTTATCTTCTGTTAAATGCCCCTTGATAATGTTGTATTCTTTTATATATCTAAATGAAAAATATAACATATTAAAAGTTATTACCTACCTACGAATGGCATTAGAACAATGTTTATACTTTTTAAAAAATGAAACCTTTTGACGTTGTAATAAGGCTATTTATAAATACGGTGTCGGCGTCCAGGCATAGGATAGTGAATCTTCCCCGTGATCCTGGCTCCCTTGTTTTATATATATTTAAGCAGGAAATTAAAGAAATTGTACTATAAATTTCAAAGCTCACTTTCTTTTATTTTATAATCAAAAATAAAAATGTATTCATACTAAATATTTGTATCTCTTTTGACTCCGACGTACTGGCGGAAGGGGTAGCGAGTCTTCCCCGTGTTCTAGGTGTCCTGGGTTTGATTCCCGGTTCGGCACGGTTGTTGTTCCTCTGTGTTTTATCTCTAAGATATGTGAATGTGCTGCCTGTAAAATATATTCATTAAAGCGAACGAGAAGCATGAGTATCTAAGATGTACTCTTAGTCCTAGATGACGCTGCTAAAAAACGAGAGACGCTCTCAAGACTTAAAATTGCTGTTTTCGTCAGAGGGCTTTTCCATGTCAAATTTCATATGAAACAACAGAAATATGGATATAACGTTTTTATTTCTTGAACAAAAAAAAAGATAAATTTTTGAATACTTTATTTATAAAACTAAGTAGTGGCTAATAATGAAAAAGAAAATACAATATATATGGCATTATTATTTTTCTTCTAATATTGCAGAACAGACGATTATAGGTTAGAAAATTGAATCAAAAAGGCTTTCCACTATATAAAAAATAAAAATAAATATATGTTGACATTAAAATGTATAACTCAGTCACTTTATAAAATTTCTAGTTATCAATGAAATACATTTTCACGAATTATGATTTGCTACATAGAATATCTGGTTATTTTAACCAATAACTAATTATATTATATGAAATAACAGGTTTCATTCTTTAACGGTAATACATTAAAAAAAGGCACAATGGAAATGTTTCCATTTATAAACATATGATCAAAAACACTAATCTGCAACATTTGCATATTCTCTGGGCTTTCTTAATACACTTTCCTGCATGCAGCATTTAATTTCTGTAGAACATTTATCAAAAAATGTCTACCAACAACAGAAACATTTAAATATCTTTTTTATCGTATATCCTCAGTCATTTCTAATAGCCCAACTTGTTTCCTATAAGTGAAAATAATAGATGAAACTGAGAACTAGTTCTGAAAATAAAGAATTCAGTTTTTAGAGAACAGCTTTGAATTAAAATGCCTTCAGTTTATTATCAGATTGGAGCCTAGTTATTTCCTGCAGATTTGATAAAGGTTTTCTACCTTAAATATGTTTAAATTCAACAAGATAGATGACAATTCGTATATAAAATTATAATACATTTTTTTAAATATATATCTAATTTTATTCTT
This sequence comes from Argiope argentata, assembly GCA_026289955.1. Taxonomy (NCBI): domain Eukaryota; kingdom Metazoa; phylum Arthropoda; class Arachnida; order Araneae; family Araneidae; genus Argiope; species Argiope argentata. The sequence goes on along the minus strand of JAOUZG010049862.1, from coordinate 494 downwards.
TATTTAGAATTCAATACAACTCCTTAATTTCTCGTGAATTACGAGTTTATTTGCTTGAAGCAAAAGTAAGTTTTTAAATCAAAACAGTGAATTTAAAGAACTGGAATTGCACTTTAATTGGTAAAATTGCATTAAATCCAGGACATTTTTGACGGTTCTAATTAACAATAAAAGAATGGCTGATTTTTAATTAAAAAGGTGAAGATTTCTTTTTAAAATTTTTGCAATGGCTGAAATGAAAATATTCGGAAAACGCCAAGTTGAAATTCGGAGGAGGTCCTGAACGTACCACAGGTAATATTCGTTCTCTTTTCCACATTCTTTGAAAGTTTCCTGTTGATCAAAAGTTTATTTTCTTACTATCTTTCAATCCCTTAATAGTTTTTCTTAATCATGTGAAACATTTTTCTCTTGTTTTTATATTTGAAAGTCTGAACTCTTGACTATGAATAATGCAAGGAATATGTTGCTTTTTCAGTTTTTTTGTATACATA
>JAOUZG010049856.1:62793-86759 GCA_026289955.1 Argiope argentata | reverse complement strand
ATATTTAATCTATACCTGCCCAAAATAATGTTTGGACAGGGGAAAAAAAGAATAAAGGGACAAAACGGTTTGTAGAAAGAAAAGTAACGAAGAAAAAAAGATAGAAAAAGAAAGGTTTGCAGAAAGAAAAAAAAAGGAAAGTAAAGAAAAAGATAAAAGGGTATGGGTGTGTGTCACCATTATTTTCTCTGTGCGCGGCATTTTCCAAGCTGTTTTTAAACTTTCGCATCTCCTGAAAACCAGTTGACTTTGTTTCGTGTGTTAACATTTATGAAAATTTGAATCTTATTCTATAAAATCTAGAATTTTAACCTTTCCCTTCACCTTATAAGTAAAATATCAATTCCGGGGCAATCATTGCGCGGATAGAAAGACAAAGAGGAGGAATAAAATGAACAGAATTGAAGAAAGTAATACTAAATCATACTATTAATTAACTATGACTATCAAAATTTGTTTGGTTTAAAAATATTTTGGTGAAAAACCTGTTATGAGACTAAGCTACAGAAAATTTTACATGAAAATTTTAGTAAGCTTTAATACTGGCGAACCGACTGGTCGCAAGGGCGGCTAGTAAAAATTTAAAAGTTTAAGTTGCAATGTTAAAGAATCTAAAGTAACATGTTTCTAGTTTTTTAAAAATTACAAATCAGCATCAAAATGCATTAACAATTAGGGTAGACATAAGGAACGAAATGTATTTTTTCCGATCTCAACCATATCACTCCGGATTGAAGAACAATTTTTATATATTAACTAAAAATGTGGTTATCATATTTGGCAAATTATAACTTTAAAAAATATTTTGGCCATTATTTTTAATCTTGAATTGTTAGATGCCACAAATAAAATATAAAACAATCAAAATCGTGTTGGTTACAGTGTTTAATTAGTGGCTAACCCTTTCTGTATTTGAATTTAGAATTTTATTTCTTAATTAATGTCACATAATTATCTGAAAACTTTAGTTTTGTGCATTTTGATTTTTTAGAATTCGTACATAATTAAAATCCGAATGTATATTTTATGGTTTTTTAAATCTTCACAGAATATGCATTCTGTAAAAAGAAACTCCATTTATTATAAAATGCTTTGCAATGGATTACTTGGACATAATCTAATTTTTGAACAATGATAATACAAATTAATTTTTGATGCGTCAATTTGAAAATAATCTTCACAGATGATCGTTTTCTTTGTGATAATGTTATTGTAAAAAAATTTCGCTTCAGATTTAGTTTGGATAATTTATATCGATGCCCTTAAAAATTAATTTGTAATGTTAGAATTTTCTAATTTTAGATGATTTTCGTTAAAAGTTGTCTTAAAAACATTCTTATTGATACTGGACGAGTAATTAATAAAAAGTAGAAAGGTTTATACAGCAAAATATTAATTGAAATTAATCATTTAGCTCGAGTTGTAAAATTTTAATCTAATGCATAAAATGTCAAAGTAAATTTTTACGCCTTAATTTTATGAGTACTATGTACTTCAAGGGAGTTAATTATAATTCTATTTTTTTTAATTTTATATTTTTACTCTGATAGTTAATTAATAAAATTGTATTTCCTTCGAAAATATGTATATATATATACAATAGGAATATTAAAACTTATAATTTAGGATAAATATATTTTTGTATTAAGATTATGTTGTATGATATTTAAGCCAATGTATCGCTTAAGAAATTTCGAAATCTACAGTTTCATAAATCCTTTTGTTCTCATTAGACATGTATAGGAAAATTTTATAAAGTATATCACTATATAGGGCTTATTTAAATTATTTCAGTTATTTAGAGGAAACTCGATTCAAGAGGTTTATTACTTTACTCGATACTTTGCTCTACTTATCAGTTAAAAATAATTCAAATTTCCATTAAATTGTAAAGAAGTATTTTTGTTGCTAAAAATATCTGTCGAGATTAATTTATTAAATAAGGCGGAAATAAGAGCATAATTTTTATGTGGTCTACTTTTTATTAGTAAAATATTGATACAACCTAGACTATAATTCTTTGTACTCGGGACATTTTTCGAAGCAGAAGCTGCAGATATATAAATTTCACTTTCTGTTTAGATAATACACCGCATCTGGACATTTTTTATTTTAAATTCCATAATATAAGGAGCGTTGAGAAACTGAATAGTTTCTTGGTGATTTTTGCTTCCTAAATTACTTACCTTTCACGAAGATTTAATATTAAAAGTTTAGAAATTCGATGCCTACGTCCAGAACGGTATTTTATGTCAAAAAGGTCAAATACGTCAGCGATTTAATATTAAATATAAAAATATTAACTTGAAAATAGTTGAATTTTAATTAAACAACCAATAAGTCGTTTGTTTCTCAAATTTTGTATCATTAACAGTCATTGCACAATAGACTGATACAATATGTGTATGAAATATAATTTCTCCTATTTTGGTGTTAAAGAACTTAATGAATAGTACAAAAATTCTAGAATTTGTATTAGAAAGTATATACCGTAGCGTTTTTCAATCTTGCATCGAATTTGTTTAAGCGATTACTCTCACTAAAGGAAAGATGACTAATTAATTCATTTACCCGTTGCAGTAAAATGTCACCCATTCTGAAATACCAGATCATTACCGTATTTTTGAAATTAATGCATAGTTAAGTATCTTGGATACATATTCCGTTTTTATATGGTGCGAAATAACGATAAATACCCCCTTCCACCTAATTCATTAAATTAGCGGTTTAAGGCTTTTGTTTTCAACCTGTATCTAAATATAATTTTAATCGTCTTTCCCTATCAAATTTACGAGCTTATGTTTCATAAGCGAACTATTCATGCGCATCAGACACAAACTGCGTACACATTATATCAAAGTACTGCTAGAATGGTTATATATCTACCATGTCTTAAGAAAAATGTTAATATATTATTTTGAAGTATGATCTATTATAAAAAGGAAGATGAACATATTTAATTTATGCTCTCACATTTAACAGTAACGCTACTTTTCATGCAAAGGAGATTGCATATAAAAACACCGAAAGAATGTTATTACTTGGTAACTCTCAGCTGTCAATAAAGTATATCTGAAAGAATAACGTTATATTTTCTTGGATGCTACTTCATTTAGATAATTTTACTTATATCTGCATCGCTATTTTATGAAAGATGCGTGCCTATTTTTATTTTAATTTCTCGACTGCAATGCGTAAATTCAACACGTCAGATTAGGCTAATACCTTCTTTGGTGTGGTGTGACAGTTTAGAAAGGGAAGTTCCAGTTCTCTTCATCGGATCGATCCTCAAAGATACAAGATCTGTCCCAAAACCTACCTTTTTGTTTAAAACGGGATATTAATAAATCGAAATTAGTTCTTTTTCAAATGATTTATAATGAGACATTGTTATATTCAAGGCATAACTAGTTTACAGAAACGACATTTATGTATATGACTTAATTTTGACATATACTCAGCAAACAAGTGCAAGTCTAGCATACAAGTGATTTTACGGTTGATTTAATTTTTTAAAAAATGGATATTACATATGTTATTTTTAATGAATATAAAGAAAACTTATATTCGAAAATTTTTCTTTTAGTGAGCACAGAACTAAAATATTCCATCCTTTAAGCATATATTTATATATAGTGAACATCTGGTAATTTTACTCATGGTGTTCTTAACATTAAAGAAAACATCCCAATGGAAAGAAGTAAACCAACAATGAACTTGACTTCCAATGCAGTGAATGAAAATAGCTCACTGGAATAAACAGGTAAATATTATTAATTTTCTAATACTAAATTTTTAAATTTCTCATAAGAAATTTTACTACTTAAATTTTCAAAAAATTAAATTTCTCTTTTGTTTTGTAGTTTTCCTCTTCGATTTGAATGTAATTTCCATTTTTTTCTACATACAAATTATTAATAAATATGGCTTGTCAGTTTTAACGGCGTCCAATAAGCTCCCATAAAAAGTTCACTTATTTGACGATTGAAATCATATATCAACTATATTGTATGAGTATGCGTAATTTAACTATATTTATGTACATTTAATTTATATAATATTTATTTATGTAGTTGAAAGTAGTTTTATAATTTGACGAAATTTTTTTGGTCCCCGTTATAAAACCCACAAGCTCCGTGAATATGATTTTTTTGTAAAGCTGTCTTCTGAAAAATTCTCGATCTTGTTGATCATTATGCTTAGAATAGGATTGCTGTATTTGCTCTGCATCTGCTTATTATGCCATAAAATAACATTTCTGGAAATAAAATTTTAACAGATGTTAATTTCAAATATAAATATACATTTTGTAAATAGAACTCACCCATATGATACATTCATGTGATTATTCATAAGAAGCAGATGCCAGATATTGTGAACATCTGGTAATTTTCCTCATGGTGTTCCTAAAATTAAAGAAAACATCTCATCATAACATTCAAAAACATCCTCCTTAAGACTGCTGACTCTAACATTCTGTTTACTTTTATTGGGAGATGAAATAACGTGAGGAAACTCGTATATTTCTTTTCATTACTTTTATCTTTTTTTAAAATTTGATTTTTAGACTATTTATAGATGGGTGCAAAAAGTAATGCTCTGAACCATTTTATTTGCTTTACTTTCTATCATATTTACCTAGATATTCTTATAAATTCATTTATACTGTGAGAAATTTGTTTGATATTTCTTATATACCATTTTATTTTACTTTTTGTTTTTATTGCATTTTTATATATACATTTTAAATTAATCATATTCAGTTTAAATGTTAAGCATTTCTAGCTTTAGTCTAATAGCTTTGTAATTTCACATTTTTATTGTACACATTTATTACTATCTTGCTACCTTTTTACTAGATTGTTCTACTAGAGTCAATTAAAGATCTAAAGTCAAAGAATTGAGCTGCTTCTCCTGGGTAATAAATTATTTCAGCTGTATTTTACGAAGCACTAAAATAAGGGGAGATTGTTAATTACAAGAGTCAAAATTATTTCTGTGAGAAAATTTGTGGTTTGTTAATCAGATATCGCTAAGTAGCAAACTGAATTCCCGACCTTTAAAAATTTCCAATTAGTTTTCTGTTCTGTGGCTGGGCATCAACTGTACAAAGCAGCTATGGAAATAGAATTTCTACTTATTTTATCCAGTTACTTTTTTCTGTTTTTGATAGAAAAAAATTTCTTTTATCAGCAGGAGGGATTTCCCAAAATTTGTCTAGCATATCCCTAACTAAGGTTTTACTCCTCTTTTTGCAGCATAAAAATAAAACTTTGAGCAAGGCTACGAACGTTACGAGTGCTCTGATTTTTATTTTCTAAATTTCACACTCAAAATGTTTCGTATTAAAAGCAAGAAATTGAAAGTTCATTTTGAGTATCTTTTTGTTGAATGATTAAAATCAAAATTTGTCATGGAAAGGCAATTTAATAAAAATAATCATACAAAATTTTATTAATCTTAATCATTGCGTTATAGAGTAATTGCGTTTATATTTAAGTGCGATGGTTGTTTGTTTTGAAACAAGCCCTTTGATGCATTTGTTCTATGTACATTATTACTTTCTAAATTGTAAAATTGTGTGATAAATTTTATGAGTCCAACTTTTCGGGTTTTTAGGTTATCGTGCTGATATGCATTTGGAGAGGGACTGACATATTTCTTATGATTTTATTCCCTTCAAAATTTTATAGAAGTTAACCGACCGGTATATCATGAAGACCAGGGAACTCAATAATCGGGAAAATTCGTATAAAAATCTAGGAAAATTATTCTAAAATCGATTTTTTTTGTATATCCGGCATTTTTTTAAATATTGACAATTCGCTGGTATATTTTCGTAAGTAGAAAGATGTAAGTAAGATGATTTGTAGCATGAACCCATAGTGGAATGCTGAGGATAATATTTAATTTTCAGAGTTATCGAAATGTTGAGATGTAGCGCCACGAGAGCTGTGTTTTGAAAAGTCAATTCTAGAGAACCGTTAATGTTTCTCTAGGTTACAGCAGATACTAATCCAAAGTACACTACTGGTTATTTTGTGTCAGTTATATTATTCATCATTTACTCTATTTTGTATACGTATCTAAAAATTCACTCTCTTATTTGCATATTTGCATTGTTTATGATAAGGCAATGGTAATTTGATGGTATTATAATTCTTTAATCTTTAATTTTAATTCGTTAATTAGTAGCGATTGAGGTTACGTTTAATATTAGCCAAAACAGATTTTTATCATGCCAAGATATGATTTTGTTTTGGGGATGAGGTTTTTGGCGTCCACAAAATTGCGAGGAATATGAATTGAAATTTTATTAACTGCACTAGTATCTCAAAAATCAGCTTTTAATAACGCGTTGCCATTGTATTTTCTAAAGTTTTCATTAAAAAAATAAGTTAATGAATACAGCAAAAACTAGAAATTTTTTCTTTTGAGCACGTGATTATGTGAAATGAAATAAATTGGAAGTGTGATATTAGTTTAAACAATAAATGCGATACTAGGTTTTTGGATCGTTTGCAATACTAAAGTGACTCATTCAATAAATATAATTTAACTTGCATGAGCACGAGATACTTCAATGAGGTTTCAGTGAAATGAGTTTTTTTTCGTCAACAAAATGCTTGGACAAGGAACTGATTCTTTTTTGTTGAGTTATGGGGAGTTGAATATAACTGCTAATAGTTTCGTAACGCTCGTATGATAATCGATTAGCTAATTAAATGATCACTGCTTATTTTTATCACTTGGAGAACGTTCATTTAAAAACAAAAAAAATTGGAATTCCATTAGGTGAGAACTCACATCACGTGATTGGCTATTAAAGTTTTGTCTTTGATTTTAATTATTATGAATACGGATCTCGCATTAAATTCTTAAAAGGCGTGAAATGGGTAATAATGAATGAATGTTAAAACTAATATTTTTTTTGACATTTTTTTACATTTTTTATCTCGAAGTGCTCTTCTAATATGAATGTGTGAATGTACTCCATCTTTTTTTGAGAAAATCTGACATAGTTAAAAAAATTGACTGGTTAGTTAAAAGGCTGTTTTATAGATGTATTTGCACCTTCTAGTGTTGGTTAATATGTTAACCAAAAAATGGAGGGGATTAGCGTTGTTTAACATAAATGAAGCTTATTTGAAATTCAGTTAATGAAAACTGTTTTTGTTGTATTTTTTTAGCCTTAAATTTCATTTTACGTTGATTTTAGTTAAAAACAACGCAGGATTTTTTCATATTCCGCAAGTGAGTACTGTACAATAAAGAAAATAAAGCGACATCAATGTTGATGACACTGGATGCATCCGAAAAATTTCAAGAAATGAAAACCTCGAAATATCGGGGAGAATCAAGCAATAGAAATAATAGGTACCCTGCATACCAAATTTTATTTATATTAAGTCAAACAAGATCTTCTTTCAATTTTTTAATGGAGACACATACTTTGTTATAAATGTATTTTTCTTATTCGGAAGGACCCGAAATGAGTAGATATATCTATCTCAAATTTAAATTTTTCCACGATCATAATGCTTTTTTTTCGGCAATTTCGCTTACAAAAAAGTTGGAAATGTGATATTTGGTTGTTAACATATTTGGCTGCGATTAACGAGAGAACATCAAGAGTGAGACCACTTGATTGGCAGATGGCTCCACCTAAGATCATGTGGTTAACTGAATTTTTAACATTTCAATCGAAAGACGTTTTTCACTATTCTTAATATAATGTCGTGAAATTATCAAAGCAGTAAAGTAGAAGATTTTATTATGTTGGTTATTTCTTCACAAAGGTCATGAGTCACTTTATTCTAATGTGTAATAAAATATTTCCAGAATTGTTAATAAACATTTTTTAAATTTTAAACATATTTTAATACCCCTTATCTATAGTAATTAAAACGATAGCTCTAATCCAAAATAAACCTTATTGGTCTTTTTTGGTTTTCATTTATAAGTGACGATCGATTGTCTGTTTAATGTATAGTAAATTTTAGGGAAATTATTCTCTTTTATATAAATAATTCAGTTTTAGGAATAGGGTTAGAAAAATTATCAGTTTTAATTTTTATGATGTGAGCTATTCATTTAAGCGCCGTATTCATAAAAATAAGGAGCCCTTTTTTATTGTTTTCCATCTATCGCGAGAATTTATTTTTCAGCACTTTTGATTTTTAATTCAGAACTTGACTTATTTTGACTGAAATAGCACGACGGAATCTTACTCTTTCCAAAACCAGGTTTGAAGAACATTCGTGTAAGTAAGCAATCGAGTATGGCGCATATTAAATACATCAAGTTCAACTATGATAAAACCGAATTATTGGAAGCCGACTGACGTCCATTAACAAGAAATTCTTGAAATGATATTGAAAGTCAGCTTCAGGTTCGAATACTGATTCCATCAAATGGCCAATGTATGTATTGGATCTGGTGCATGCTAAATTGAATGTTTGAAATTAATGCTGTCATGTTAGTGTTACTGAGAACTTAGAAAAAAAAATGATAGAATTTATATTTGTAATGCATTTTTTTAAAATTTGTCTTTCAAAGAAATCATTAGTTAATTATTCTTAACAACAATATCGTTAATCAGATATTTTGGTTAATTGGTGTATGAGCTTTTGTGTCATATTTTAAAGAATTTGAATTTCAATATTAAAATTATAACTAAGAGTCTTGTACAAGCTTAACGCTTGTATCCGAAAATTTTGGATTAAGTCCCCCCTCCCATCTACGAATCAGTGATTAAATTAAAGTCTCAAATTATATCTTCTAAGCCGATTAAAAAAACGAATCGAATAAATTGATGTTTGGATGAGGATTGATTCAAACGAATTGTTGATCTTCCGAATTTCAATATGATTATTGATTAATTTTTTCCTCGAATATCATTTTGTATTAAAATTAATTCCTGCTTTCTTGCAGTGGTTCAAGTATTCGCATTTAAGCATGTTTATATGAAATTAGATGCATTTATATTTTCACTTATGAAAATCATTGTTTCAGGAGTGGAGTTCTTCAGTCTGGCTTAGTTTTTGCTCTCCCATCAACTCTTCAACCTCGTTCCATCGCATCATTCATGTAAGTGTTACTCTAACTTGGTTTATTTAATTTTAAATTTGAAAGTATACGATCCAATGCTTAATTCATTTTAAATGAAATTATTTCATTTGGTATTTTGTGTTGTAATAAAATTAAGAAGGTGTGAAGTTTGTTCGTTACTTAGGAAATTTATGTGAAAAGGAAATTATGAGCATTTGCAAAAATTACGTGCTGGATTATTTTTTTGGATACGAGGGTAAAATTCAGAGTGAATGTTGCCTCTTTGCGAGATGGTTTTAAATTTTTTTTATCTCATTTGCATGTTGTGCATAATTTTATGTTGGTGTGATGGCGTGACTTGTATTCCTTCAATTTCACTGTTTTGCTTAATTATTTAGTAATCGACGTTTTACAAATGAATTATTTCTTAAAAATTTTAAGTTTGAAAACATTAATATTAGAATCGCATACCTAATTATTCCCATTCATTGCATTTTTGAGTTATCGATTTCGGACAGATATGATATTCCTACAGATAATGAATTTTTCTAGGTAGAGATTCATCGAAATCTGAATCTAATTATTTTGACGATTCTTTATTTTCCACTAAAATGCAAAAATAGATAAGAAATTAATTATTTTGAAGAAACTAGCTAACTATAGGACATAATTTAAAGTAAAGTGAATTGGGCGTATTTAATGTTGAAATGCGTATTAAATTATTTCTTTCAAATGTGATACAAATGCTGGGTCAAATGCAATTGCGCAGGAATTGTTGATGGAATTTAATATTGAATATTATTAAATAATGACTTAACTCGTTAATATTCATTAAGGTTAATAGCAGGTTACAATAGTTTTATTTTGCGTTAGCCACCTTTGGCGACCAGTTATTTTGTCTGGAGATGTTGATTACATTTAATTTGTTAAATAGTCTAGTTGTAACTTTTCATGTCCATGACTTTGTTAAAATAGCCTGCCATTAGCGTCGTGATTTTTTAATTATCCCCTGTTCTACTTATTGAGTGCATGAACTTTTCCAATTATGACCCATCCCATGGCAATCATACCGCTATTGAAAACGTAAACGTACTCTTAGTTTATCTAAATTCAGAGATTTGTAACTTTTTTATTCAGTTTGTAAAATACATAGATATTAAACCAATTTTTCTTAACTTTCAACAATGGAGAAAAACCAAAAGATTAAATATTTGAATTGATAAAAACCGTTTGAATTTCAGAGCTTCCATGTGAACTGTTTTCGGAAATTAGACAAGAAAAATTTTTAAAAAATTACGTAAAAATCTGAATTTTTTTAATAATTCAGATTTAAAAAAAATGTGACAAATTTGGAACCTGTAGATTAAAAGTTCTGCAAAGCTCCAACGCATACACACATACTTTTATTAACAGGAGAGTAATTATAGCAAATATTTCGTTTTTCTAAAATTTATTTTATTTTCATGAAATTCATTAATGACATCGTATTAAAAATGATTCCTGATATCTGCTTATAATATGAAATATTCAAATTAAATGTAGACATAAGTATACCAGAGGGTAAGAGTGGGTTGATTGACTATCATTTTAACATAATTCCCAGCAACGCTTGACGGTAGTAGTTTATTTAGTTAGAAATGTCTATTATTTGGAAAAACAAAATTAGTTTTTTTTTGGTCTGTTTTCATGTTTAGTAGAGAGTCGATTCTAAATAAATTTTAATGTATAGCTGTGTTTTCCATTCTTTTCGTTCAATTTTTTGTGAAGAAATATTTACCCATGAAGAAATTTCAGCATTTTAAGGTAAGTAGCTATGGTGTGCAGCTCTGAACTATGAAATAGTATTTATAGTACACAGTGAGTACTTTAAATTATTTTTTAAATTATATGCCATGAGTACAATTTTTTGCGCCTTTTGCTTTCTTATGACCACTGTGATAAAGGAGCATCGCACATCTTGTCAGTCTTATCATTTTGTAAAGTTAAATAAATCCGTGTCAAAAACTAAATCTAATTAATTAAAATATCTTGCCTAAATATTAATATAGTACAATATCAATAATGAAATTTTTATCTTTATTGATCCTTATATTACTCAGTACCTGAATTGTATTTAAGGCAAAATTTTAGAGTTTTCCTTATTAAAATTAGTAAAGAAATACTTAAATTACATAAATCGGTTTATTCTCTAATGATAAAGAAATTTTCCGTCGTTCTCCTTCCCTCTTCATTCATATGCTTTCAATATTCGTTTTTACGATAGTCTAATTCATAAATATTAATTTACCATAATAGTTAGTTTCAAACGCACGTCTATTTTCATTATGATTATTACTATCATGCTGTTAATAATGTTGTTATTGTAACGTGAGACATTATATTCAGCAATTTTCGAACGTCGAGTGTGTTAGTTTAGGCCAGGACTAAGTTCGAGACTCCGACTCGGCCTATTATGTCTATATGGATCAGGTTCACTTAAAATGTGTTTCCCTTAAACTAATAGGTGGTGAAGGATAATTAAATGAAAGCTTAGATATATTATCCTTAGGCAAACTGTAAATGTTCTGAATCAAACTGTAAAAGAGTTTTGTTGTATTAATTTTCAAATATTAAAGGATATATTTAACTATTACTATACATAATCAGTTTTTTAAGTTTGAGTTGTACCTAGTCACCCATGAAATAATTACATAAATCTATTTGAATCGATTATGAAAAATAAATGATCGCAAACAAAATAAGCCTACTATATACCTAAAATGATTAAATCAAAGTTAATCTCATAGACACAATCAGATTATCAATTTCGGCAATTTCATATGAAGATTCACATCACTTTCACATCATCAAAGAATATTTGTCATCTAGACTTCCGTTTTCGGGAGTGATTGCAAAATGAAACCTTAGCATTCTCCCCAACATCAATAGTTTGACAGATTTAACTATTTCATTTGACTATTTTTCAAGCGTGGTAAATCCATTAGAATGTAGTTATTACTCTTTCAGGAACCTAATTTCTGAAATTTAAATATATTCAATTATTTCAATTAATGTTTTTTATGGCTGTGGCAGTTTTCATTTGCTTGCCGTAAAGTTGAATGCAGTATTGCTTGCATTGGCATTTTCCCGAAAGATAACTAGCCATTTGTACTCTTTCTACTTTTAAATAATCAATCGAAATCTAGATGAAAGGGTTATGCCTCTTATGATTTGAAAATCTCATTTGATCTCCCGTGTTTCTTTTCACAATATAAATTATTTGAGCAGCCAGCATATGTGGTTGTTCATTGAATGAACAGAATGAAACTCTGGAAGGAGCTTAAAATTCTTCACAAATGAACTATCCCAGTAGAGAAGCAAATGAATTTATGAGTGTAACACTAGTCCGGTGGGAAAAAATTTAAAATATAACGAAACAATTTCAATAATACGTGTAAGGAAATGATGAAAGGTGTATTGATAAATGAATTAATGCCAAATATATAGTTATTTACCGCTGAAAGAAATAGACCATACAAAAGCGTTAATTTACCAGAGCACCAAACAGAATTAGACTGAGGATTTAACTAATAATCAAGACCAAAATTAATATAGTTGAGAGGTTTTGTTAGCTGTGGTGCAAACTCTGAACAAGTAAAATAAATAATTGAAATCATTGATCAATACTTAGGACAATTGTATGTAATATTTTCGATCTTTATGAAATCCATATAACAATGAATTGTCAAATGTGTTGCTGAGTCCAAAACTCGAGAACGGCCCAATATATTTGACTTTTTTTTAATATTTTCGCTCAGATATACGAGGAAGGTTTTTATAGGGAGAAAAAAATACAGAAAAATTACGAAGAAAATAATAAAAATGCCATTTTTTTTTGTATTTCATCCAAAAATCATTTCTCCTCGTCTAATGAATTCGACTTCAGTTTTTTCCTTCTCGCTAATGAGGTTAGATTTTACTTGTTTTCCACCAATTACTTCAAAAGATTCTGTTTATTTTCTTGGTACTTGATGCATTTAAAATCAAACATTGTTAATTAATTGATTTTTTAGATTCCTTTTAAAATATTTTTGAATTAAATAAAATAGAATAAAGAAAATTAAACATTTCTAATCTATATTACGTTACACCAATTGGCGTAGAAATTTTACGTATTTGCTTTGCCCCAATTGGGGTTGAAAATTCAAGTATGTTGCAGTGTAATTGTTGACAACAATACTTTTATTTTAATTAAAAGTTTAAAATATGTGTATATAGTACTGTTGTAACTATCTCAATCTCGACGGATAAATAAAATAGACGATTTTTTTAAAAATAGGTTCATGATTTGTAATTTTGCTTTATTTTAGGTACGCGATGTAATTTTTTTATTGGTTAATTGTGTGCTTTCCCATGCATACGAAGTCGTTTGTAAAAGCTCGTTAAAAATAAAATTCAATACAATAAGAAACAATAAAAAATCTACACAAAATCTGCCTATAAAAATAATACAGATATATAATTATAAAATTACACGCCGATCAATAAAACAAACATAAAAAAATAATGCAGAATTTTTTAAACTCATAAATTTCGTAGGTCATCATATATAAACTATATTTACAGAAGATGTATATGCATTACAATTAGAAATAAGTGAGTGATTATGAATTAATAGCATTGCACGGGAAACCAGAAGTACAAATTTTTAATTAAAAAATAGCTTTTTTAATTGCAGGGATTTTCTTTATATCAAGTGGCATCGGAATGCGAAAGGTTCATAATTGTAATTGTGTATTGATGTATTCTTTTAATGGAATCTCATTTAAATATATATGATGCAAATGTGAATATTTTAATGCAGTTATTTAACTGCACATGAGTAAACATAGGGAAATTCTTCCTCAAATCAGTGTCATGGTCCTGCCTGTATCGCTCCGCCGTTCTTTTCGTTTCGTTGGAGGGATTCCCACGACGTGCCACTCCTCGGGGAAGAACGCACTGATCACGCTCTGTAGATCGAACAAGAACTTCTGCTCCTGCAGCATAGTTTACCGAATGGGAAGGGAGGGAAATTGGGTATTGCACGAATGTGAAAGGGGTTTAAAAGGTGGATTTTTTGAAAAGAGGCGTTGAACTACAGTCTAAGATCAGAATTTTGAGGTATTTGTAGCTCATTCACTGCCAAAAATGTTCGAATATTTTACAAAGTATAGAACCCTCCAGCGTTAAAAAAGTAATGAACTTTCTGATAAGGGTTTAGATTAATGATTTTTACTTATATTGGACTTGTGTCCGAAATCACGAGAACTTGTAACCAAAATATGAACATGCGATAACTAAGCATTTTAAATCTGAATAAATTGGACTGTATGTCGAAAGAAAATCTGTTTTAAAGTGTTATTATTCTGCCTTTCAAGTTGAGGCTACTTACTATACTGGAATTATTTTGGAATTTATTTGTTTGGAATTACCATTGTTTGGAATTTATTTTTTTTTACTAAAAATAACTCGGAATTTAAAGCATGATATAAGATCCTACGTCGACTACTTTAAAAAAATCAATTTGGGAAGAGTAATCGAATAAATCCGTAACTGGAATTTTTGTGTCTGAAGCATCTAAATTTGTAAATTTATTTTAGATTTTATAAAAAATATTAAATGTTATATCTCTTGAAAGCAATTGGAGTAGAAGTAGGTAGTAATTGTTATTAGTAGCAAATGCGCAGCAACAGTAATTTTATAATTCTTAACATTGAGCTCCGTTTTGTGTTTCTGAGTTTATTTTAAGGATTAATAATGAATTTAGCTTCCTAGATTTCTTCCAGGAGATAAGAATTGAGCCTGATAGGAGATTAGACTGGTTTGCCGAAATTTATGCCTAAGAATATATAATTTCCCTTCTAATATTCTAAGCATTTACGAAATTAATGATTTGGAAGTTACATTTAGAAAAAATTAGCCTTTTATAAAACTAATTGAAAATTTTTGTGTTTTTCGCTTTATTTTGAGGTTGATGGTAAAGATGAACGAAATCTCATAGTAAAATTATTTTGAAGTTCGTAGTCAGACAGATGTTGCCATGTAAATATTACGGAATGTCACATAAATGAAAACTGTTATATTAAAAATAACGTTAAGAGCGCTTCTATGATAGGTATATGCAACATTTAATTTTTTTTTATATTTACTATTCCACCTCGCAACGCTGTAACAATAAAATTCCTGTTTTAGGATTGACAGCTTAGTAGAACGAAAATTTTGGATTGGGTCATTATATATGTGCACTTTCTTAAAAGAATTAAATTCTCATGTTCGTAGTGGATATCACAGAACAACGACTATTATCTCTGTACCGCAGTAAGACATATGCATAATAATCTGTCTGGAAAAACAGAAAAGAGATAATGCATTTCTAAACTCTATAAATCCGTCTACTTCTTGAATAATACTAATAATAATATACATGGTTTTTTATTAAGGTATTTTGATCAACTAATACGCTTATTGCAAAACTGTGCACATATTTCGTGGAAAGCAAAAATAGAAATATCGTAAAATTCCATTCATCTTGTGGCAGTGAAGGAGTTGTATTATTGATTAATAAAGCATTGATACAGGAGAACCTTTAATTTAAAACTAAAAAATACTTCATTTCCTAAGTTTCAATAGATTGAAATTCACATTAAAGATATAGCTTTACTCAGAAAAGGCATTTTTGGCATTCAGTACTCTTTCCGAAATTTGATTCGAAAATGATTTTCTAATCATCTATCTCTTGTGTCAAAATCTAATAGAAGGTTGAATCGACCTAATTTTTATTATACATAAAAATGTTAATCTTGAAAACATTTAAACACAAATAATTGAACACTTTTTAATTCTTGTATATTGGAAGCATTATATTATTCTTCCATTGCATTACAAATTAGAAAAGGCTGAATTTTCCGACGTGATCTTGTTTGAAGATCCTACCTCATTTTAAATTGTATTGCATCTCTAAATAAGCTGTTTTCATATTTAATAATTAAAGTGATGCACAGATTGTTTTGATTATTGATGGAGTACATATGATTTGCCTAGTACATATGATTTGCCTAGCATGGGAATACTAAAAATCGAAATTGGCAAAACTAAAATTAAGTTTTTAGATTCAGATTGCATATGTCCTCTGAAAAATAAGTTTCAACATTTTCACAATTCTGCCATCTGATTTTATAAACTCATCTTTATTTCTCTTGTTTCAAAACAAGTCATGTCTGAAAATAAATGATTTTAATAAAATGCAATTTAAAAACGGAAGTCAGCAGAAATAAGAATTAATTTCGTGTACCACTAAAAATGCCATCAGTAGTTAACCCCACCTGAGTAAATTTGGGCGCAGAAGGGTCCAGAATTTCCATAAAAGGAAAAATATCGAAATTCGTTTGATGGATTTGCCCCCTTCGTTTCAATAACTGTTAAGAAATCTGAAAGATTTGTTTGAATCGGGAAATGAAAGAAATATTCTGATCATGACTGTAGTTCATATGCGCTTATTGCTTTAGTGATTAAATGTTGATGTTCTCGCGATCCGCTTTACAAAGGAAGGAGGGTGCTGTAACTTCAGAGGGTATGGATCCCTGAGCACACGAGCGCTAAAGCCTGACTTCTAGCTCGCATATGTCACAAACCCTTTTTAGAGGTGGACTTCATTCATCCACAGTTCGTAATTTAGATCTGGATTAGAGAACGATCACCTCTGACCCAATACCCTCGACATGGAGGACTTTCTGACCCCAACAGATTAAACGTGTGTCAGCCGACGCATCCACGGAGAGTCTTCGGATGATGGGTTTGAGCTGGAAGCCCAAGGGATGTCAAACCAACAAACTACTAACAAGGGTATACCGGCCCTAGTAATTAAAAAAATATGCTATTTCCCAAACAGAGAAATTAATCTCTAACTTTTTCGCATTATTATATAAGCTCTAATAAATAATTGTAGTGAATGATAGAAACTGCAGTTTTCCAGGAAAGAATTTTTTATTCTACTAGTTTTCCTACACGTTTATTAAAAATAAGTGTACATAGTCATGAAAATTAAATCCTGAAAATTGAGTGAAATAGCTAATAAATATGAAGTAGGTCAGAGGAAATTTTCCTTGGCGTATTTATGAAGAGAAAAATTTATAACGGGGGGTTGTCTAAAATATTTAATTACTTAAAGTCCTTTTCTATGAGAATAAAACCCATCAGAAGCTACTGCAACCCTCTTTCCATTGTAATGGAGAACACGAGGACAACCATAAGAATAAAATAGATTATATATAACTATGAATATTCAAACTTTGAAATAGGAATATAGCAAAAATTAAGTATTCAGCTTTGTGCAACATTCTCGTGAAAAATTAGGAAAGGCGAAATTTTTTCTGATTGCTAAAGTAATCAATAATGGTGTAACTCATGTGTATAAATATAGTTTTTAATTGAATGATATAAACAAATATTAATATTAATTCTTAAAATCTTACTCGCATATTGAAGAACTAAAGATCTATAGAAAAAATGTTGAATGATTGAAATAATTATGTATTAACATATTTCTCGTAGAAAATCTTTCAAGTTCATGTAATGTTAAAATGCCAGCCCAAAACAACCAATATAAAAAAATTATTTTTAAAAATCTTTTGATTTATTTAACTTGTTTTGATACTTCATTTTGAATTAATGGTTTGATAAAATGTCCAGTTAATTCTTTTTAAAATGGTTTGAAACATCGATACATTTAATAATTTCAAGATAAGGTTTTATAAAGGGTTCTTTTTCCTTGTGTAAATCTATTCTGCGTGCCAATTTTCAGATTCTTCCCATCTGCCAACCTATGAAGAGAGAAACGATTCGTATTTAACTAAACTGTTAACAATTTACTTTCTGTTCGAAATATAACAGTTTGATCGGATTTCATTCACATTTTGGAGAAATTAAGATTTCTCCGAAATGATAAAGCAGTCCAAATTAACACTGCATAGTTTATCATTCATCGCTTTCAAATTGCGAGATTTTAAATTATATTTTCCTTTACGCTTTACTTTTGTTATTTTATTCAACGTCTTCAATTTTGAAAATTGGTGAAGTAATTGCAAAAAAAAAAATTTCGAAATTTTCTAAATACAGAATTTATATATTTATATTCTGTTCGTTGTCAGTTGTTTTGTAAACAGATAATCTTGAGCTCAAAAATGGTTTTCTGTTTATATTCATACGAATTTGTAATATTACTTATTAGCGCAATAAGTCTCCTGTAACAAAGACAGCTTTAGAAATCGATCTAATGTATCTGAATTGATGCGACTGGGCAATCCATTAGTGATGATTTGGAGGATTTGGGTGCCAAAATCGGAAGATTTCAGAAAAAAAAAAAGGAATTTTGGCTATTGTTCCATTAGGACTCTAGCTAAGACGTTTCTTCTAAAATTTTCTATTCCCTGTTCTCGAAGTTATAGAAGGTCTAGAAATATTGCTGAGTATCTATTAGCATTGAGTAAGTGGTTGAGTTTAGATCATGCAAGTAATCAGTTTAGAATAACAGGTGGTTATGTGACCGAAGTATATTCATTGGCGATTTCATCTGTGCATCTACATCTATTTCTAATTTGGTTGTTCACTATCGACTTTCCAACTGCAATGCATTTACTACAAGTGCTAATCTCGTGTGCTAATACGCTTCGGCCGAATATTTTGCATGCTTTGGTATTGTCATGTATAATAAAATATTGTTTCTTGTTATGCCAGTTGTATAGTTTAAGCAGCAACATTTCCAGCAAATGAATTTAATTATGTTCTATAATTATGTTGCCTTGAATCGCTGAAATAGACAATTTATTTAGAGTAATTTCTTTTATATTCATTGTTTAAAAATATAAAAGAGGAAAAATCCAATTAAAACTTCCATTTCTCATAAATGCCCAGACTTAATTTCATTTAATAACAATTTCATTTTTTAAGCAGATTGTGACATTTTCGTATAAAACAACAAACATATGCTCTTGAATGTTTTTTTTTTAAATTTTCGTATTAGTTCCTTTTGAAATTAATATTTCAATATCAGCTGCGGTATGATTTTGATCCTCAATTAACGTTGTAAGATGAAAAGTCAGCAACAATAAATCCAAACTGATATTTGTTACATCCATTCAAAACATTTTTACAAGTTAAAAAAAATTAATTTGAAAAAAAAAATGTTCGGCATAATTTTGTTTCAATCTAAAAAATACTGCATTTTACCGCAAAACATTTTTTTTCTAAAAATCTTTCTCCTTGAAATTTTTTAAATATTTTGTAATTTGAAAAAATATTTCTTTTAAACTTAATTTTGAATCTCAACAATCGTCTATAGAGCGCTAATGTAGGCATCTCTTATGTTATAAATGTTAAGTGATAGCAAAAATTGTGAAGGAAATTGTACTAAAATTCGTTATTTTTTTTCTCAGTAAGAAGAAATATTTTATCGAAATTGGTTTTAAATATGTTGAACAAATGTTTGGATTCATTAGCTACTACCAAAATGTATTTTATATCTACACAAGTTGAACTATTTATTGCATTGGCTATAAACGCAGCGTGCAGTGAATTTTTTAAAACAAATTCATTTATATGCCTAGTTCTAAAAATTTGTGCAATACAATATCCAAAAATGAAATTCAAATTCAGCTATCATTTCCTCAAATTCAACCGGAGAGTATATCTTGAATATAAAAAGTTTTTATGGATTATTCCCTTTTTAAAACTTTTCCGCAAATTAAATCCGCATGATCCTTTTGAATTATTCCGAGCTGTTGTACATTTCAAAAAAAATATTTAATAAAAAACCCTATGAAATGTAGATAGTTTGAGAATAACATTTTTTTCTTACAATTTTCTGATTTTAAAAAATCAAACAATGATTGGAAAGGCAGATTATTTGTTATGCTTATTTTTATGAAATATTATCGAGTCGAAAGGGGATAAGCAGCCAAATCTTGTAATTCGAGAACTAAAAAAACATCCTTTTTTATTATGTAAAATGTTGGTTGTACCTCTTATTCCTCTTGTAAGAAATTTTGTAAAATATTAAGATTTAAATTCAACTATTTTGACAAGATTTGTTTAGTGTATAAACGCCATATTTCACTTCTATCAGCTCTAACATTGAATCTCGCCATCGATTAATTTTATTATAATCATCAGCCTTCTCATCTCAATTCAAGGTTACACAGACCTAAAAATATTAATGTAAAGACCGATTATTATTAATTTATGCGTGATCTTTTTCCTTCTATTCATCACAATTCTACCTGTGATATTTTAGAAGATTTTTTTTTGTACGATGATAAATAAAATGAAATGAATTTGCGAATTGCAATTTGAAATGTCATTTTTCTTCATTAAACGTTTACATTCATTTTCACAATTTAGTTTTCTTTTTTTTTTGAGATAAATTTGGTATTTTCTTGTATATGAATCGTACTGTATATGATGATAGTGTAACATTACCTTGCATATAGTAAAATAAAATTTTGATTGCTTAAGTTTTTATATTCAAGATAAAAATTGAGATTTCCTGACAACTGCTACTGTTTATTGTTATATTTGAGTCAGAATTCTGTATCATATTCGATCCTAAATGTTTTAAAGTCCACACTGAGTTTCATTGTGATACATTTTTGTAAACCAACAAATAAAATTTAAATAAATAAAAAGTGCCTATAATTTACATAAAAATATTAATTTAATAAAATAAGAGTATATTTATTTTATTATTAAATTACTAAACAAGTAAAGGGCAAATCTTTTTTCCGAGCAATTTTATATAAATGTTAAATGATAATATTGAGTATTTTTTTAAAATATTCAAAATGGCTCTGTTCTCTTAATGGAAGTAGCTTTAAGGAAAGAACTAAGTACTGTTAAGTTTCGGTAAGAAATCTGAATAAAGTTATATAGATTTAAATATAACTTTAGTCGATGGTTATTTTATGTTTAAGATTTGAAAGTAATGAATTAATGCTACGGTACAGGACATATCTTTTAGAAAAAGGGCGTTATTTACTCAAATGCAGAGTGCTAGAGAATATCACCTTAGGGAAAATATATTTCTCTTTGAAATAAAGAGGGGAATTCCGTTGCCAAATTTACTCGGAAACAGTTGAACAATTTCTGTCGAAAATATTTTAAAACTGAATGAAGATATTAGTTTTGAGAAAATTAGACTAATTTATTACTAAACGGAGTGCACAAGGCGTCTTCTGATTTAGCGGAAATAATGTAGATCAAAAGATGTTTTAAATTCCTTCGATTAATTGAATGCTCTACCTCTTTCCTACTCAATGCTGGGTCATAGTATTCATACCTAGTATTTTCAGCAACATAATGCTTTTCTAGTAATTAAAATGAATAAATATTTAAAACGTTTATTTCCCGTTTTTTCTTGGTTTTATGGAAGTATTCAATGTGGATTATGTAAATCAAAAAAACGTTTTATTTTCACACTGCTTAACTTAAAAGCAAATAGTTTTATTACCCTAGGCTCTGAATAGGAGATAAGCCATATCTCTTGTACCTAATTTAAAAAAAATTAAAAAACAATTCATTTCGATCCAACACTTTTACCCAAAATCATTCTGGGGTTTTTTATCATTTGAAGACCACTAGTTTTTATGTTTAATTTCAAGGTTTTATTATTTTAAAAGAAATTTCCTTTAATTCTCAATTTTTTCCAAAATAATTGATAATTTTTTAATCAGATAGGAAATGAATTTTAGGAAGGCTTGAATTTTAATTTTCTACGATTTCTAGGAATGAAACCTTTAGCTTAAGGTATTTCCCAATTGGGGCAAGACCAGTGGTATTGAAATTTTTAGGCTCCAATTTTAATTTACCGCATTATGTTTAAGTTGCTCATATGTTTTTGATTGTATGTAAGAGGTATTTGAGGCTTTATAGACATGACTTATTAAGTACCAATGCATTCTTCTTTCTCTTTCGGAATAACTTGAGTCTGAAATGGATATCCTAGGAGGATACAACTGCTACAGTAAATGTAGTTTGCATTCAATAAAATGTACCGAAGTGTAAAAAGTTTATAGATATTTTCTCTGTTCTCTTGATGTTGTTTCGAGAGCTAATTTCAAAATGAAGATAAATTATACCTTGCATGATTTGATGAGGTCGTTAAATATACAGATCCGATTTCACTGAAAACAAAATTATGATGAAGTTATTTTTGTCAAGTTCTGCGCTTTGAATTTAATTCTTGTTTAACCCTCTGTTCCAGAGGAACTGATATTTACACACAATTGGAATAAATATTATCGTTGGTGCAGACAGTAATTACTAGAGCCTTGATAAATTTTTAAAATTTGGAAATTTCATTGCTACTACAAGTAAAAAATTTTAATATTTAGGCTCCTCAGAGCCATAGTGTATTAGATTTCATAACAATTCACGAAATAAAAGCACATAATCTGAGATTATGTCTTCATACTTCGACAAATTTGCTGTAAACTATATTTCAATTTAAAATGAACTTTAACCACATTCATAATAAAATTTACTCCAGAAGTTTTCCTTAGGAAACGGATGAATGTAATATATCTTTTAGACATATTCATTTTTTAAGAATCGTGCCAACTCAATATAGTGTAATTCTATAGAACGAAAAACTATAGTGAAATTTCGATAATATCTCTAAGATAGAATTATTACTCTACGAAATTCTTTTTGATTAACTTCCCAAATTTTTAAGCAACAAGAATTATTAAAAAATCTTTCAGTATAGGTTCACAAAATCTTTAGAGCAATTCCAGCTCTTTACAAAGTTAAAACTAGGATTTTTCTTTGAATCACCCAAGTTCCAGTCTTTATAATATTTTAGAATCTATTGAAAAGATGAAATCTTGTTTATCAATTAACTTTAAATAAGTTCAGCAATAATGAACTTATTATTTGTTGACGTGTTATCTTGGAAATAGACTTTTAATACGAAAATACTTTCATTTTTAAAAACAAGCTATCTTCAAAAGCAAGCTATATATATTTAAAGCTGCGTTCATCAAATTTCTAATTAGTTAATTATTTACTTTTACAGCATTGTGATGGATAATACAAATTATCAGTGTGTTATACTTTTAAATATTACCCAAGATAGCTTTATTTCATGTTAGTGTATATCAAGATTGCTCATTTAGTGTTTCTATCTGATTTAAGGGCGTTAGTAAATTAAATTCAATACCTTAGCTTCAGATGTACGTTATTACAGTATTCCTTAAAGGTTTGAATAAATCTAACAAATGGCATTTATTTTGATTTAAGATGATTGCAAGGATGGTTTTGTTTTTTATTCGGTTAAAGTTTTAAAAAATGTTTAAATAATTTGACTTTATAGTAATATATTTGTTTTATGTTTGATTAAAAGCACTTTAAGTTTATATGCAAATCTAAAATATCTCGATTAAAAACCGTGGACTAAAAATTAAAAATGTTTTTTTCGAACTATTAGAAGCTAAAGGCTTTAAAAAAATAAAATGGTTCCAAATTTTTTAAATGTTGCTGTATACTATTATTGGTTATGGTTTCTCAATGCAAATTTTATTAATATAATGTATGTGTAGTTTCTTTTATAAAGACTGAGACCCCAAAATATATTAAAAGTTTTGGAAACTGGATTCTATTATTTTGCGCCAATGTATGTTTTTTTTTATATTTCTCATTAGATTTTAATCTTTTGTGCCAGTGTATTGAACGTTTCTGAGAAATTTTGAAAACAGCATTGTATTTGCAGAATTAAAATAAATTTTTAAAAAGCTCTTCAAGTTAAAAATAAATTAATGCAATAATAAAGGCGAAGTTGAAAAAAAGCAAGCTTGCAACTGAAAAAAAGCAAGCTTGCAACTGAAAAAAAGCAAGCTTGCAACTGA
>JAOUZG010049856.1:0-57793 GCA_026289955.1 Argiope argentata | reverse complement strand
CAATTTATTTTAAAATGACTTTAAAATTTCAATTATTTATCAACTAAATCATTTGGCAATGTGTAAAAACGAACTTCTATCAGAATACCATATGAAATATAATCATTCCATTTGACCAGCAGCTCCCTACCTCAATATCCTTTCGATGCTGCACTATGAGGGTGCTCATCAATTGACATTGAAGTTGTTCAGATGAGAAAGAAATGATCAGTGTAAATGCATAGTGACTTTAAATAATCTCAATTCAATTAAGATTCTTTGATGATGCATTTTCTACAAAATTATAGCATTTTCAGCTGAATAAATTGTATAGCATTTAAGCCTGGTAAAATGTTGAATGCAACTTTTATGAATTGATAAACAAAACTAAAGCAAATCTCTGTTTATTTTTAAAAAATGGCAAGCATTTCAAGTTTAGTTGTATATTAATTTTCTGTTTCTTGATGAAATCAATCATACATTGGTGCAAAAAAAATTGAATTACGTTTTTTTGGATCTAAAAAGATCCACATATTTAACCTGATAAAATTTGAAAGCATTTTAAATTGTTATTATCGAGACATTAGATAGTTATATAATTGTTAAAAGAATAATTATTTACTAATATATTAATTTAAAAGTATCGTAAAGTAGAAACCTATCTTTTTATATTAAAATGTTGCAATTTTATATAAATTGCGAGAACAAGAAAAGTCTTATATTAAAAGAAATTTGTGTTTGTAAGTTATCTCTAAAGTAGAAAAAAATAAGCCTTATCCTGTAATAATCACTTTTCCTTAATGAAAACTTTATTAAAATAATTGTATTTTGGTGTCTCAGTCTGCAATTATACTTTTAGAATGAAAATAAAAAAATATTGTGCTTAATTTTCATTTGTACAATCTGTAGAAATAGATTGCATGAGCTGAACTGTCACAAAAGTAATAATTCCGGGCTTTATTTTAGGATAAAGTCTGGAATAATTACTTTAAAATAAAGTTAATAATAATAATAATAATAACTTAAAAGTAAAGGATAAGCTAGGATAATATTACAAAAATCTCATGGGCCTTTTATTCAAAAAAAAAAAAAAAAATACGTACAATCTGAATTTACAATATGTCCTATTTCTAGTAACTTAGATGGCTTCGAGATTTCAATTTTATTAAGTTTTAAAACGATATTTTAAATGAAAATGGAAGATGTATTTTAAAATTTTGTGGTTTTTCCATTTGAACGTGAATATATTTTCAATGAATATATATTTAAAACTGAAAACTAAAGGCCATGCAGTCTTTGCCAAAATTTTGTATGATAACTTATGGGAATTGTGTGATGTATAAAACTTCAACAATTCATTTAAAATTGAAAGATGTGAATTATCTGTATGTAAATAAATTTACTTATGAGAATAGATGTTAATGTTATACTGCAAGTAGAAGCTCAAATTGTAAATACGTATTTTGTTTATTATTTTTGTATTAAAGAAAAAAAGTGCAAAAATGAAAAAAAATGAAAAATATATATAAAAGAAAAAAAGAAACTAAAAAATGAAAGAATAAAAAATGAAAAAAATATAAAAGAAATAAAAAGGAAAAAATGAAAAAAATATAAAAGAATAAAAAAAAGAAAAAAATGAAAAAAAAATTAAATAAAAAAAAGAAAAAAAAGAAAAGAAAAAAAAGAAAAGAAAAAAAAAAAAGAAAAAAAAAGTTAAGTTAAAAAATGAAAGAAACTAAAAAAAATGGAATATATATATAGATATATGATAAAATTGCACTTGATTTATATACAGTAATAGAGAAAAATTATACGTATATTTTGTATATAAACTTGTAATTAAAAAAAAATTGGAATCATTTATGAAATTTTTTGATACATTCGTTAAAAAATGTTTAATAAAAACTGGAATACCGTTAACGTAACAAATAAGGGTATATGCTATAATCTTTTTTTAATTTTTAGGTAAAGGTTATTTAAAGAGCCTGAAAAAAATGTTTTTTCAAAGCTCTTTTTAAACTGTTGTTAAGATGTAATAATGTATTGCATAAAGTTATAAAAATTGTGAGAAGAGGAGAAATATGAAATCATTGAATTAAAAAAAGTATTTCATTCTATGTGAATTTATATTTTAATGAATTAAATAATTTTTTAACATTAAGTTTAATGAGTAAATTTCTAAAGTGCTTGTTTTTTTTTTTCATAGTTATAGCCAGTAGATTTTAATTGTGAAGAAATACTGTTTGAGCAATCTGATTTTCTTTGAATTGGAAGTAAATTATTAATCAATATTTCTATTCAATAATTATAAATAATATGCAGCGGCTTTCATATTATCCTTGAAATGCTGTAATAGTAAATTTCTGATTACCAATGATAAGTACGTTTTGTAACAACATCGCCTTCGCTCTGTGGAAAATTCATGGAATTATTAAATCATAAAAATAATTCATTTCCGACGGCAAATCAATCTTCCATTTTCCAGTTTTAAATGAAAGTAGTAATACAGTCATTTTTAATTGTAGAAGCATTTATTGCCTTGAGAGCACATACAGATTAAATGGCTTATATTCCCAAAACAATTCTGTTTTGAGATAATTGTTTTCCATTTATTGCATTTTCAGCTCCGTATAGATTTGATCAAATTCATATAATTGTAACTAATTAAAATTTAAAATGAAAGCGATCTTACAGTTACAATTATTTTCTACAAATCTTTTTTCTGATTTTATTAATTTGAAACTTTTTAATGTAAGATGAAATGAAAATAATTTAGAATCGTTGTACATCCCTCGCTTTTTTAAAGCATAGCATTTTTTTTCTCAATAGACTAATTTTTTTTCGAAAATATTTAAGCTGAAATTATCATTGAAAAAACTCTTGTATAAAATTCGTTTCATTTAAAGCAATGAATTTCGGGGAATCTGTTTATTAATTGCCTTAAAAAGCCTTAATGAGTAATCTCCGAAAAGAAGAATGCATTAGTTATTCGTTGGTCTGAATTATCGAGTAAGTATCTGAATTGTGTCTAAGAATAATGACGGTTGCATTTCAGTAGTTGGATTTACTGAATAGCGGATATTTTGTTTGGTATATTTTTTGGCCTCTAATTCAAATTTAAATTAATATCTGCAGTATTTTAAATAGTTTTCAATTAATATGACACTCGAAAGAAAGTTCTATTATACTTTTACCCCTATATTTTGCTTTTTTGCAATAAAAGTTTGCTCAGAGTTCTTTGAAATAGCACATTTATTGCCCAAATATATAAAAAGTAACGACGCATTATGCAATAAAAGGGGCATTTTGAATATTATATGAACATATTTTCATGGGCTTATGAGAAGAATGGTTTAGAGAGAGATGCGAGAATCCCAATCACAAATATTTTTCCCCACAAATATATTTCTCCCCCCTTTATTCCAACTCCTTCTAAACGGTACATTGTTCTATTGACACAGTACATTAATTCAAATATTTTTTGTTTTATGATTGGAAATATTACCTTTTAATATTAAATTTAACTATAAAAATTACTACACTAATTTCTTTTAATTCCGATCTTTTGCCCTTTATTGAATTAATAGTATCCGGTTATTTTCAGTGCAAGTATTTTTGTCACTTCAGTATCGTTCCTATTAGTTACTATTAGAAAATAGCTTGATTAACATAATTTTAATTCATGCTTCGAAGAAAGAAACAATTATCATTCAAAATATTATTCCTATAACTAGTAAAAAATAATGCAGAATAGTACTCATAGATTGGCAGATTTCATTAAGTGGCTAAAAATTTGATTTGATATACAAAGGTTTCATTTTACTTCTCAAGCTCAATAATTTATTGCTATTATTTATTACCTTTAGAGGAATAAAATTTCACATTGAATACTTCCTGTAACTAGCATATATCTGTGTTGGTTAACACGAATTTGGAATCAGATATTAAAAATGTATATTAATTATATAAAACATATATTTTAAAGTCTTTTTGGCTTTGTAATGTTTAAATGTCAAGTTAATTTTTGGTGAAGATCAAATGTCAATGAATTTTCTATTAACATCAAGTTTCAAAAAATATTGTGCATTCTTATTTAGTTTTAAAGCTACAGACACTATTAAAAAAAGAATTTGAAAAATGTCAGTCTCTTCTTAAGGTAAAGCAAATTCTTCAAAAATATTCTATACAAATAATTTAGCAGTTAATGTTCAAAAATAAATTTAAATCGCATATAAAAATATCTTTATAACCTTTAAAAAAACTCCTAATTTGTTAAGAAAGATATGAAATGTGTTTTTTTACACATTTGAAAACAATTAAAAGCACAATACCTTAAAAAAATTTATTGACTATTAATTGACCCGTTTACAACGCACATTAAAAAATCGTCCTGAAATTTTAATTGCCCAACATTTGCAAACTTTTTAAATAATAGTTTTTGAGAATTTTATTGGCAAAATAAAGCATCTTAATAGTTGTGCCGAGTTGGGATAGAAGTAGCCAAGTTTTAAAAAGATTTTTATAATAAAACAAACTTAAGAGTAATGTAGAAGGGATCATTATCAGGAAATAAAAATCCATCCAGACAGCATAGGATCATATGATTTATACAAACATTGTCCCGGACTACAGATTACGTCCTATCACATATACGTTTGACCAGCAGAAACCGTCATAAAAACATGATACGACTAGTTATAGACATGTTAGACCGTATATAGTCCTGACGCACCATCCTAAGAGCATGCAAAAATTAAGACTTTCGAAAGAATTAATCATAGTTTTATCCTTTCAATTTAAGCTATTCTTGGAACAAGAAAAACAACGTAGAGCAATGACAGCCCAGAACAGAGTTGATGATCATGAATATATTATTTTAAGTTAACCGAAGTTAGTGAAATTTAATGGAAAGGACAAGATTTAGTAATAATGAAAATCTCTGAAAAGTTTCTCTATCCGGAAAAACTAAAACTTCCTTTTTCATGTCACTCTAGTCCCAAGATCAGAAGAGCAGGTTGCTAAGAAACTTCATATGACTTGGTTTTATTCAACCATCGCACATATGAAATAAATAATTTTAAAATTAATAAATTGTCTCCTAGTCTGAAAATAAATTTTTCTTGCAAACTACTCGGAACAGAATTTCTGAAGTCAAGTCCCAATGTTTTCAGTTTAAAAATGAATTGAACCCATTTAATTTCACTTTTGTAAAAGTTTATATGCATTAAAAATTTCCTTTGGTAGTTTTTTTCATTTTTGAAAGACTAAAATATATATTCTTAAAGA
This sequence comes from Argiope argentata, assembly GCA_026289955.1. Classification (NCBI taxonomy): domain Eukaryota; kingdom Metazoa; phylum Arthropoda; class Arachnida; order Araneae; family Araneidae; genus Argiope; species Argiope argentata. The sequence continues at coordinate 52,528 of JAOUZG010049856.1, read as the reverse complement.
ATTTTTTGTTTTGTTTTCGTATGATAAAAATATGCATACATTTTAAAGCTTTAAATTTCGAACGGTACAAAAACGTGCATCAAGTTATTAGGCTGAATTCGATGATTCGCATTCCTTTTTTCCAGTTAGATTTAGTTTCATAAAATGTGCATTTATCAAGATGAATGGTTTTTTGATTTTTTGATAGTCTTCTTAAACCTATAATTATTATTTGTAAAAGAGTTTGATGCAACATTTCTGGAAGATCTTATTTTCGTATTGAAAACGAAGCCGAGATCTTGCAGTTTCATCGGTCTCTCTTCTTTATTTAACAAACAAAATGAATGGATGTCGTTGTGTCAATTACGCCAGAGCCTGCTGAACGAAATTAGATCATAGTTAGCACATACATAGATTATAGTCAAGAATAGGACACAGGCAACTATTTATTCCGGCTAATTTGAGTGGTTACTTTTTTATTAATTAAAAACTTACTTTCCCGCAAATAATCTTCTCCCCACCACCAAATGAGTAAGAGTTTAGTTTTTTTTCTCCGCACTGATGTTAAGCTTAACATGTTTTCGATCGATTATTTTAAATGATTCTGTTTATATTTTTAATGTTTGATGAATTTAAAATTAAACATCGTTAATTAATCGATTTTCGAACTCATTCTAATGTACTTTTAAATTAAAATAAAACAGGATTAATAACATTAAAAGTTTCTAATCTGTATTGCGCTGCCCAACTGGCTTAGAAAATTTGCGTATCTTAAATTGGCGGTGAAACTTTACGTATGCGCTGTGTGTTCTGATTGTCGACACCTTATTTTAAACGGAGACGGATTTGGTCAAACTAACGATATTAGAATAAAGATAAATTTTAAAATTTTCTCATTTTCTTTCAATGATATTAAAATATTTTCAACAGCACCAAAATGATATGGTTCGATATTGTGATGAGACCGTCAGTTGGCACACATAAACATCAAAATTTCCACGCATATGCGGGTAAGAGCTACTGCTTTTATATTATTAAATTATACTTGAAAAAGACGACCGAATTAAGAAGAAAATTATATATATTATTGTTAATATTTGCATTTAAGAAACTTCTCACAATGAAACTGCAGCTACAGTATTGTTTCAATAGAATTATTAGGAGCGTGATATTATTCGCATTCGGTTTAAATAATTATTCTTTCTATAGGTTGCGTGATTTAGAAATAATCATGACTTCAACATCTACTGGATGTTTTATTCAGCTCGGTAATTCTATAAAATCAGTACAGCAACTACGAAGTTGTTTCAAACAACTCATGAGACTAAAAAAATTCATTCTAACATTTGCTACTCTAAGAAATAAAATCTATTCAATTTTTGTCAGAGGCATATAAACAACATTCAGCTGATTTGCTGAAAACCTCTTGACACGTGCATGCAAAAATAGTAATTGTTGCTGTCCTTACAGAATATTCTATTGTTTATTGAAACATCGCAAAAAATTCGAATACACCATCATTCAAGAACATATGAAACATTCAAGAGCATATTAAAATTTAAATCATAACTTTTAATTAGATATTAAAAATATTTGGTACTATAGATAATCAATTAAATTTTCATAAAATTCATTTGAAGAAATGCTGCCAATGTAATTGCTTTAAAAGCTCATTTAAAGTGGGTTACTATCTATGAAAATTCTGGTTGTTTCCTTATAACATTGGAAAAAAATTTGCCCATTAGAAATAATTCTTCACATTTATGAGTTTGAAGCTTAACTTTTATGCAAAGTATCGGGGCTTTCTTTACATTTGCTGTTGCTCCATCACAAGTCCATACGTGGTCAATTATTGAAAGAAAAAAAAAGTCAATTGGTGCAAGATTAGATATATTAGATCTTTTAACACCCTCTCTTTTTCCGGAAATCTTCAGTTAGCATGCTTTATTTAAATGACTTCTATGAAGGTTCAGCATATAATGGCAAGTCTCTGTTTAACTAAATCAATTGCATTAAATAACAATAATAAAGTATATTATTATGAAGGATAAAGCTAAAACTTTCTTATATTTTTTTTATTAAAGTATATACTAATTATAAAAAAATCAATCCTGCTTTGATAAATATTCATAAAATGTTTCGAAATTTTCTGGAGCAAATGTGTAATATTTTCTTGAAATCCCCCACCTTCGTATTGTATGCATTGTTTATATGTATATATATAGCAATTTTCCTTCAAAATACAAAATGAAGTTCCTTTGAAATTGCTGCATTAACATCTTCACTCACTAATTACATTTGGTGAATGTCGAAGTGAATTATTTTATTACTTACTGAGTGAATTATTTTATTGACGATACCTTACTTAACGTGAAAAATCATAAGACATTAATAACTTTACCATGAACCATCAATAACTTCAAGGTTCTTTTTAGAACAAGAGCCGCATTCATTGATGCTGCATCTTCAACAAATGTGATGTAAAGAAACCTTTGAAAAAAAAGTGGTAAAAAATTTTCTGTTTAGAAAAATGTATACGTATTAAATCTACCACGAGCGGTCAAATGACCGTTTTCCAATGGTAGCTCACGCGCAGCGATGAAATGCTGGTGCGTTTAATTTTGACTAATTTTTGTTATTGGAGACTTTATTGCAAAGAAACAACCCCTTTTGAGCTCAAGATTCATGGAGTTTTTCTTTTTATCCCATCATGATTTTTCTTGCAATATTTTAAATTATAAATCTTATCCTGGTACAGGGGTAGAGCATCTATACCATGATCTGAGTGTCTTGGGTTCGAATCCCACCCATTTCGAGCATGGGTTCTCTTAATCTCTTCTATCTGTGAGATGTTTGAATGTGCCTCTTTGTAAAAGGGGGTTGTGCTATCGAATGTGATGTATGGAGTTTAAAAGTTGTGCTCTTGGCCCTTGTTGGCGCTACTGAAAAAAAAGAACAGACACTCAGTCGGCTTAAGTCACTGACAAATCTGTCAGTGGACCTGTGAAGAGTCAAAGAAATTAACAACTATAAATTATCAATCTAAATTAAGGTTTTTATTTTCAAAATCGCTGAAATTTTGCAGATTTTAATTTCCGAATTCTGCTTCAGGTTTCATGTTTAAAAAAAACTTTGCCTTATTTTCACAATTCAATTTTTTTTTCTTTTTGTGAATCGTCATGTTCAAATGGGATAAACTAAAAAGAATTTGGAACAAGTATTTCCTGTGCTAGATCTGGTGATGAATTAAATATATGGAGTTTTCTGGATATGAGAATTTTTATTAAATCGTTGATATATTTGAAGAAAATGTCATTAATTTTTTGTATGAACTTTTAATACTGCTTTCAGTTAATTTTCATAAAAAAATGGTGCCATTATAAATAATAAATTTATTTTTGATCATCTTTAATGGTTGCAAGGCAATTTCTTTCTCCTGCATACAATTCATTTTTTTTTTTTTATTTTCATAAAATGTTTCCTTGTAACAAACAAGGCAATTCAAACCCTAGTTCTACAGAATATGTAATCTGATAATATTAACCTGATTTTTAATGTATTTCTAATAATTTTATGAGGATGTGGAGACATTTACAATAATAATTTAATCAACATGAACAGAATATTCCTTATGATGTGCCTTGTTTAAGAATTGAATCCAATATGTTGCTAATGCCGATTAAGATATATAAAAATTCTTCAGAACTTGCTCTAAGGTTCCCAAAGAGGAATTCAGTATATTTTAAGAATAATGTTTTTGATTCCCATACCAATTCTTTGAAATAATTTAATCCTGAAATCAAAGTAAAAGCAGTAATTCACTTCATCTCTAGATTTCTCAGAATCTTTACTTGATTCTTTGAGTGTTTTTATATCCAGCCTTTTCGTCGGTAAGAAGAAATAATATTCTGTCTGCTCTCGAAAGTTAATTAAATATATAAATCGGAAAAAAGTGAATGAACATTATAAAATTATTTTTAACCTCTAGCTTACGGGTGGTACAACAGTTGTACCAAGATTTTTACCTTTCCTTACGGGGTGGTACAACTGTTGTACCAGCAACGAGTTTGAATTTCCATCCCCCACTTGAACTTCCCGGAGGACCGTAATTGCCTCATAAAACTCCCTTCCCTTTTGTGCTTTACCCACTTTGGGTCAAGAGATTTTGTCCAGCTGTAGTTATAATCACGATTGGCGCCAGTAAGTTTTGTGAACCCTGCTTTGGCGACATTTTTTTAAGTAACACTCTTAAGAGCTCTCGAATGAGTTTGCATAATTTCATTTATTAGTAGTAGTCGATTGAAACTATTGTTCTTTTCACCCGTTGCTTAATTTTTTAACATTTTAAATTGTTAATTCTTTTACTTAATAAAATTTAATAATTTTGTAACAATATGCGTTTATAATTTTATTCGAATGATACATTTTTGAATCAAGAATTACTTGAAATTTCATTTCTGATACAATGGTTTAGTGAAGATTATTGGCTTTCTAGATAAATTGTTACATCTTTGATACCAATTCGTCACAGTGCAGGAAAACTAAATTGAACCTTGGATATTTTTTTTCGCCCTGTCATTACATTTCACATTGAAAAGTGACAAAACACTGTTTTGTCTTCAAGCCTGCTTCCTCCTGTATGACTGGAAACTCGGGCATATATACTTCCCAGTCATAATCGTACAGTTTTAACGCAATTTTGAAAAAATGACAACTTACAATTTCTTAGCTTTAAAATTTAATGTTTGAACGATTTATTCCTACTAAAAATAAATTTGATTTTTGATTTTTAAGCAAGCTGTGAATTTCATCATTATTTTTCATGATTTATGAAAACGGCTGCTTTTATTATCTATAATTAAACATTCATAAAAATTTATAATTCTAGTTTTAAAGTATTGGAACAGGACCTCAAAATCTATCCCAAATAATAATTAGGAGCTTTTTAGGCATTCCAAAATCAGAAGAGAAATATTAAAATCTTTATTCCTTCATTTTAATTCATTGAAAAGTTACTAGACATTTAAAATTTTCCAGAAATATTTGTACTGAAACAAAATAAAGTGATTACATAAAAAGGCAGAAATTCTAGATTTAATTTGAAATATTTCTGAAAGATAATCTAAATAATGTGCTTGCAAAAATATTTGTAATTAATAACAAATTCTGATCAATTAGAATGCTAGCTTTATTTAATAAAAAAAATTCAAGTTTTTTTTATAACTATTTCTTAATATAATTTTACAGCAATGAAATTTTATGCATCAAATTCTGAATAAAACATATATAATCTTACTTAGTTTAAATTAATCGTATTCAATCTGACGATTACCTACAAATCAATAAACTTTTATGTAGAAAAAAATTTCGTTATAAATCGGTTATTAATTGTTTAGAAAATAGAGCGTACTTTTCAGAATTATTACAATGTTATGAGTAATTGAAATTTTTGGAAAAAAAATCACTATAAATTATAAGAATCGACAATAGAACAAAAAATATTAATAGTGATTTATATTAAAAACCGATCGAAATGTGTTTGGAATAAAAATTGTATTCGATTTTATGAGTTCAATTAATTAATATTAAAAAATTCAAATCTACAAAATAGCAGATTATCAACTGCTATTTTACCGATGCATTTAATTTACAAAATAGCCAATGATTGTTATCCGTGTTTTGTGCAAAGAAATAAATATATTTAAAAAAATCAAGTATGCTATTTTTACATGATTTATAAATCATTACATTTAATAAAGATAAATGAGTTAGAAGAAAAAACAAATTAAAATTCACAATGATGTGCTCAAGCTTTATAGGAATTAAACTCAAGCCTCACTGAAGCTGCCAGAAATTTACTTAATCACAAAAATGATTGAAAAATTGACAACAATTTGTTTAATGTGCTAAATAACTGTACTGCAGTTATCCTATTTACGGGTTATTTAATATCATAAAATTTAATTCATTACTATTTCATGTGGAAATTAGTAAACAAATGTTTCAGAAGAAGATAGAAAATTGCGATAAAAAGCTATTTCTAGGGAGGCAGAAGCAGTAAAACTGCAAAAGAGCAACCTGGTTAAAACGGAGAGGACAGATGACCAATTAACACTACGGGAGCTCGAAATTGAAGTGCTAAAAAGGGGGAAAGCATCTGTTATCTTTCTTCACTGAATGCCCGCATTCAAAGGAACTTTTCCGAGTTTGGGTTCCCGCAACCTAAAGATTAAGCTCATGTTAAAGGGACAAATTATTTATTATGTTGAGAACTGATTTCAAAATCAAGTGGAGATTGTATTTCAATGCTGCTTCTTGTGTTATTATGGAAATGATTAGTTTCCGTTTTTTGCAAAACTATAAACAGTGCGGAAAACATTCGAAATTAGAAACTTCAGAAATGAGATTATCAAATAATAATATTTTTATGTATCAATTTTTTGTTGCAGAAGCTAACTTTTCCATAATTATTTTTGAAGTAACTTTCTAAAAAAGAGCATGGGAATCTAACTAAAATCGTCGAAAGCAGGAGGTTGATTACATTCAGACTTTTTTATTGTTTTGTAATTTGAATTTATACCCAAAATCGTCGAAATTCAAGAATTATCAAACACTAAAAAGGCTACGTTTCAGTGGAACATATTATAGAATCTGAATTTTAAAAAAAATTCCCTTCTTAAAATGATATGGAACACTATTTTACTTATGAGCATTTTGAGAACACTGATATAAATAAAAAAATGTTGGATGCATTGTTTCATTTATCGTTTGTTGGATAATCCTTGTATCTCTAAACTATGAAACCTCTATTATACATGGAGGGTTCAAATGAAATGTCGAATCGGAACTGTGGGGATAAATGAAGTATGCCTGTGGGTATAAGTATACAACATAGGCCTGAGCATGTCAATCCCATTTCTTGAGTTCGCCGTCCAAGATCTGCCACTTGTTGAACTCCTCTTGCTCAGAATAACGGTTAACTCGGATGTGTGCAACGAGACAGTTCGAAGACTGCGCAGCTCCATGAAGAACAAAAGACCGGTACTACTCATGGAGGATGCGACTTTGTTCCATGATAACGCGCATCCACACGTCTTCAGAGTCATACGCGCAGAACTGGCTAAATTCGAGTGGCAACAGTTCAACCATCTACCCTACAGCCCGGATATGTCTGCTTGAGATTTTAATATGTATGGTTCCCTTAAAAAAATCTGAAAGGGATGCGCATCAATTAGGAAGGTGAACTCAAGGATGCTATGAAGAACTGGGCCTTGTCGCTGCCACGGGAATTCCGGGAACAAGTAATCTTCGGCTCGTTAATCAATGGGATCATTGTTCTCAGGCCTATGGTGTATATTTTGAATAAAGTTTTCATTTTTCCCCGCAGTGTCATTTCGAACCTTTTAACTTGAGCGCACCTTGTATAAAAAGGAAGAGAAGAATAAATAGTATGTTTAATGACCATTTGATATCAACTATTTCAAAATTGGTTTTTACTATTTACTGTCAAATCCTTTTTAAGTAGACAAAATTGTAACTAAGCAAATTCCGAAAATTATATATTTTTTATTTTATAGTGAAATTGAAAAAACAAAATTTTAGACAAAGAAAAAAAAATTGTGGTACGTTGCTATTTTAATGCCTATATTAATATAGTCTTGTGAATAGGAATCCTGATTTTTTTTCGTTTAGTTAGATTTTTTTCACTAGGTAGTTACGATATTAAACTTAGGAACCTATTAGTAGCATAATTAAGCTTCAGGCGAATTTTTTATGACAAAATAATAAGAATACAAAGGTTGAAAATTGTTTTAACTACTATTTTAAGATAATCAGAAGCTAATGAAGCCAACTTGATATTCCCTCGATCTCCATTTGTGATTTAGAAGGGAAAAGTGTGGACACCAAATGTCATCAGCATGTCAAAAACTGCTAAATAGCTTGAAATCGTTTTTTTAAAATTATGAATGGTTTTGGACTCGGAAATCCCATTCCCGTGGCTCATAGACTTCCGATATTGTCGTAAATTTTCCATCCTACTCATCGGAACAGATGGTGGCTTTCTCGCCTGCCTTCTGTTATTATGTCTTTGGAAGAAGGAAGCTTTTCCGAATTGTCGGTAAAATGAACATATATCAAAGAAGCAGTGAATTTTGGAGTCGGCCTGGCTTAAGTATCCCTCTTATCAGTAGCACCCCTTCTATTTCTCAAAATTACACGCCATGGGTCAGTGCCATTGGTCAGATTCTAGATAACCACAAATGAGGGGGAAAGAGGGCAAACTGCTTCGGTAAAAAGCACATAGGGCCATGGGATTGGATCACGACAAGTCTCATCTTGAACCTGTCCCTGTTTTAGCCACTGATGTTGGCTATTATTCACTAAAGCAAACTGCTGTAGGACGAATTATTATAGGTCCTTATCATGGAAAGTACTGGTCAAACTCCTTCCACTTCTGTGCCATACACAATTTCCCTCTCTTCCCATTCGGCAAACTGTGCTGCAGGATCAAAAGTTTCTGCTTGATCCACAGTGCATGATCAGTGCGTTCCTTCCCGAAGAATGTCACGTCGAGGGAATCCCTCCAACGAAACGATAAGAACGACGGAGCGACATGGACAGGATCTTGGCATTGATTAGAAGGAGAATTCCTATGTTTGCACATGTGAAGTTCGGTAACTGTGTTAAAAATTCATGTTTGCATATGCATATTTGATCATGTGATTTCGGTACATTTTTTTTTCTCCATAGAAATCGTGAAATTAAGTTAATGCTCAACAATATGTTTAGTTTTGAAGGTAAGTAATGTTTATATAGATATGTTTATACAGTGTCTATTTTGATATTAGAAATGCCCTGCGTGTTCTTGTGAGTATTAAAATTTGTATACATATTTGATGGTAATAATTAAAACTATTATTCTTTAAAATCATTTCAAGAATTTTATTTAGCAATTATTTTAGAATTAATTTTGAAAGCAAATGCCAGCTGGTTTAAAGAATAGTTGGTACTTAATATGTTATAAAATGTCTTTTCTAGCATGGTTAGAAAAATAATTCTAGACGCACCCAACGGATTTTTAAAAAAATATTCCAAATTTAATTGTTTTAGTGTTGTCGTTAATTTGAATATAAAATATTTATTATTCGGCGCTCATTAAGTGAATGAAAAGAAATAAGTGTTGTTCAGCTTATAAATAAATTAAATGTGGCATTGGATTTTGAAAGAAAGTTTGGCTTCTGTTCCAGACTCGAACTCGCGTTTCCACCGAAACCATCGTGTAAGATGGCTCGATGACACATGCCTTAGTTTACTTTATACAATTGAATACTTATACAAACTCGTAAAAAACAACTAAACCTACTTCGTAAAAAAACTATTTTAAACGAACATGTTTTTTCGAACATCAGTACATGTTGAAAATTAAAGAGTTTCACCCTAAATTAGATTTTATGTTGCCCACAAACAAGACAAAATATAATAAAAGCAAATTTAATAGTAAAATTGATTGCATAAAAAAAGAAAAAAGGAACGGGATTAAGATAATTAGTACTTTGTGCGTAGAACATTTACTTAAGACATTTCTGCTATAAAAGGGACTTTCAGAGTTTCTAATAATATTGGTATATATTTTAATATTTTTTTTGTTAGCCTGGCTGTAGCGAAAAATCGCCAAATATTGTTGAACTTCACCAAATTTCTTTGCAGAGTTTTCGCTTCCACCCGCCTAACAAAGAAGAGCCAAACTTTTTTACAATTTTAATTTTCATATGTACATATATGTATATTTTTTTTCATTCGGTACTAGAACATAAAAGACCATGGACATTTATTTATGTGAAATGAAAAATGGTGAAGGGGATATTTCTTTCCAACGGCTATCGTTTAATAAAAGTTGATAAATTGATATTATAAAATTTCAAAATTGAAAATTGAAATAATTTTCAATTTTTCAATTTGTTTTAATTGATATAAAAGTGAGTACTTAGAAAAATGAAATAACAAAAAAAACTTTTGAATAACAAAAATTTTACTATAACTAAAAAAAAGTGCTTTACCTGAAAATTTCCGTGGAAATATAATGCACCGTCATAATAAAGGAATTTCTTTTGTTTTCATTTTTGACTTTTTCAAAGAAATGGCAATGTCTGAAATCTCTTGAGGTAATTGTTTATTTTTTACTGAAAGGATAAAGTTACATTTTAGAATATGTTAACAAATTTTTAATTTTTAAAACTTATCAGAATAAAATTTTAATATAGTAGATATATTTTCGTATTTAGTTTTCTATTTGAAATTAGTTTTTCCATACAGATATCCATTGTTTTTAGAGAAATATTAAAAAAATGTTTTATTTATATTTTACTAATATTTAGATTCCCCTCTTGAATATCTGAATGTACAATTTCGCATTGTATATCCGAAATACCATTACTAACATTTTGTTTTTTTTCGGGGTTTTGGTGAAACTTCAGGTACAAAGTGAAAAAGGGGTGGGTTTGAATTGTTTTTGGAAATTAACTGAAATTTTGTCGTATTTTATGTAATGAAGTTTCATTATTTTTCCTAATTTTTTTTGTATAAAAAATAAATTTAGGAAAAAAATTGTAAGTTATGAAACTTATTTTGTTTATTTAATATAGTGCACACACAAAACGGTAAAAAAAAGAAAGAACTAATCTTGCTTTGAATGAGTTTAGTAAAAGAACATATTTTCATAATATTTTTCACTCTGTTTGAAAGATAGATACTAATCTTTGATATTGTATCAAATGCTATAAACATTTTTTTTCGGAAGTTATTACTTTTTCGTAAACGAAGTTATAAAAATAGAAATAATTTCAATTGTTAAAAAAAATAAGCCAGATTCGTTATTTTGACGATTCTCCACCATCGGAAATCGAAAAACGCTTTTTTCCGGTAATGTAGTCTGTGAAAACGATATCTCAAAAAACACTTCAAGTTAAACAGATGAAATTGGTATAAGTTCTATAACCCAATTTGTAGATTTTTTTAAAATTTCAAAAGTAAACGAAATTGATGCAGACATCTATCTACCCTAATAAAAATAAATACGACAGTTAATAAGCCTAAAGGGCTAGGCAGATTAAAAAATGGCACACAGATTTAGTGCCTAAAATATAGACTCGCATTAAATTTGAACCTAACTTGTCAGTGTTTACCATTTGTGCTTTCTCATGCATGTAAAAGTAACTTAAACGCAATAATTTAAATGAATGTAATTTGGTATTGGATCTTGTTCTGTGTCAAATTTTGGTTCCGATCAAAAGGAGATATGCATCCCAAGTATTTATCCGATATTTCAGTTTTTATATCTTACGCGTGTGCTAGCGGTTCGCTGTCAAAGATCGCAAGATAAATTCAATAAAAACATTAGATTTACTTCAAAACTCTGCATTTCATAACTATTTTGCTGTCCAGTTTAATATACAAGTTCCAATTTTTTTTAATTACTGATTACCTTTTTACAATGCTAGTGACTTTTTAGACTTGGATTATTAATATGGAATTTGTGGTTTTTTATGAAAATTACTTCGTTCTTCATATGAATGAAAAAAAAAATATTTAACTGAATATAATTACTAATTAGTATGAGTGCAAATTAAAAAATTGTGTATGCTACAAAGTCAAATCTACCCAATTTCGGATACATTAACTCTATGTTAGAGTTAATTAATATTAAAAAAAGTAATTATTTTTATCTTAACTTTGGTAAAAGTTCCGAATGCTTTGATGAATAAATTTAAAGCCCTTTGCTCAATTTTTTCTACCTTGACCTACCTAAATTTTACCAACCGCTTTTGTTATTATTTGGTACAAATAACAGAAAAACCCAAATTTTACTTCCTATTTTATTTAATGTGTCACTATTTCAAGTCTTACTTTACAAACAGCGTATGTCAGTAAATTTCACGTTATCAGTTTATCATGATCACAGATTGCAAAACAGATTACAATGAATTACAAAAAATTCACTCATTATATTCAAATTTATTATGTAAATATTGCATTTTGTGATTGATATCAAGTCAACTAAACCATGAAATTTGTCCTTTGTTTTGCCAGTATTTTTTGAAATATTTAATGAATATTGTTATTACACATTATTGTCATTGTTAAGTGATTATATTGCATTTGATGGCGAAATGGTAATAAGTGAAGCCTTAATTAACAACATGTGAATTTAAAACTCTATTAATTCTATATTTAAAAGCACGTTTGGGACAACGCTGATGAATAGCTTTACGGTTTGTTTATCTGTTTCGATTAACGCAACTTTTTCTTTTGTTAGTCATTTATCTGGATATCTAAACAGTACATGTGTTGTTAATCATGTGTTATTTTCAAAAAAAAAATAATACTCGGGATTCCAGAGGTAACAGGTGAAGATGAAATGCTAAGACAGCGGCAAATTGGAAAGAAAAGCTGACCATGAATCTGCTAAGCTGGGGGTTCAAATGTGAAAAATTGATTTTGCTTATATATCAAATATTAGAGATATAAGCAAAAGGTTTTCTCATTGCAGGGTTTTGAGCTTTGAATCGGCAGCATGTTGATTGAAAAACATATGTTCTCCTCATGAAAAGATTAAACTACAAGTGTTGCGGATTGTGCATAGATGGCGCTCCCACCTTTTGTTTATTTCCTGTTTGTAAACATTCCTCCCCCGAGAACGGGGACTCGTGTGGCAGGCACGGACCCCAACGATATTGGAATTTACTGCGAACTTAAACTTTGTCGTTGCTGTTAATAAATACCGAAAGGCACAAAGTGGTGGCACTCCTTCATTAAGCCCCTCCACTGACAAGAGTTTGCAATACTAGCATCGAATGAATGGTCAGTGCAGTTTGAAAACTTGCTAACTGAAACTGACGAGCATTGCGTACAGCATCGAACAATATAGGGTTTGGCGAATAAAAGTAAGCACACGGTAAAATCCAATTATATATATAATATAAAGCTTTAAAATGATGTAAACGTCATGTTTGTGAAATTATGGATGTGATAATCAATTTCGGTAGTTGAGTGATAGCAATCACCATTCTAGGCACAATTCAAGTTACTTGAGCTTTGAATTTAACTTTCCGTTTGACGCCTGTTTCTGGATATCTTTTACATTTCCTTCCGTCTGCATGAACGGAATTTTTGTTCACACGATGAATTTTCTCAAGATGATTTCTAATAATATTTTGCCATTCCATTAAATAATGAATAAGTAAATGAAAGAATCTGTAATAGCGTTCATTGAAGTAGCCTGAAGTTACCTTACATCGGTTTATTTATAATTTATTGTTGCCATTCGGCAATGGGAACAATTTTCGAGATGGGTAATGTATTGTTACCCATCACTTTGTGTTAAATAAAATGCATGTAAACAGCTCTCGTGTATCGGATTCTGAAAATAAAACTCTGAGCACTCGCCGCATTCAAAACGTACCCAAGATCTAAAATTTTATTAAAAGAGGAATTTATTAGATGCAAGTATGAGATGACTTTTTGAATTTCGATTATTTTAAGTAGGAAAAAATGAATTAGAAAAATAAATATTTACTTAATATTAAAGATGAGAACATTTCTCATGGTTTATTAAATACAAGTAGCGAACTCCATCATAACAAAAACTGCTGTTGCCAAACAGCATCAATAAATAGAAGAATAATTAAATTAAACGTAAATGAGACCTCACACAAGAAAGAATTGTATGGATTATTCTGAAGAACTTTCAATCTCTTCTTCAATAACTTCCTTTATTCTGATATTTTGTTATATTTCGCAACACTTTACAGTTCAATATGTTTTAATACATCGAATATGTTTTAATACACTATTTTTATCAACATGTTAAAAAATTTTAAAAACCTTACATTTTTTAGTGGTTTACGTTTCTCATCAGAATGGGGCTAGTTTTCATGTCTAGTGATTTGCTTAATTTTTTGGAATATTCAATAGATAAAGAGTAACGAAATGCTAAAAAGTCGAAAACAATGCAGGCTTAGTTTTTTTTCTTTTGATTTGTTAAGTGTATAGCAAACTAGCATAAAATGCCACAAAATTCTGTAAATCTTTTGAAAAAAAATTACGAAAAAAGGAAAATAAAGTAACAATCCAATGGACTATAATTAATTTTACTATGTGACTTTAAAAATTGAAAAGAAACTCGTCAGCAGAAGTTCTTACCTGTCTACTATTAAATAATTAATAATAGTAAACCAAAACTTGAAGTTAGATTAATGAAATCTGACATATAAATTCATCTTTATAATTGTAATATTTGTAGAAATAAAAGGGAAACTCATAAAAATGTTTGGTTATGCAAATAATTCTTCAGAATTCTAAACTTTGAAAAAAAAAATCATTTTTACAATTTTTTAAATTGCTATTATATACTAGATATTTATATTGCAAATATAAATATATTAACATGTTTTCCGTAAATTGCCTCATTTTTTAAAAATCCAATTAAATGTGTGAAAGATTCTGGATAAAAAGTTAACAAACCTCGATAAACCAAAGGCTAAATGGAATATTAGATTATGTCGCACAACGTATTCCACCCCAGCAAGCACCCCTCCCCCCAATCACAAATCCTTCAAAGAGAACACGTCGAATTTCTTAAGAGTTGCAGCTACCAATTTATAAAAGACATACTCTTTTCTGGAAATAAACAAACTAGACAATTATATAATAAAATTTAAATACTATAATTGTTATACAGTACTCAAAAAGTTTAAACAAAACAAAGCAATTCAACACAGTCATTCAATTTCGGTTGATAAAATTTGAACAATTACATCTGTACTTGATTTTTTTACAACTTAATGCCGAACAAGAGTTTTTAGATTTGGTTTGGACAGACAAATGTCCAATCACGCCTCAAATTATCCCATTTATATATACCTTTTATTAATATCTAGTCTACAGTTATTTCTAAAATTCCACTCTGTCAAAGTAGTTCCTTTCCAAAGAACCTATACTGGTAAGTTCTAAACATATCATGCCTAATATAAATTTGATTTAAAAAGGAGCCTCCTATTTGAACTAATTTAGCTTTAGAGAAGAATTTCTGTGATTTAATACCTTTATTCGAATTTTTCAAAAGGATTTGCTATACATCGATAATCTGTTTTGTGTTTCTGTTCTTAACATTACTTTTAGACATCATATAGTACTTTCTATTACGCCCTCCTTAACACCTTTTTGGCTGAGTAATCGGCTCTTATTTCCATAATAACCATGGTGGGCCTTTGACCAAACTACATTTATATCTAAATTAGATTCTACAATGTTATCGTTCATATCCAATATAATTACTCTTGCATCTACAGTGGCATTAGCACAGATCTAGAATCAGTAACAATACTTTTGCTAGTCTCTTTAAAATAGCATAATTCACACTAATAAAGATGATCTCGGCTTTGACTATAAAAATAGTGGATCCATCCGTCAATCTATCTATATATATATAATGTTTTTCAATACCTCTCAAATGCCAGTCCATACTCCTCCTATTTTATCTTTCATCTTTGAGCCCTCATTATAAAGGCGGTATTCTGTTTCCATGGTAGTGTCAAAATATCTTCATGGAATTATCCCAACTTTCAAGAATTAATGTCTTTTTCATAATCGATTTTTATCACAATATTTATATTTATTTTACTATTAGAATCTTGATGCAATCTGAGATTGAAATAAATTTCTCGATGTAAAAAATCTTTTCTTCGTGTGAGTAGTCACTTAGAATTTGGATTTCCTCCTTTAAAACTGTTCTATAAAATTTAATAAGATACGTCAAAGAATGTGGTTTAATCTGAAGTTTATTTCTATTTTGAAGTTTGCTTTCTATTTTACTTGTCTGTAACCAAATTTACGAGTCTAATATAATAATTTTTCAAATGATTTTATAAATTTCTTCATAACCCTTAGATAGCCTATATAAGGTGTACGTTTTCTTATTTTTTAGATAATTTTTTCTCTATTTTTGTTGCTGATAATTGAGATGAGACATAAAAGACAAATTACCATTAAAATATTCGCAAATATTTAAGTTCCTTTTGCATAACCTAATTTAGTATCATGTAAGGTAAATTCCTAAGAAATGAGAATATTCTTTCGAAAAGTAAGCATAATGTATTGAGACATATTTAAACTAAATTTTATTTTAAAGATCTAGATATTCTTCCATTTACTCTAAATTTAATTCGTTCTTTTGAACGAAGTGATAAAATGCAGTCACTTTCATCAGTATACTCACTTCGTCCACAAATGCTTGGGTTTTATATTCTACATTTTTCCTTATATTGATTCAAGAGTTCATTCACGACAATTATCCAAAGTTTTGATCTAATGTAATTGCCTGATAATAGATCCAAAATTCATTATTTGACAATGAGACTATATTTATGATCTAAAAATCTGTCCATTAATTACATTGTTTTGTCTTAATAATATTACATTGTTACAATAATTTTACATTGTTTTGTCTTAATAATATTCAAGCATTTTTATAATTTGCCATCAAAGAACATTGAACACATTCATAAAATCTAGGATGACCAAACATGTTATTAATTTGTTCTCTTAATCTTTTGATACAAGAATATCAAGTACTTGAGTAGTTAACCATTTCTTTTCCAGGTCCATATTGGTTTTTAATCTAATATTAATTATGAGGGAGTGATAAATCTGGTCTTTAACTTGTCCAGAATCTGTACTCAAATAGGCCAGAAATACATAAATACGATTTGTAGTTACTTAGGTCTTTACATTTTCGGAGAGCAATAAAACCCTTTTTGCAAGTTTCCGGGACGGGGTAAAGTATCCATTTGTTAAGCACTGATTCATTAGTTCCGTAAATCATTTTAAAAAAATCAGCAGTGAACATTTATTTAATAAAATTATCGATGCAATCATCGAAATCTGGCTCATCGGATCAATTCATTTCACACTCCGTTCCACTTCATGAATAGCAAATTCTAGAGTGATGCTGTCTTCAATCTGGAAATATGCAATTATCTTAAGATCTTACTATAGGAAGTTATATAGCTCCCGCTTTCTTAACCGCTTCTGTACAGTGATTGTCTTCTTTTTTTTCTGTTTTTTTGGCTTACTTTATTATATTTAATTGTTTTGGGCGACACTTGCTTTATTTTTGAAGGAGATATTCTTTTTTTTTTAATTTTCTGAAATAAGACTTTCGCTTGACATCATTTTAAAAAATATTTTGCTAATTAACATTTTGTTATATTTCTTTGTGTTCTTTCATTAGAACTATCTGACTTTTGATGCGTCTTCGAAAAACACTTAACACTATTGCGCACAGTTTCCAATTTGCTAATCCACCAGGGAATTTGATATTTAATTGGTCTCGGCGTCTTTTTATGAATTGAACTAATCCTATTGAATCCATTCTTAACATTTTCAATCAATGTATCAACATTTTCTTTAGATAATTATTTTAGATTTTTTAAAAAAAGTATTAACCTTTAGAGGTTTCTCCTAAAATCTCGCATTTTAATTTGAGTTCTTTTCCAATTTTTTTTTTCTGAAATGACTTTGGAAATGTCCGTAACTAGTGAATAAGTTATAAACTATGATCACCTTTCGATTCATTTGAATCAACCCTCCATAAATATATATCTTTTCTTGAGATATTTTTGATAAATATGAAATCAATCCAATTAGATCTTTTTAGGCAATCGTAAATTGGTGGAGAATTAGATTCATTTAACATATTCATTCCTTGACGAAGAATCTTGACAATAAAATCCAGTTCTCTCTGATTTGAACTTCATGATTCTCAAACCAGAATTTTAGCTCTGAAATCCCCTTTTAATAAGATCTTAAATTCTCTATACCAAATATAATTCTTTCTACATTTGTTAGCATACATAATCATAGACTAAGTACTCTGTCCAGGACAAAGGCACTGATAAAAACTTGAGTAGTGGGATCGCCGTTATTTCGACCCTGGTAGGCACTGTGGTTATGTACAAAGGACTATCTCTGGCCACGACACAACCCTTCCCTAAGGACGCACGTCCCGGCATTGATGAGAGGTAACCACATCCAACGTTTCGTATACCCAGAAGAGTAGCGAGTTCCATCACCATAAAGGAAGTTTCTCTTTCTTAATTACAATAATGAGGCTGTTAGTGAGACCGCATGGGACTCTTAGCATGAATAAATGTCTTCACTTGGATATATTAGTTTTGATATAATTTCTGCCCCTTAATATCGATAATTGATCTTTAAAAATTGCAGGTCTTTGAAATTGCTATTGCATAAATTTCCTTGCAATTTTAATCCTGCTCCAGTAATGCAGAAATTGCTGAGGAGAAATGGAGATGAAACAAAAGACAATGAACTCGAGAAGAAAAACTGTTGAAAC
This sequence comes from Argiope argentata, assembly GCA_026289955.1. Taxonomy (NCBI): domain Eukaryota; kingdom Metazoa; phylum Arthropoda; class Arachnida; order Araneae; family Araneidae; genus Argiope; species Argiope argentata. Next base: position 34,140 of record JAOUZG010049856.1, on the reverse strand, counting down.
TTTGAATACTTAGGTCACCATAATTGATATTTTCTTCTATGAATTCCAATTCGCATTAATGAGTTTAAACAATTTCTGCTTTTAGAGTTATAATTTACATCAAAAGTTTCTTTAAAGCAGTTATTTAAATATGTATAATCTTTGCAGAGGATGCTTCTTGTTTGGGTATTTCTATATTACAATTTTCTTCTCCACATCGTAACTATTCGAGACTTTAAAAAAGCGCAGCGTAAAAGTGCTGTGTTCATTTGTCTCGAAATCCGCGGCGCCCTGCGAGTTTCAGTTCATCTTTGTTGCTCCGTGGGTGTGAACTTAGTCTGACCTCACGCGTACTTTGTAATGCGAGTGCATTCTAAAATTACTGTTTACCGTTTCAATATTATTTTTAAAAAATAACCATGTCACGGGCTCTTATTTCGAACGTTGATTCGACTGCTAGTGATTCTGAGGATGGTGAAAGAACAGACACCAGTAGGGATGATAGCATTATTATAATTCATCGAAGAATAAGACTGAGGATTGAAAGGGATTCTTCTAACTCCTCTCCATTCTTCAGAAACAGAAGAAACACCAACTTTTCGGTAACCACAACTGTTTTTTTCTTATCCACATTCACAATTAATATTGTTTCTTTATAATACGAATATAATTATTAAAATTTATAGATATTTGTCTAAATGAGAGTGTTTTCTTTGACAACATCAAGTCAAAATATGTCCTGCAGTTTTCGAATGTTCTCGCCAGAATCGCTTAACATTGAAACGGTTAAGCAATTCTGCTTATACTTATCAAGGCAATTTTTCATTGACTGGCCGAACTTAAAAAATTTAAAATTTGTCTGGATCTCATATATTCTCTCACATTTAATTTATTCCCTCTCATTGAAAACTATCCCGAGTTATTAAGGAAGCTACAAAGCATTTTTAGGTGAATTTTCATTTTAGTTGTAAGAAACCTCGTTCAGTCCACAATGTCACAAAAACTATTCAATAAAAACTATAGCAATTCTAACTAAAAACTATAGCAATTCATCCAACTTTTTCCTTTTTTATCTATCTCGAATTCATTTTCAGGTGTCTGGATTTTTCAGTGATTATCATGCTACCTTTTTTTCAAAAAATGCTGTACATCTTCTCTAATACTCCCAACGATTAAAAAAACCTAGCTTAAAATACAGTGCAAAAATTATGTATGTGTTTGTAAAGAGATCATTCAGTTCAAATGGGAAGGTGGTGAAATTTTTACTTCGTAATACCTCATTAAATATCGAAGATAGAAAAATATAATCAAGTAAAAGACGAATGTTGTTTCATTTTTATGGAAAGCAAGGGACGAATTTAAAAGTATTTTACCTTCAGAATAAGAAGAGGGCAAAATGGAAATATTATAATCGCCAAAGAATTTGGTCGACAAAATTTGATGGATTTCAAAACATTCCTTAATTCAAAGACTACGTTTTTTAGAATTAAAATTTAAAAGCGTCTTTTGTTAATTGAAGGAAATTTGGTGTGCAATATTTATTACAAAATTGTAGGTTTCTAAAAATTTTGAATGAAATACATTTGGAAGAAATTTGTCTTGAGCAAGTGGAAATGATAACTATAAAATATAAAAAATAGATAATTAAAATTTGCTTGGTTCGTTTTTAGAAAAAAAATGCCGCAAGGAAAAGCCAATGATTAAGATAAATGAAATTCAGTATTATTTAGTATAGATCATAGTAATAATTTCTTTGGGGTAGGGAGTCGATTTTTTAAATTTGGATACTTTTGATTTCTATCAGTTAACAAAAAGGTATCCAAAATGCACACTCCAAAATTTTTTAAGACTAAATTGCACAAAATGTTTGCGTATCATATCTGAAAATAAAAATCTGTTCACTTATGGCATTCACGGCCTTGCTTCTATTGAAAACTTTTATGCTGTTTGCTGGGGTTATAATGTTTATAATAGGGAATTTGAGAGAAAAAATTTAATACATCTCTGAAGTTTTAAGATGATAAAAATAACATCTCTTTAATGATTTCGATTTTGGCTGAAAGTCTGAAGATAAGATATTTTGAGCTCTTTTCCCATGTGCATTAAAAGAAATATGATTAAAAAACAATTAACCCAAACAAACAAAGAAAATTCTCAAATCTGACTCACTTCTTCATAGAATTTTTTTCATCCCTGTAAGGTTTACTAATGTTCATCATTGTTTGGAAAACTGCACACGTCTATTATTAAAATACGGTTTTATAAAACGGATGTGCCGACTTTTAATATCAGACTCTGCACTGCTCTACAGTGCTATTTTGTTTTCGAATGATTAGGTGTGGAAGTTGAAATATGAAATGGGCATGCTTCCATTTCTTGTCTTTTATTTACATTTTGAGAAGTTTATGCGAGAGAAAAATTATTTCACCAAAAGATTTTTTTGTTGTTATATCTATCAATAGAACTTTTTGAAATACCTTTTGTTTCGTATTGTTTAAAATATTGAGCCAAATTAAACAGGATTGTTATATAGAATAATGTATTTGATTTTATAATTCAAAACGCGACCTTAAAATGGCATCACTAAATCATCAGGAATGTTCTGCTGACGCTTTCTGGAATATTTTCAAATAAACGTGACATCTCCCTTCTCTGATAAAATTGTGGATCCTGGCCAAAGCCATGAAAGGGCTAAAGATTTTTATTTTGAATGTCTCGCACATGAGAGCTGGGTGCTTCTTATTAAAGAAACTGTACTTGTGTATTAACTGCAAGATATTGGAGAATAATAGTTACGGAACATCGAACCTGGTTGATTATTCATTGACAATTGGTTAACATAATAATATTAAAAAATTGAATTGGCATTTTGGATGTCTTTCTTCTGAAGGAAACCAAATTTCCACATGCAGTTACACAGAAATTCCGCTATTACAACTACTAATATCGAAACTTAGAAACCATAACAGTTCCATCTTGTTTTTTAGGCGAATATGCGTTGAAAAGATATACCTTCTTGCAAGTGGATGCATAAGGATCCCGGAATTTAACCCCCCCCCCCCGAGTATTTGCTTTCCTGCAATAACTCGACCATAGATTGGTAACTCCAAATTTTTTTTATTAGACTAAATGACACAAAAGGCCCATTTATGGTGTTTGAATATAAAAATCTGAGAACTTGTAATCTTCACGTCCTTGCTCTTGGTTCAAAACTTGCTTCTCTTTAATTAATCCTTTTGAAATCCCGACAACATCATCAATTTTTGATAATATGTAAATTATGATTCCAATTTTTTTAACGTAAAAGTTTTGAAACGAGCCTTAAAGATGAATTTTGATTACAGGACCAAAGCTCTGGATATAAGGAAAAACTTACCGTCTAGCAATTTATGAAATATATTTAAAGTATGGGAAACACAAACAATAAAGTACAGAAATTTCAAAATGTACAAACATAGAAAAACAGCGGATTTAAACGTAAAAAGAAGCGGAATAAAATTGGACCAGAATTTTTTAGCATATTTTTTGAACCTAAAAACACAACGGTTTCAAAACATAGAAAAAATTAAAGAAAAATTAAAAACGAGAAATATAAGAAAACATTATATAAAAGATTACACAATTTTAATAGTATAGAAATGCATATTTATTTTCGTTACTGGGACTTCGTTTGGATCGACAAGATATTGTGTTTAATTTATGAGTGTTGACCGCTCAATATCGCTTTGTTCAACACGTACCTGAATCAGGCGCTTTGAGGCCTTTAAATAAGCGCTAATTGAGAAATACATTTCACTCCTTAAACTCATTTAAATTGTTCCAAAGCGCTTGTCAGGTCCCTAATACATATGAAAAATTTGGTTGTTCAGAGCTCATAGGGTTAAAAAAATACGCAGCAAATGCTAAATAATTATGATGATAATTTTAACTTCTTAAGTTGTTATTGGAAGAAGTAAGCATCATTTACAGAGTGTAACATTTAAAGAACACCTAAAAATAGATATTACATTTTAAAATAGATATTACAAACTAAACAATTAAAGCTATTTCTTACCATAGGATTACCAGAATGTAGATATCGAAATTCCTAAAAACAAGTATAAAGAAAGCAAATAATACGTATAGTAATACATTTCATATGACATATAGATTTTAAAGCTCTAAAAATGAAGTATGTATAAGAAATGGAAATTGATAGATCTCGATTTGAGAAGCCTCATAGTCTTAACTGTATAAAGAGGAAATTATAGGATGAATTTTCCTCGCTGCTGGTGTTTGATTCGGAACGGTTTCCAAAAGTTGGATTTATTATTTTTGTTAACTTAAAAAAAAAACCAATTATATTTATTATTTTTTTACTTGTCAAGATTATTCAAGACTCTCTACCATCAGCGAAAGGACATTAGAATGCTAGGTTTCCCTTTAAGGCTGTAGGACATCATAAGGTGATAGACAGTTCACATAATGCATTGACCTTTTCACTCCAGATTGCCTGGTGAAGTTTGAAACGTTTTGGATAACTTGAAAAGAGTACGTGAACTGTAAAAAGTTACGTTGTTTATGTGGATTATTTTGTTTCTTTTATGGGAACGATGGAGTTAAGTATGTGTACTTGTCGTTCCGTGTCTCCTTCGTACCATTCTGATTTCCAACTGTCAAATGAAATATTCCGGAATAAGTCTTTTGGGAAACCTTTTAAAGTTGGAATTGAACCTTCCATATTTCTCTGTCGCAGTTTTTTTAGATCATCAGCCACCTCATTTCTCATTAACCTTACTTGTTATCCAATCTAGTTGGTTGGAATTTTTAATTAAAGACTTTTGAGTTCCCTTATTAGAGTTATAGCATTATTCGATGGGTTTTCCCCAGATATATTGGTATAGTATATCGCTCCAAATTGCTATAATGGCCCATCGTGTTGCTTCCTTTATTGTGCTTTAAAGTGCTTTTGCCTGAAAAACTGTACGGAATTTATTTAATTTTGCAGTTCGCTTTTCTAATGGTAATGCTCTTTTTGAAAGTATAAAGAAAGGCATGAATGGTTTCATTATCAAGTTTGGAGTCGTCTCTGAGCATAGTTACAGTTGTATAGTGTACATCATATTTACAGCTGCCTCCTTTTAAGGAGAATTTATCCTCCGAGGTAAAGTGTGCTGGATAAGCTATGACAGATATTTTAGGTTATTCGTGATCTTCATGGTGGTATTCCAGAGGATATTCTTTCATCTTAACTAGATATATTCTATTCAAACATGAAATTGAAGGATCCAAACCCTTATACAAAGGTTGACAACTATTGTCGGCCCTAGTAATGTTAAGTAGTAACAGTCTCTTTATCAAAATAAATTCTCTGATTTGGTGTAACATTTTAGGCTCATTCGACAGCTCCTGAATTGCGACTTTCTCCGCTACTTCGGAAATATAAATCTTTTCTGGCAACAATTAGATCCTATAATCAGTTTTATTTATTGTAGTTTAGGAAAACATTGTTTTGGTTTCAATTAAGTATTTACTTATGTGAATTTGGATATCAATATTGTACAGAATTACGTATGGGTGTTGAAGATTATTTTTCTTATGCAGTGTTAGTGCCTATGTGTTGACTCCAGCGGGTAGAATAGTTCTCAATTTTTTTTCTTGAATAGGATTAAATCCCTTTCTTAAATTTTTCCTGAATATTGTCCAGTGCTAAGGTCTGAGGCAGATGGCTGCCTTTATTAATTAATACAATATTAAGTTAGGGATGTTTCGATGCAGAAGCTCCTACGATATATATATTTTTTTTAATCTTAATTGTTAAATTTTCATATTGCATTTTTCTAAAGCCTTGGAAGTTCTTTAAATTTCTTTTTCTAATCACTTGGGAATTTGATGTATCTTCTTTGGCTGGCCCTAAATCTCCTTATCTTTCGGCAACCAGACGGTTTTATGTGTTGTCATAAATACGCATCAAAGTTGAAAGGTGTTGGCTACTTCTACCCGAGTTCTTCAGTGGCTATTTCTATCCGAAATACGATGAAATGCAATTGGACATAATTAATATCTTGCTATGTAAGTAAAAGTTTCATCATGAAATTGAATTTTGTAAAATGATTGAATCATTTAAATATATTACTGTTGCTTTGTGTGAGCCTAATAAGCCTGCCATGGTTTTCAATAATGTGTTGTTCTATTTACAGCATGTAGAATATCTATATATGAAAAAATCAATGTCCTGAGATAATATATACATATCAACGCACAGCCAATATCGCTGAATCTACAGACTTGAAATTTGGCAGGCATGTCCACATGATTACGGAAGTAACCAGTAAAAAAGGATTTTTCGATATATCAATTAGTTCGGGAGAAATTAATTAAACCCCCTTAATTTCTGCGAAATTAAAACCTGTAATGTTACTTCCCGAGTAAAACAAGGCCTTCCGGAGCAGCGATCACTGATGCGTACCGTTTCGTCCCGCATTTTTAAAATTACTATCTTTATGTGTCCGATCAAATTTCTAAATTTGAATTTTTGGCGAATCTTGTAACGAAGAGGTGAAATTTCACTTTAATATTTAACTACGCATAAACGTTTCAAGATAGGTTGATAATTTTTTTACATAAAATTAGATAATTGTTTCAAACTCATGTGAAAGATTGTAAAAATATGATAAAAAATTGGGCTTTTAAATTTTTTAAATCAATTATTGGGGTTTTCTCTTCAACATTATAAATCTAATTCATTGATAATTAAAAATAAGACTTAACTTTTAAAAATATAATTTGGCATTTCTTTGGCACACCATGATCAATGTTGAAAACAAGCCATCAAAAATTACACGTCTTATTAAATAATTTCTGATTTTTTAAAGACTGCATTAGAAAAACGATTTTAAGGGGTTGGTTGGTCCAAAACCGCAAGTGAAATTGCAGTATTATATGGTTTAGAGATTTGTTGTGTTTACTTAAAATGCTTTTGTTAATAATAATATCGATATTTTTTTACACTGTTCAATGATTGCCATGCTGCCAAATAACTATTTATCAACCCTCCTGTCGGAGACCTTCAGATAGCTATACTAATCGAAAGCTGTGCGTCTGAATAACAGGTTTGTTCTTAAGAGTATCAGGATTTGGACAAAAGGATTGTTTTCCCCTTTTGCAATTAGTTAAGCGCTGCGGGTTTAGGTTGATTAGCGTATATTATGTTGTGAGTTACAGCTGTTGCTTATCGCAGACTTTCGATTTCGAAGAACATGTTTCTTTCAGTCGATCTTAATAACATAAATTGAAAACGCAGATAATATGATTGTGCTTTAGAGGATTTCTGATTATTTCATGAAACACTAAATAAATTTTACATGAGAAGTAAATTATTGTATCTTATATGATTATAATCTAATTTTTATGAATTGCAAGTTTACGTCTAATATATATATATATATATATTGTGTGATATGTTTCTTAAAATTTTTAATCCCCTTAGCAATGTGAAATTATTTTTCGAAATTACATACAAGTGATTTAATTCTTGAAAACAAATTCTTTCAGCGCATTTTCAATGTATTTTAATATTCTAAAATGTACTTTTAAAATATTAATTGCGATAAGTAACCCCGAGTTTTTATTTTCTGTCTTCAGTATTTAGAAAAACAATTGTGTAATTACGGAATTTCATACGATATTTCGATTTCTGAGATATTTTGGTATTTATATCCAAGATTAAAATTTTGTAATTAAATATGTTTTACAATGATTCAGCAATGCTGCAATAACTTGACTATGTGACTGATTTGCCTTATGATTGCAACAAATAAAAGTAATTGTCAAAATGTTTCTTTGTAATATTCATGACACAAGCAAATGTGGCCTGGGAAAATGAATTAAATAATACATTTAATTTAGACTTATATGTAACCATTTTGCTCTAGAATTTTTTGAATAATTTGAAAGAAAGCTCCTATAGAATATTAAGAACCATTTAAAAATAAATTACAATAAAAAAAATTAACTTAAGTTATTCGGGTTAAAATCAAAGCTCTCATTATTTTGCAATGGGATAACGACATACCTTTGGGCAAGCAAATCAGTATATTTATTGCTGCTGAATTGTTTATATTTTCAATATTGTCAAGAGCGATATTGAAATAAATATTGTTTTTTTTAACATTTCTGTTAACTTTTTACAATGAAACGATGCTTAGGATTTTTTTTTTTTTTACTGAGCGAGAGGCTTCACAAAAATTTATTAGTGATTTTTAAGTTAAAGCTTTTTTATGAGCCACCTTTACATTTACTATTCAGGACAATGAGTACGATGAAATTTCCATTTCCAAAAAATTGTAAATTTTTCTTTCACTTTCTCCTCTTTAGGACGTGTTGAAGATCATGCGAAAATACTTTTTGAAATAACATCTGTGGTTTTTACCATTAAAGACGTACTTTGTGGTGAAACGTTAGGGGACAATCAATCAGATGTTTTTCTAAAAACTTTTCTAGCATTTTTCTTGACAAGCCAATTTAAATCGAATTAGTTATTAAACTATTTGGAATCTAAACGACCCCATTTTCTTTTCCTCTCCCTTTTTTTTACATTAATCAAAAAAATAATTGTTTTTAAAGTTTATAATCGTGAGAATAAATATAAAGATCCCACGAGAAAATTTTATGTTTGAAGTTTTGCTTTAAGTGCTTAGATTTTGAATTTCTATATTCAATTTCTTAAGAATATTTAGAAATTTTAGCCCTAATTAACAATAATTAGTTACCTTTTTGAAGTTTTGGGAAACTAATCGCGCATTTTAGTTTCTTCGTTTGGCGTAGTAGGAGATAAAAACTAACAAACTTGGTAAGTAAACTAAAATCACATTTATTCTCAAAATCTCAAAAGTAACATCTGAAAACGTAAACAAAATTTTAAAATGCTTAAAAGAACGCGACCAGGAAGATAACATTCGTATAGTCTACTGATAACGATTGACTTTTCCTTTTCTCACATTCCCTTCTCATTATCCCGCTGCTTCAGTTTGGGGGAAGCGAAAAATTTTATGTATCTTGCTCCAGGGTCAGTTCATTAAGCGGCTTAATAATTTTAGCACCAGAAAAAAACCCCAAAAAATATTGTATACAAAGAAGTTCTTGCTAAAACGTAATATAACAATAAAATGTGGATGGCCTGCGTTAGCAGAGAAAATCAATACTTTAAAAGGATCGTTGCCAACCGATAATGCATTTGGAAGGAGGACCTGGGCGTGAGCCTATAACCTTCTTTCCCTAGCTTACGCTTCTCAAATTCCTCGCGCCGTGTGCTAACTTAATGCTATTGTGCTTTGTTAGTGATAGGGATAAAAAAAACAATTAAATTAAAAAAAGAGAAATCTTACTCTTAATTAGGATTAATTAAATAATTGATTAAAAAAGAAAAAGTAAAAGTAAATAAACAATTATTTGATCTTGAAGGGTTATTAGTTATGTACTGAGTACGAGATAGAAAGGGTTAGGGTATTTAAGGCGATATTCTTAATAAAAATGGTAGCTTAGTGCCTTACAGGTGAAGAGTTAGGTCGCACAGATAAGTGGGGGATTCCCCGACCTTGGGTAGCTGGCACATTCACTCCGACTGGTTTAGTAGGTGCAGGTGAAAAGGGAGTCCGTTAGAGAGTCCATAAAGTGAGGGTGACGAGGGGTGCTTCTTTTTCCATTCACCGTTCCTTTCCGCTTTCTTATCCGAGGGGGGGGGGTCCCGTTGTGTGTTCGTTCCTTTGCAGGGGTTCCCCTTACTGAGGCAGGTGTACGCTTGCAGGGTTCAGCTGGTTGTCGTAACTTTTTTTTAATGCTTTGGGCTCAGTTTTCCGTAGTTACTTTTCTTTATCTCTTCGGATTTTTATAGTTAAGTTGTTCGGTTTGATGAGGGGATTTTTTTTCCTATTGCGATACTTGATTAATCTTCTTTCCTTGATTTTATTTGAATTTATTAATTAAATTATTTCAATTTATTGTGTTGAGCAAGGATGCGACGAGGTCTTCTCTTATTGCGAGGGTTTTTTGTGTCGTACCGGGGAATAGATCTGATTGTGATATTATCTAATTTGTCTATTCTTTCAAAGAAGGAGGTGGTAGGGTTTTTGATGAATAATTCTATGGATTGGATTCGGAGGTCTTTTTTAATGTTATTTCTGACGTACCAGGGCATTCCAGCTATTTGCCTGAGAGTGGAGTTTTGGGCTATTTCGAGCTTCCTGAGGTGGGTCTTGGCCGCTGCTCCCCAGATAGGCGCTGCGTAAATAATTCGTGGTCTGATTAAACTTTTGTAGAGGAGGCATTTATTTTCTATTGAGAGTTTGGAATTACTGCAGATAAGTGGATAGAGTTGGGCTTTGGTTTGTTTGAAATTTTTTAGGATATATTGAATATGCTGTGCAAAGGTTAGTTTGGAATCCAGTTTTACTTATAAGTATTTTGTTTCATTGATCCAAGTATTTGAATATTGTTAAGTATAGGCAGCGGAGGTTTCTTTTTTTTTTATTGGTGAATAGGATAGCTCGACTTTTATCTGGGTTCACTTGGATTTTCCATTTTTTGAGCCTGGATTCTAGACTATTTAGGTGGGTGTTTAGGTCCTTTACTATTTTCTCCGGTTTCTTGGACGTGTTTAGGATGGCGGTGTCATCGATAAAAAGGTAGAGTTGGGTCTTGGTGCATCTGGGTATGTCGTTAATGAATATTTTAAAGCATAGAGGTGCGAGGATGGAGCCCTGGGCTACACCAGCTTGGATTGGAACTGGACGAGATAGGTTTTTGCCAACTCTTACTCTGAATGATCTATTGGTTAAGTATGTCACCAGAAGTTTAGAGAGAGAGAGTCCGGGGTTCCTAAATGGGTTATTTTATAAATTAGTCCTATTGACCAGACCTTGTCGAAAGCCTTGGCTATATCAAAGAAGACTGCCCCAGTGTCCAAACCCTCAGACCAGCCATGTCTAATTATTTCCGTCATTCTCAACAATTGAGCTGTAGTTGAATGTTTATTTTAAAACCAAATTGGGAGGGGATGAGCTTGTCTTCAACATGAGGCTGGAGTCTATTAAGGATTATTTTTTCTGCAATTTTACTTATTGAGGTTAGTAGGCTGATTGGTCTATAGCTAGTGGGATTATGCGGATCTTTTCCAGGTTTGAAAATTGGAATGATAACGATTCTTTTCCAGTTGCAAGGGAAGTATTGTAAGCCAAGGATTGCATTAATTAGTTTAGTGATTCTGGGAATTATTTTTATTGGGAGGTTCTTCAACATTTCATTAGTGATACCATTTTCACCTGGGCTCTCTTTTTTTTCTTGCTTTTTATGGCGTCAATGATTTTTTCCGGGTTGCATGGATCAATTTTAAAGGTTGTATGGTTTTTAAGAAATTGGCGCACCGTTTTTCTAACTATTTTGTCGTTATTTTTGTCTGCTATTTTATTGATAGAGAATTGGTCTTGAAGGTTTATTGCAATTTCCTCCGCCTTCTCTGCGTCTCTGTAGGCTATTAATTACCCTCAAGGGTGGCATTTTAAGCTTGCTATTAGTGAGGTTCCGGGTAGCTGCCATTTTGAGTTGTCTGTCGTGGATGCACTTGTTATTTTATCCGACCAGGTTTGATTGTTGTGTTCTTCCCACATTTTTCTTACTTTTTTCCCCAACTATGTTCAGTTTATTTTTGTCTTCAGGGCTCCTGGTGTTTTTCCAAATCCTTCGGAGTTTATTTTTCAGTTTGGTTTGTAATTTGATATTAAGGGGGGTAAAGGGATCGTTAAGGATTGGTTAAGAAAAGGGTATATATATATATAAGGAATCCAGGGGCCCCGGCATCCTCCCAAAATTAGAAAAAGCTATAAGTAATAAATAATTATTATAGGAAATTTTCGTAACTATGTGTACCAAGCACTGTTAGCCCCTTTTAATTCCAATACCCGAGCAATGCCGGGTACGGGAATGCTAGTCTTTTTATGAACAGAATTTTTTTAATGATCATTTTTGATCCGGATCGTATCTGCCATATATATATCACTGACGGTGTATAATAATTTAAAAAAGGTATTAACTATACTCTTTAAAAAAGTATATATAAAAAATGATGAAATTATTCCATTTTATAGTTATAATTAAATTATTGATAAGAGTAAGTGGTATCTAAAGTTTAATATTTAGAAAAATGAATATTTTTTAACAACTATAATTAATAACGTTTTTTTTATTGTTTCGGGATAATAAAATGGTTGAGTGATTGATTTTGAAAAAAATCGAACGTTTAATTAATTTCTTTTTATATATAAAATGCTAAATGGACGCAAGACAAAAATCATTCTTATTACCTATTATTTATGATCAAATGGCAACAATAGTCAAATTATTTATATGAATGCCACGACTATTTCAAGGAACGTTTCACAGCTACATTGAATTCAATGCTTCACTTAACTTATTAATGGAGTTGCAAAATATTATTAAAATCTTTTATATAGGTCTTGTCGTTTCACTATAAAGCTCATTTTTTAAAAATAACTAAAAATGAAATCTAGAAATACGCTTCAAATAGATCTAAAACAGGCTTCATAGAGCAGAAAAATATGTTAAACTGTTGTTATGATATCATTTTCGCTATTATCTTTCTTGCAAATCAATGATGTTGCAAAATTGACTTTTGCATTATCCCATGACTGCAAAAAAATTAACATCTTGAATAATATCAATATTTCTATTCTATTTTACCTGTCAAATTTAATATCACTTTTGAATTCAATTCGATACATTCCCTGTGACAATATTTTAAAATGTTAGGATTCAATTTCATTTCATGAAATATTCAATTGCGTGTATTTGCCTATCATTAATTCCGTAGTGAGATTTTGACTTCACCTTTTATTTTGTGACATATATATACTTTCTAATATGCAGTGAAATATTTTAATTGAATTATTATTTTTTAATGGGATAAAAAAGAAAGCTTTTTTTAAAAATCTCCGTTTTATATTAATCATTTCACCAACCCTAAATTCAATAATCTGGTGACCAAACTGGTCGCTATATTTGGCTATAATATTTGCTTCAGCTATCAGCCATGTTTGATGAAATATTTCAATGTGACAGATTTTGATATAAATTAGAAAGCCATGGTGGCATCTTGGGAAAGTCTCGGCTTTTAAACCGGAGGGTTTCCGGTTCGAGACCTGATTCTACCAAAAAACTGTCTTTTAAGCAGATGTGGTGGTCAACACTTTAATTCCTCCGGGTCAACGTATTCGCACTGTTGTGGTGTGGAAATTTGAAGAGGGAGGGTAGCTCAGCTGGGGTGTTCCTCATCTGGCCGTGATTAAAGATTACGATGTATATTTCAAAATAGCTCTGGTGTTGCTTTAAAATGGGACGTTATAACTAAACTAATCTTCAATTTAAACTAATTACCCATTTAACGGGCTGTCTTCAAAATTAGTCTGTTTATTTTATAACAGTTATTATTTTAATTTCATTTAATTTGCAATAACGACAGTACTATATGATATAAATGAAATTATTTATAGTTTTACACATTTGGAATATTTTGTTTTTTTTCTTAAGAATCGAAGGGAATTTAAAAACTAATAAAAAATCTCCTTGCAGAAGTGTTATGTTTCTAATCAGAAAATCAGTTATGACGAAAAGCTTACAAATTTGTTTTGTGCAATTTCTAGTTTACGAATTGTCAAAGTACTTTTTAATATTGCCATTTTACTAAAATACATTATTAAAACAGTACTGTTTCATTAATTTTTTCTATAATCCTATTTAGTATTATTTGTATAAAGGTATCCTACATAATTATGGCATGAATTTGGCTTCAAAAACCAATATTTTAAATTCAAATTTCGACAGTATTTAAAACGTCTGTTTAATAACACGAAGTTTGATTTTCAAGACAGAAACGAGTGGAAATGAGCGTCGCATCTGTACAAAACATTTAGAACGGTTCAAACCTTATTGTGGTGATTGTGAAATTTCTCACTCAGATTCGACTATAAACACGAGTGTTTTGCTTCAATGGCGGATAATTCATTTGGAAGGTTACTGTTTTCAGCTCCGGATATAGTTTACTTCAACAAATTGTTGCATTTAGTTTTTATATCTGCTGTTTAAATACCACTCATTGAATTTCATTCGCAAGATACAATCGATTGTATCTATCCTTAAAAATAGGAACTTTTTTCAAAAGTATTTAAAGGAAAGATCAAAGCCATATGTAGATGTTTGCATCTGAGTACAACAGTTTAGAAAAGGTATAATAAGTACCTTTTGTTTCTAATTCTAATTTACTGCTATTTTGATTCCACTGCTCTTGTTTTTACTACGCTAATTTAACCTATTATGAACAGTGTTGCTAATAATATCTTTTCTTTTCCATATCCCTCTATGTATATCTGAGTGGAAGCGATTTCAAAAACCTAGGTGATTTCAGGAGATTGAATGGAAGCGTTTGACAGGGCTTTAGTGGTTGGAATGCAGTCTTCACCCTACAAGAAGATGGAGTACTTGTCAAAAGAACTGCTTTCTATAAGGAAATGGATTGAATTGTGTGATATTCAAGTACTTTACATTGACATTTTGAAAGGAAGAAACTGTTCGGGCTTCAGAAACTGATGATGACCAATAACAAGTTCTTTGAATTAATTGCATATTTCTGTTCTAGTATGTAATATGTGATTTAAACTAACAGAACCTTGACTTATATTTCATCATGAACAAAATAATCTGGACTAGCAAATGAGAAAAAGACTTTGAACTGAGTGGATTTTCCACACATCTTTAGAAAAGTGTTGTATTTTGTAATTTTTTTCATCTAAAATTATATTAATTTTTTGTAATTTATGAAAGAAACAAAATTCCTCCTCCTCCTACAAAAGAAAAAGGAGGCATAGGCTCTCATAACGCACATCTATCGCGTCCAGACACCTTTTTATGAGCTGGCATGCGACTGCTGTGTGGTCAGTAGGTGCACGTTGTTGTGTGTGTTCATTAATTGACAAACACCACAAAGAAATTTCATCTGAAATTATCCCATGTTTCCCGTATAAATCTATCTTCTCTTGCAGAGCCTGATACTGATACTTTTCAAACAGCTTTTTTTTGGTATAAAATTCCCTTGTGTGAATTTTTCAATTTATGAATGCCAGCTTAATATTTCTTATAAATAAACGAGCTGATAATAATAATTTTTTATCTAATTATAATAGTATAATAATCTTAAATAATTATAATATAATCTTAACGTTATGTTTACGCAATTAAAAGAGCTTAAATTTTTCTTGTTATTGTTGAAAATGCTCTTTATGCATTTTCAAACGTGTACTTATTTTAAAACGTATTCATTCAAAATAAGGCATTCTGTGCGCCTCTATATTCTCCCTCTTAATTTTCGCTAAGATGGCCATAGTATTATCCCTCTGGTAGATCTAAATCCTCTGATCAATTACATAGCATAATTGAAGTCATAGTGTGTTTCTTTTTAAATCTAAAATTACATGCTAGTTTCAAGATCTTCACACGTAAAGTTCAATCAATAGCAAAATGTAATTAAATCAATTTCTAGAATAAGTAAAGCAGTTTAATACGTCATCTGCTTTGGATAGGTCTACTTTAGTTGATTATTGTTCTCTTGTTCCAAGGATGGTTCATTTTGAAGGGATAAAAATAGGATTAGCGATCTTTAAATTCTTTCGAAAAACTTAATTATTGCCTCCGCTAAGGATAGTGCGTCAGGACTATACAGGGTCCCCCGTAATAAGTCTAATCTTATTTTGTGACTGGAACTAATCCTATTTCGAAGATGTTTGGCTGACTGCAAGGCACACGTATAGGTGATTGGGTGTAATGGGGATCCCGGACAAGGTTTGCGTGGAACACACTATCTTTTGTTGTGTGAAACGATTTTTCTTCCCCGATAGGGATCTTTTCTACATCTGGCAATAGTTGATGTGGTGTTTCTGGGGTAATCGTATATTGCATAAGTAGAGGGTGTTTTTTATATAAATATTAGCGAATTCAACCTGTGTCTACCCACTGCATTGTTTTTTTTTTACATTTCAGTGGAGTTAACCTTGTCTAACCTTCATGTGCATCTGCTAGGATGAGAGTGGTACATTTTTGGTCATGGTTTCTACTAATAAGTCCGCACTTTCATTTCCCACGGTATTCATATGTGCTGATATCCATTGCAGTACGCACAATTTCCCCTCAATGTGCAATGTGTTTTTGTGGATAGTATAGCTTGAGTATTATCCGCTTTCTAAGCCTATGACAAGCAGGCCCCTTTTACGCCAGCCGCGACTTCAGTATAACTTGCCTCTATCTATATGTGAAAGTGTGATAATTTTTTTAAAAAAATAGTTTCTCAGAATTTTAACTTTAGATTATAATTACTTTCTTTTAGTCTCAATCATGCGCAGTATTGTATGCATGAGTATGCATGAATATGCATTATATCGATGAACTAGAATTATAATAATGAAAACCAAAGTTTTAGGAATTATGTATCGATTTTTATATTAAATTAATCATTATTCATCCTTTAAATACGTTCGATTTTAGGACAAGTCGTCTTGTTTGGAATATATTGCTCCTTCAGCCGTCCAGTGTCGATTAAA
Organism: Argiope argentata; assembly: GCA_026289955.1. Lineage (NCBI taxonomy): Eukaryota > Metazoa > Arthropoda > Arachnida > Araneae > Araneidae > Argiope > Argiope argentata. Next base: position 17,524 of record JAOUZG010049856.1, on the reverse strand, counting down.
TCTTTCCTTTAATGTTAAAGGAACTAAGCAAAGCTTCGTTACCAATTTAATTGTAAATTAAATCTAAAACACTTGAAGTGGGAAAAATTACCTTTAATTGCTTTTTATCAGAATTAAATTGTTTCATTAACGAAGTTATCTTCTGTTTATAAAATTCAAATTATATTTAATTTCAAGAATTCATCTGTGAAAATCCTTCATTTTTCTTGAACTTCATATCCAGTATCAGCTGGAAGCAATTTATGTGATGAGAAAAGTGTTTAATACAGGTTCCGTTTCGTTATTAAACTCGACAGATCATTGAAATCTTATAGTTTAAAATGATTTTAACAGCAAAAAAAACTACCAATTTCTATTCCAGAAGGTTTTATTTACTTACCATTCTTTCCATTACTTGTTAAATGATTGACACTTTTTTACATTCAATTATGTGATAGCTCAATTAGTACATTAAGCCATGGTTCGAAGGAAAGGATCGCCCCCCTAGAAATATAGAAGATTTCTTTTCTTGTTTCGGTTAGTTATAATAATTTTTATAAACAAATATCAACTTGCCTACTATATAGCTAATATTTCTATAATATTAAACTTTATACTGTCAAATGTGGATAATGATAATCGATTTTTTGGACTTTTGCTCTTCGCAATCTATCTCAAATTACTATTAGTCTCTATAGTATGAATTTTAAAGTAGATTTGCTTCCTTTAATGACAAAGTGAGAAAGGGTTGCTTTGAAATAACTAAATATTTATTGCATTTTGCTAGATGTAAAATACATCGTGAATAACGTATATATACTAATAGGTGGTTAAATTATTTTATAAACCAATCCCGCAACTGATAACTACAAAAATTTAAAAATAAAATAAAATCTCACTTGAAATTGACTTTAGATTACAGGAAGGGATATTTAACTCATTTGGCAAGACATGGCATTAAAATAAAAAGTTCAATGTTAGATAGTTTGATACTGCGTTCCAGTAATGGTTTAAAGTGAAAATATCCAATTTCAGAATCATTTTACATTTGACTGACATCAATCAAGTAGATCTAATTTTTAGAGCAGATACTATGATAGTCAATCCTTTAAATGTTGGAAAATAATATGTGAAAAATATTTATATCGTAAAAAAATTTCATTCTAATGCTTACGAGTTTTATAAAATTATACTCCAATCAATTCTATTTATCGAATTAACAATTAACTTTGATAAATTAATTTTTCAACAATGAAAGGTATATCGAACCATTGGTAAGGGTTCGAATTTTAACTCGTGAAAGTTTAGATTATTCAAAAGATAATTGTTTTTTAAATTCCAAGACGATGCAAAAATCATTTTTGCTTTGCAGTATTTTCATAAACTCGGTTTAACTATTAACAAAACTTTAAATCTTGAAAGTGCATATAGTCTAGAAAGTCAACGTATGCTTTATTTGGTAATTAGATGAAACGGTGATCTGTACAGCATCAATATAATATATTAGCAGAGATGCGTTTATAAATTTTTTCACTAACTAGATGAATGCAATGAAACATATAATTCGTACACATAATGAAGCGTTGATATTAGTCTAAATGTCTAAAAGTGAATTTTTTATGAAATGATATTAAAGCAGAGGTTAGATATTTATAAATTCTCTAATTAATTGAAACACAGAAATCGGGTCACTTGCCAGCTGTTCTGCAGTCATTAGGGACGACTGTGATAGTGACCCACTTTCTGTCTTGTGTTTCCCGCTCCTAAAATTGGTGGATATGAATAACATAATAAAAAATTAATATAATTTTAAATAATCTTTAAATGTAAAATAATTGCAATGTTTGCAGTGAATTAGGAATATTTTTTCAATTTTCTTAAAATTGCTATTTTTAAATTCGAAACTAGATTAGCTTATTAAAAATATCTATTTAATTTAAAAATAAATATGAGTAATGATCTTGAGCTAGTTAAAAAAATAAAATGAGAAGAGTTAATAACATTTAGGGTTATTATTTGTTCAATTATTGCATGGTTAAATTTTTATTAGGAAAAGCCAATTCTACGCTCTAGGTTTTGAATATTATTATAACAGCAGTATTGTTTGTTTCACAACACAAGTATAATTCAAGTTTATAAGGGACCTAAGAATTGCTTGGTCAAATCGACATCATCTTATAACTGTATTATGGGTAATTATACCATAATTAATATGATAATTTTGACTTTCTTAGTGTTAAAATACTTTTAAGATTCACTTCCAAATTTAAATACACATGATGCGAAGTTGACAGTTTAGGAGATTATTCTGATTTATATATAAATTTAAATCCGAATTGGGTAAATTCTGCTGCATTCCAAGTTCCAGAGCATGCATAAAGCTGCTTTCGCAAAACATATAAGAAAAAGTTGCATAACTGGAGGGTTTGAGTAATTATTGAATGGTTCCGTTCAGAAAAGAAAAGTGGATTAATGGGGCAGAGGATATGAAATGTTGGCCTACAGTTAATGACTACTACGTTCTTATATTTTCAAGCTTTATTTAATAACACTTTTAGACTATTGTTATTAATTGAACTGACTTGTGATGCGCAACTGCATTCAACAATTTTCAGACGACAATTATGCAAAAAATGTAATATAGTGTAGAAAAATAATATTCGTAATGCGAGTTAATCAAAATGAACCAGATTGGAAAAGCATTCAGTGTATTAACAAATCAAGCGCATAATGATATTCCTAAAAATTTATTATTACTAGTTATAATACGTTAAAAAATGTATGTGTCGGTGTTTGATTTTAACCCATTCCGGTAAAAGGACATCTCGTTATTAGTTATTTATATCATATATAGCATAATTACGAACTCTACTCGACTTGCGACTAAAGTTACAGTTGAATATGTCAAACTCGGTTAAAAATTCTAGTGTACTGAATCTGGCAGCACTTTAATTACTGGTATACGTATCATGGATCCCTATAGCATTGTTTTCTATTGGATAGTCGTGGTAAAAACAACGACTAAATTGTCTTTAGTCAGCGGATTTTATTTGTTTAAGCATGTAATGGGAACAATGGTCTTGCTAAAGGAAAAAGAAGTTGCGAAATAAGCATCGTAAATAAGATAGTGTAAACAATGAAGTTCAAAGTGATTGGAGAGGCTCGGACGAAATAAGCATATATTTGCCTGAAGATAAATATACCAAGACAAAGAAAACGCACTTAGTGACCAATTCCCTGGAGTCAATTGCCTTGCCCTGGAGTCATTGGCACATCCTTAAAAGAATGGACTTAAAAAATTAATAATGTGAATAAAAAAAATACTGGAAGGGACTGGGGTCAAACTAGGGACCAATCCGAAGTCTACAGACTTTTGAAGTGTTGAATATTAATTTGCAAATTACCTTTATACCCATATTAATATATAATTTTAAGGAAGAAAAAATAAGAATTATTAAAAAAACCAAGTTTTCTTAAAATTAAAAATTAAACGATTATCTCATGCATAATTTTTTATTGCAAAATCTGACTGGATGGGTTTTAAAAGGTGAGGGGGGGTTAATAAAAATTACTTCTGCAATTTACTAACTAAAAGGTACATAATTTATCATAGATTTATGTTTGAGTTCCATCTCATTTCGATATTATAAACAGTTTTATGATATGACGTTTAAACAGAATTTGAGAGATAAAAGTTTTTGGATAAAAATTTTGGAAGGAAGTTTTATAAAAATTCCAAACTGATGAATTGAATATTTTTTCAGACCTTCCTAAATTTTCTTTTTACCTCAAAGAAATGTTTTGAAAAATTCAATTTTGGATATTTTTTTTGTTCTTATTTTCTGACTAATAAGTATTCACCTTAAGGGGTTACGAGGGAGGCATAAAAGATTTCCATCACATAACTTTGAAAATCCTGTTAATCAATTTTAGACACGTTTATCAAACAATATTTGCTATATACTGAAATTGCATCAATAGAAATATAATAAGTGATTGCCTTGGAATCATTGGCACATTCTTAGAAGAATGGTTTTGGAAGAAAAAGAATAGCATGCTTACAAAAGATGCAGTAGAGAATCAATAGGAAATCGGGATATTTCAGTGATTCAAAATTATCGGAACTTACAGCATCCTAAACAAAAGTGTGCTGAAAATATTGCTTATTAATATCCAATATTTAATAAAATAATTAAAATAGATTTTAAAAAACAAGCAATTTTTAAATTATATGACTAAGAAAAAATATGAAATCCTATTTAATATATTGTTTACATTTTTATTTCAGATCCGAGGAGGCCCAAGTTGTTAGATTCTGTAAAAATATCTTTATTTTCATTTCTAATTATCTTAGAACCACTAGACTAAAGTGAAAAGAAAAGGATTTTAAAAATACAGTGGTGACAACTTTGAAATAAAGGAATAATTTGTCTAATTGAGAAATGTTTATTAAATTGAAATATGCTAGTTATTATGTTCATCTAGCCTCAGAATAGCAAAATGTAATTTTATTCGTTAAAAAATAGGAAATAAATATTTTTAAATCGCTGTTAATTGTAGGAAAAAAAAGATATTTTTAAAAAGTAGTAAACTAGGAAAAATTTTCATTCTTTCTTTAAAAAAAATCTATCCTTAGTACTGATTGTTCCAAAATTAACTCAAACATTTTGATGAGAGTGTGCCTGCTTCAAAAGGAAATTTGTTGAAGATAAGGCAGAAAAAAACTTTTGCTTCATATTTTAATTTTTTATTACTTAATGTGCTTTGGAAGAAATTAGTTATTTCAGTTATTTATTATGCATTTTTGGATCGAAAGGAAGTATAATTGATTTATTTTGATAGATACCCGAAAGATGGCGCCACTTCCCAATGGCAGAGAACAGATTTATTGGTATTTAAGAAAGCAGACGCACATGGTGGGGCTTAAGAAGCAGTTACCAAAGAATTATACAAACGTGCGTAAAATAGTAAATCATAACATCATATGTTAGCGAAATCGGAAATAAAAATTGTTATAATTTACAATATTATAGGTGCAAAAATGAATTAACTGTACTGTTACTAAGTTACTTCACATTCCAGAAGAAGGAGAAATTGCAGTAAAAAAAATCTATGTTTCTCCATCTAAAGTTTAGAATATGTCATTACCTATGGAAAATTTTCAAAATAGTAGATTTTCAGTTGCAGAAATTAAATTTTTTAGAGCTATTTCAATAATCTTGATTAATTTAAATTTGTAAAAGTTCCTTTTACATATTGAAATATTAAATAATTTTATTGTTAATGTTTGAGTGCTTTTGACCAGGGCTTGACTAAGACAGTGTGCATGGAGCATTTTCCCCGGATCCCTATATGAATGGGAACCCTCAAAACAAAAATAAATTTTATTTCACGTTTCTTTCTTTAAATGAACATTCTTCGTCACTAAGCTAGTGAAGTCGAAAAGGCTCCAAAGTGGGTTTTGTCCCGGGGCACATCTAAGCTAAGTCGGGCCCTACTTTTGTCAGTTTTTTCTTCAGATATTGAAACATTTCTTCCTCTTTTTACGTTGAATAAACACATTATAATATGCGTAGGCTGAAATTTATCTTGAAATACTATTTTTCTAAATGATTACAGTTTCGTTTAAATTTGCCTTAATTTTACCTCATATTTCGGCATTTTCAAGATTTAAGCTTATTTTGGATCTTGAGCTTAATGAATAATATTTTATTTCTTTTGATATTTGAGAAGTCAGTTCTTTTTTTAAATATATGATTATGCTTTTATTTAATTGGCGCCAAAAACCTACTTTTTAAAATGCATGAGCGGATGCTTTCTAGATTTTTTGTCCCTTTGGGATTCCTTTATTTTTTATGCATTTAAAATTCCCTTATTTCCTTTTCTGCTAATTATGATTGACATACCATCAAATCTCCAAAAATAACTACTGGAATTTAAATATTTCATTTTAAATTAAAGAAAATCTGAATATCAAGTGTCCTATAATTACATTTGCATGATTTCAGATGGCAAAACATATGCGATGATAAAAATATTTTGTCTATAAATGTATAAATAATCGACACCAAAATGTTTTAAAAATATGTTGATACTTTTCAAGGCTTTATGTTCTGTTAAATGTCCATTGCATTCTTTCTGTAAAGTTTATTTGAGTTCCACCCGCCTTTTATAGTAACGCGATTGCCAATGCAGCTGATGTTATAGAAGTTAAATGTGTTGTTGCATCAAGCGTTAAAATGAGAAATTAAATATCCGAAAGTAAGAGATTTGAATGATGTGTTAGTGCTGTTGACAACTTAAGTCAAATTTTTGTTTTAAAAAATTTGATTTCATAAAGATTATAATATTGACTTAATAACGTCATATTTCTCTCATGTTGCAATACATTTTTCTTGAATTCTCAAGGAGTTTTTTTGTTTGCGCATACAAATAAAAGCTTTATAAATATGCAAAAAATTAATAACAATGTCTCCATGTGACAAAATATCGAAAATGATAAAAATATTTTCTGAATCCGCAAATCTGGATGCATATCTGAGAATTCATATCATGGAAATGAGCTTCAAAATCCATTGTTCTCAGAAATATATATTAGCCAAAAGAAAAAAGAAGCATTTTTATATTCAAAGAAAAATATCTATTAAAAATCTTGGGATATTTTTTATTAATAAAAGGGAATATTTTTTTTAAATAAAGATTCATTCTTTTAGCTTTGTCTATTTTAACTCGCTTTATTTTACTTTAGACTTTAAGGGCAATTTTAAATTTATATATCTACGGCATTATTAATCCGTTCAAAAAATTAAATTTTAAGAAAAATATTCTGAACCAATAATCTATAATTTTTTTAGAAAACATGCTTCCTGATCTGCTTATTGTTATTAGTGGCGCTTGCCGTGGACAAGATTCGCTTGGGCATGAGCGAGTTTTAAGCCGAAAGGGGCGTCTCTTGTTTTGAAGTAGCGCCTAGAGTACGACTTTGCTACTCACTCTGCACAGTCGCTTGCACATTCCCTTTTTTAAAGGGGGAAATATTCGTACACATTACTGATAGAGCAGAGATGGACAATCATGCTCGATCTGAGACTCAAACCCTAAACCCAGCTCCCAGGAAGAACGTGCTACCCCTATGTCAGGACGCTGGAGATTTACTAACAAGTGAATGTGATAAATGTTCTTCACCTACAGTTGAAACTGTTAGACTTTAGCTCTCGGATGCTTAGGGGCCCATAGCCTCAGAAGCTACTGCACCCCTCGTTCCGTTGTAAATCAGACACGTCATCATCATCAAAGGAATTTTCTAAAAGATTCCGCGAAAAAAAAATGTAATAAATGAAGGAAAAAAAATATATACATGAAGGGAATAAATCTTATCTAAGATTATATTATTAGAAATAAGAAGTGAATGAGATCAAATTTAAAATTATTTCAGATAATTTAAATATTTGTTAATATTTTTTAAAGACCATTAAAAATGCAATTTAAAATTTTGTAGGATAAGATGGTGTTAAAATACATTTTGTAATGCAGTTTAAAAAGGTGAAGAGGAGTTAAAATTAAAATAACGTAAAATGTCATTATATCAAAAGCAAGTGTTTTATGGAATTATAAATTTATATAAATAAATAACAAACAAAAATCAAACCTTTGCAAAAAAAGTAAACTATTTAAAATATTTCTCTTTCTTATTCTTTTGAAAAAAATGTTGAAAGTACGATATTTCTAAATATTATGACACTGAATTATAAGGTTTAAGAAAAATATAAATAACCAATAAACTAATACTTCAATTTGATGCTGCAAGTATTCAGCACTAAATTGCCTAATGATTGGTATTTTACATAGAAAATGGATGATCCATTGTTAACATTCATTGGGAAATGGTTGGTATTGAGTCTTCCATTAATAAAACTCATCGCGAAATAATAATTGTTATAAAGTCGTCATTGATAAAACAAGTCGGAACACGAGCTGCCGTTTCGTCGGAAAGAAACCATGGAGATAATCGTACGATATTCCGCCCGGGGTCATGACGAATGTCGCTGCAAGATCGCCTCCGATCTTGATCCCACCTCGCTCATTCTTTGAGGCGATAATTGGCCGACGATCTCTTGCGGCTTGGGTACGCCTTTTCTATATGAAAGAATATAGAAACTAGATGGTTTCTCCTAACAAATGATTTCAGAATTGTAGATTCAAGCGTAATTTTGACCCTTTTGGAAAGGGGATATATAACAGTTTCTCTCTAATTCATAAAGTAAACGAGCATTTAACTTGCATTGAATTACAAAGAAAACTAGTTAAAGCAATTGGACTATAGTTTGAGGGATTGGTAGAAATCTTCATGTTTAAAGACAGGTTTCACAAAGGCTTCATAACATTGTTTAGGAAAAGTTTTCGGACTCCAAATTCGGTCAAATAAATGCAGGAGATGCGAAAGGGAGGCTGCATCTAAATGGCAAAACATGCCGTAAGTAATTCCATTGACACCTAGGCTAGTATTTAGAGTCTGAGAGAGAGCTTTTCATAATTCTAATGTCTTAAGATTACAGTTAAATTAAAGGATACCTGTGGGTTCAAAATTCCAATGGCACTTGCATAGAGTGTCTCGTAGTAGCACGAAAAACCGGATTATTAGAAACAGAGTTTGAAAAATCAGCGAAGGTTTTGTCAATAAAGTTTTCGACGTGAAATGTCATGGAATATGATATCATATGTGTATTTAAGATAGGAAAAAGAAATTTCTTATAAATTCCGTTTGCCGCCTTCATTTAATCTTCCATAACTGCACGAAATATTTTGGATGTAATTGTGGATATGAAAACGAACCAAGATTCTTTTTGACTGCTTCACCGGATTCGACGATCATTTGCACTTGCTATTATAAATGATATGCGATTTCCCGTAGTAGGATACTTTTGAACCTCCCCCCCCCTCAATATTTTCTTTGTTTTTTACAAGCCTTACGACATGCTTATCCCACCATGATTTGCGAAATTTAAATGTGACTGGAGCGTCATCAGCCTTAATAATGCAATCAATGGCATTTTGGACAGCGTCACTAATATCGGCAGATGAAATCATTGCTTCTGTTATGAATGCATGCTCAGTCGATGCTGTATAATCTGCTTTTTGGAAAAATGTATGTCAGTGGGCTTTACACTATAAAACTATTATCTTTATAAGAGACGGTAAGAGTAAAATCATCACAATTAATTACTTTCAACTGTTAAATTCAATAATGGGAGAACTTCCGGAGAGCAAATAGCTAGATCAAGTGGATGGAAAGTACCAGTGGATTCATGGAAGTGGGTTATTGAGCATAGACAGTTATCAGAAATGAATGGCTTTATCTGTCGGCCACGAGAACTGGAACTATCCGAATCCCACAAACAACTATTTCTGCCTTATTGTGCAAGCAAAATAAGAGGATCTGGAAGTTGATTAACCAAAATGTGCAAATTATCCTGTCAAATGTTTAGAAGCAGATGAAAGCAACAGACCCCAATTAAGGATTTTACATGAATCGGCACCACAACAGAGTGTAAATTATTTCTTATATTAAAGATAATAAATGTTGGAGGCTAAAATGCACGCTCCACAGGAGAATGAAGCACCACTTTCGATATCATTTCTTGCACATTTATAACCCCAGAACTTGAAGGTTTCATTAGTTTTAAAGCTGAAGAGCAAAGCAAAAAGGATGCGACTTATTGATGATATTTGACTTGAAATAATTGGGTCCTAATGGCATGATAATTACACGAAGAGAAAAAACCCATTAATTCACAGTAGGAAGGGTTCTGTTAATACTGACTAAGGGAGTTGCTGATTATTCTTAACTCATTTGGAGATTGCTGTCCTTATTAGACGGATGGGTTTTTAAAAGGTTGGAGGTTGATGGACTTCCAAACAATGAGGGTAAATTATTATCAGCAAGACCAAATTTGCCTAGAACGATAACAAGAGATTGCCTTGAGTTTAGTGCTCTTGGCTGGTTGTCTTTTTTAGAAAGTTTCAAAGTTAGAGCTTTTTGCTATTTGGATTCCTTTTTCTTTTTTGATTTTGTTGAAGATTCTTCTTTTAAGGGATTAAAAAGTTGATCCAAATCAGAGTCCTTAGATATATGACAACATGCTTTGTTTGTGAGGCAAAAGTTGCAAGGGATATCTTTGTCACAAAAGCGTAAGGTCGATCTTCCTTAGGCATTTTTCCTAACACCAAACGTCTAGCCTTGGAATATGTTATATAATTTTTCGCTTTAGTCGTTATGATTTCTTTCTCGACTTTACATTTAGGGCAGCATGGTGAAAAAGATATATGTGCCGTTTTACAATCTACTCATGTTTCTTTTGATTTACAGTCAGGTCTCTCTTGGCCAGCTACTGGACATCCGGCGAAAGTCAAAGTCCCGCGGCTATTAGTCTTTGGGTGGCCAAAATACTGGCACTTGAAACGTCCTAAAGGATTTGGTATCCAAGGTCTTACAACAATTTCATGTAAACGGTCTTTATCGAATTCGTCGGTTTTGGCGAGTTAAACGTTAGAATTAGATGCTTTTTATTAAGTAGCTGTCCATCTCGTTAGATTGCTATGCGACGAACATGTGTCACTCCGTGATTTTTCACTTTCTCGGTAATTTCCTCCAGAGGAACGTTAACTAACTCTCCACGGGGAAGAACACTTTTCGTGGAATTCATAGATCTATGAAAAGTATTAGAAGCAGGTATTGGAAGGCGGAGTGAAGAACAATTCATAAAAGGAGTAAATATCTCTAGGAACTTCCAGATTGGGACACCCGCACTCACATTGGATGAGCTCCTAAGGGGAATGGGGAAGATATTTCCAGCAAAATTCTAATATATAGAAATAATAAGTTATGAAAGAGGTGTTAGAGATATGCTGAGATAACCGGGACTTTCTGAACTGGGAGATTATTGATGAATTTCCGAGATGCAATGTTTAGTTCGAGAGAGTATATGAAAATTTTCTGTTGTAAAAATGAAGTCGAATAAATTTTACTATTTGAAATTTTAGCTGATTCGGAAGCACTGCAGTTAGTGTTGTTGTTTTTTAATGTCAAAGTAATATTATTATTATATAGAATTTGTATACTTTTGGATTTGAAAATACCACGTGTTTTTGCTTACCTTTTTTAATTGATAAAGTAAGGCAACCGTAAAAAATTTAGCCAATTATTTGCTATCATATAAGCAATTTTATAGATTGTTTTCAAATTATAAGGAAAAATGAAAAATTCATTAAACTGAATTGATTTTTTTTATTTAAAAGAATAGGCAGGCCCTCACGAAAAAATTTGTATTTTCTAAAATTTCCTCATAAATAAAAAGACTGAAACATAGTGTAAGATAATTATTAACGGCATTGTATTTTTGTGGCAACAGTTATTTTATGTTGATGTGTTTGGCAACAGTGTGAAAAATTCGATCTTGATAAAATAAAAATGGTGATTTCGTTATTCTAAGAATTTAGTCTTGTTTTATAAATTAATAATTCAGAAGTGGGATAAGAAGTGGATAATTGTATAGTTTTAGAAAGATGTCTTTACTTGCGAGATTACGAAAAAAGGATTTAGAAATCGTTGCAGTGGAACTTGGAGAGGAAATTGGAGAAAATAATAAAGTCGTGGAATTGATAAGTTTGATCAAGAAAAGTAGGAATTATGATGAAGATATAATACATGGAATAATCGGTAACATAAATGCCGATCGAAAAGCAGAGGAATCTGCTCTAAAACGTAAAGAAGAATTTGAACTTGCAGAAAGAAATGCTATGCGAGAACATGATTTGGCGATAAAGAAGCTGGAAATTGAAGCCAAATCGTTATCGCCAATTGCTCAAAACGCGCCCAATGTGGAAATCAGCCCGAAAATAGACTGGAAGACTCAGGTAAGAAATTTTGATTTGAAATATGACGACATTGGATTATATTTAGTACATTTTGAGAGAGTAATGAAGAGGGTAAATATGGAAACCTCTCTATGGATGGCGTGTTTGACTAGTGTTCTTCCTAGTGAAATAGTCGACATAATTATAAGAGAACCTGAAGAATTGGCTGAAAACTATTCTTATATGAAAGAACTGCTACTTAAGCGTTTCAAGCTAAGTGCTGAAAAATTTCGCCAATTGTTCTACTCGCATAAAATTAAACCTGGAGGTACGTGGCGAGAATACTACTATGAATTAGAAACTTATTTCAATGGGTGGATAAATGGGTTAAATGTAAAAACTTTTGAAAATTTAAAGGACTTAATAATATCAGATAGAATGAAGCAAGACGCACCTTTAACAGTGCAAGAATATTATATCAGTGAATGGTCACTGTTGAAGTCGCCAACGAGCTTGGCTGATAAAATTGACGAACACATTGAGCTATCTGGTCTATACATAAATAATAAGAATATTGGTGGTCAATATAATACCAAAATAAATAATCGTTCTGCTACTAATTATCGAATGATGGAGCCAATTACGTGTTATAATTGTTACGAAAAAGGTCATTTGGCACGTGATTGCGTAAAACCTAAAAGACCTAAGTTTTGTACATCATGTAGGACTGAAGGCCATGGAACTAGGGAATGTCCTAAATCACGTAGTAATCTCACAGTAAATTTATCCCCCTTATCATGCTCTAATAGAGATGTTACATTTAAAATCGTATCAATAAATGGAATGAATACAGATGCATTAATAGACACAGCGGCTGATATATCAATGATAAAATACTCATTTGCAAAGCAAATTAATGTGCTTGTTCAACCTAAAAACAATGTTATTTCTATAACAGGAATTGGAGTTGGCATAACACAATCACTTGGAATTTGTACAGTAAATGTGGCTATAGACAATTTAATTTTAAAGGATGTGAAGTTGCACGTTGTAAATGATGATACATTTCAAGGGTCATTCGTCATTGTCGGAAAGGATTTGATAGATTTTCCAAATTTAGTGATGATAAGACGAGAAGGAAAATCTAGAATGTTTCACATGGATGAATTTCGACGTCTAGCGAACATTAGAGTTGAAGAATCACCCCATGCAACTGCTATTCTGAGAGCATCAAAAACGATAACTGTTCAACCGAATATGATACAAATGTTGGAAGTTGTAGATAACAAATCAACGGATGACGAAGTGATGACTTTTGATAACGCTGATAATGAATCAAGTTCGTCTTTATTAATTCAAAATGGTAAAACACTAGTACCCATAGTTAACTGCAGCGATAATACTCTACGCTTAAAGAAGGATCGAGTTATTTTAAGAGGTGTTTGGTCGACTGAAAATGTTGATTCTATTAAATATCCCGATATCAACGGTGACAAAGAAAATCTAGTTGCTATTGCCAAAAGAGATCTCAAAGAAAAAGTTAAAATTGATGACATAAAGATTGGACCAGACACATCGGATGAGCAAAAGCAACGTGTCTGCGACCTATTGAATGAATTCAGAAAGTGCATCGCTCTAAGTCCTAATGAGTTGGGATGTGTCAACAATACAGTCATGAAAATAGTTGAAAAGGCTGGTAGTACTCCTGTCGCTCGTTCTCCATACCGTGCTTCCCACTACGAAAGGCAGATTCTAAGAGACATTATTTTAGAAATGAAAGATCAAGGTATTGTTCGAGATAGATCATCTGAATATAGCAGTCCCGTTTTGCTTGTAAAGAAGAAAACTGGTGAATATCGAATGGTGATTGACTACAGACAATTAAACGCGCAGACTGTCAAGGACAAATTCCCTTTACCACATATAGATGATTTATTAGACAGAATTGCTGGTTCTAGTTTGTTTTGCATTCTTGATGCCTGCCAGGGTTTTAATCAAATGCCTATGGATGATGAGTCAGCTCGTAAGGCCGCGTTTACAACACCAGACGGCCACTATGAACCCACTAGACTATTCTTTGGTCTTTCAAACGGGCCTGCAGTGTTTCAACGATGTATGTCATTAGCTTTAGGCAATTTATTATGTAATGGTGTGTCATGTTTCATAGATGACATATTTTTTGGATCCTCTAACTTTGAAAATATGATCAATATGCTTAGAGCAGTGCTCGAAAAATTGTGCAATGCAGGGATAACGTTGAAACTATCAAAGTGTGAGTTTGCTAAAAAAGAGATTGAATATTTAGGATTTGTTGTCAGCAAGGATGGTATCAAACCTGGACCCAGGAAACTTGCTGCTGTTGCCGAATTCCCTGTTCCCCAAAAAAGGGATGAAGTTCTGAGATTTTTAGGATTGACTGGATTCTTCCGTCGCTTCATTGCTGGATATGCGTCAATTGCAGCTCCTTTGACCCGCTTATTAAAGAATGGTCAATTATTTGTCTGGACCAATGAACATCAAACTTCTTTTGAAAGATTACGTAATCTTCTTGTATCCAAACCAGTCTTGAAATTGTTTGATCCTCGGGATGAAACTGAACTGCACACCGATGCAAGCTCCGTGGGTTTGGCTGGAATGCTACTTCAGAGAGACAGAGATAATACCCTTCGCTTGGTCTATTGTGTAAGCAGACGTACTAATCCAGATGAAGAAAATTATCATTCGATCCGATTGGAGCTACTGGCTGTTGTTTGGTCTCTCAGTCGCCTTAGATCCCTTCTTCTTGGTCTTCGATTTACTATTATTACAGATTGTTCTGCAATTATATATCTAAAAACTCAAAAAAATATAAGGCCCCAAACGGCAAGGTGGATAGAACAGCTAAGTGAATTCAATTACGATGTTAAGCATAAATCCGGTGACCAGATGACCCATGTGGACGCCCTGAGTCGCGCACCAGTAGAAGACGAAGATCCTGAACAATCTAAAGAAGCCACTGAATGCAGCCCATTAGATATAATAGTGAAATGTCCGGACCAACTAGTCGAAATTGATACCAGTATTAAATTAAATATAAGTGAGAAACCGCGTGTCTATTATATAAGTACTGAAGAAGACAAAGTAGCTTTAATTCAGTCCCAGGACGAAGAGTTAAACAATATCATTAAAATATTAAAATGCTCCAAGAAAAAAGCGGAAAAGAAAAATATTGTCAGTAAATATGAACTTATAAACGGAATACTGAACCGCTTACAAATTGACAACGGTGTCTGCAAAAAATTGTTTGTAATGCCACGATCTATGAGGAAATATTTAGTTGTACGCTTTCACGATTTTTCGGGTCATTTTGGAGTTGACAAGGTCAAATTACTTATAACACAGCATTTCTGGTTTCCTCGAATGTCAGAATATGTAAAACAGCATATAAATCAATGCGTTACATGTGCTTTTACGAAAGTACCCGCCGGAAAAGTTCAGGGTAAACTCAATCCAATTCCGCCAGGTAAACGACCCTTTGAAATAGTACACATGGACTTTTTGGGACCCTTTAACGCTAGTTCGAATCGCAATACTGAACTATTAGTAATAATTGATAATTTGACAAAATCTGTTCGTTTACGTGCATGTACTAGTTGCTCTACTAAATGTGTATTGAAGTACTTTGAAGAATTCATAAATGACTTTGGAAGTCCTATCAGAGTCGTTACTGACCGAGGCTCATGTTTCACATCATCAGCATTTAAAGAATTCTGCATGAAGCATGGCGTAAAACATACTGTGAACTGCTCGCAAAGACCAGCTGCTAATGGACAAGTGGAGCGGATAAATCGTGTGCTTATACCTATGATTTCCTCAAATGTGCATGCAGATAACCATAGGGACTGGGACAAGATGTTGCCTGAAATCCAGAGATGCATTAATTGGTCGCCCAGCAAATCTACAGGCAAAGCGCCATTCCACCTATTATTTGGATACAAGCCTAGAAAACTTGATAATTTTCCAAGAGAATTGCTTCCAATATCGGATGAATATGTTTCTCCTGGAGTACTGCAAGAAGAAGCACGAAACGATATACTGAAAGCACAAGAGAAAATGAAGTCCAATTTTGATAAGCATCACTGTGATGCACATACATATTCTGTTGGCGATGTTGTCGTTGTAAAACGGTTACCTGAAACCACTCCTGGGAGTCGCACAAAAACGCAAGTTCGATACAGAGGACCCTTTGTAGTTGTGAAGGTGTTTCCATCTGATGTATATCAAGTCACAGATTTTAGAACAAAAGCACAAGGACGTGTAAGACGGCATTATACAACTACAGCTCATGCATCGCAGATGAAACTATTTCACATTGTAAATGAAGATGAAATCGTTGACGTTGACTATGATGATGAAGAGGAAGATATGGTTAATGAACTCCCAAATGCTCCACGAGAAAATAGAATAAAAAAATTGCCAACATACCTTCAGGACTATGTACTTTGAATAATTTACAATGTGCCTCATTTCCGTAATTTTATGGACAGGGTCGTCCATTTTTTCAGGATGGCCGAATGTAAGATAATTATTAAAGGCATTGTATTTTTGTGGCAACAGTTATTTTATGTTGATTTGTTTGGCAACAGTGTGAAAAATTCGATCTTGATAAAATAAAAATGGTGATTTCGTTATTCTAAGAATTTAGTCTTGTTTTATAAGTTAATAATAGCTACTAAGTACTGAACGTTTCATGGCATTTAAACGTTTAAAGTATCGTAGTTATTGAACTATTATGCTTTAACATTTACAAATTTTCACCTATATTTTAAAAAAGAATAAAGCACAAAAAATCCATAGTTAAAAAGGATCATATTTTTGAGTTATATATGCTGAAATTTTTTAAATCGTGCAAACATTTATGTAATAGTCACATTTCTTAAAGGAATTAACTCCACTCAAGCATCCAGTAAATAGAAATCTAGCAAACAGAAACATTTCTAAAAATGAGTCAGTACGCGCATTTGCATTAACTATTTTTATTTTGATAAAAAATTGTTATATTATTTGCTTTTATTTCTCGTTTTATTATGTAATGTTAAATGGCTATTTTAATGCTCGTTGTTTAATGTAAAATTTCTAATTGTCTTGGTTATCCTTTTAACTCTTTCTCCTATTTACGGAGTAAGTGCATAGACCGATGAGATTTGTTACACTTCAACACATTTTCATTTTGAATACATACTAAATGATAACGTTTTTTAACTGCTACTATATTTCCATTATTGATTGTACCTAGACAAAAAGTTTTAGAAAATTTTCTGTGATTAAAATTAAAATTTTACTGTTTATATCCTTGTTTCCAGATATTAAAACCTGGAGTCTACTAATTTGTATTTTTCATGACTGATAGAAATAGAATTCAATTTCCTGTATCATGAAGTCTTCTGTGTATAGATCTAAATCAGTTATAACCGTGATTCAGATAATCTATCTTCTTATGAGAAAATTTAAAAAAAAAGATTTCCCGATAACTATATTTCATTTCGTCTCGTCTCTTTCGTAAACAATATTTCCTATCTCATTTTCCACCTATATATCATTATTCATACCCCAAATATCATTCTAGAATTCTTTAGATTGTATTTTAAACATAATCTAAAACGTTACTTTTCACTCCTGATAAAGGGATTATATTGTTTTATATCTTTTTTGT
>JAOUZG010049845.1:0-18587 GCA_026289955.1 Argiope argentata | reverse complement strand
AAAATTGCATAGCCTTATATTTTTAGACGGTTAATCTTGCAGGATAGTTAAATTTACTACTTTCGGAGCCATGACTTTTCTTATACATAGATTTCTTATGCTTTTTGGTTGGCGTACTTCAGAGAGGCGTGGTAATCAACTAGTTTCTAAATAGCTACCTACATATACGAAATTATCTGTAAAATTAAGTTCTAAACCTTATAAACTAAAAGTCGATCGGTCTGAAATAAAAATAGGTATTTGAATCTCATCGTGTTTAATGCTTGTATAAAAACCATAGAATAACTAATCATTGCCGGAAATTCTGTATTCTACGAAACGTGAACTTATCCCGCGTTCACCTAATCATTACTCGCTGTAGCATAAATCCCGCTTAATTTACTTCTATTTGAAAACTCTAATTTCACAGTTTTCCCTTATTTTAAAGTCAAAAATGTATTAAATTTCTCACTTCTGACAAACGAAACGTATTCGAAATTATATCGAGGAAAAGTAATGATAGTCGTTTTTGATTAGAAAATCAACTGCGTGCCTTAATTTCTCTCCCCCTTTTAAAACTAAAGTTTCATTTTAATATTCCTTTAAAAAATAAGTATAGGCATGCGAAGTTGCTTCCAAGTGGGTAATTTATACTCAATATTTGGGATTTGAAAATACACACACACACACACACACACACACACAGTATAAACAAGTCAATCCAATTTTGCTTTTCTAATTCGTTAACGAAATGCTGCATTGAGGAAGAAAATCTGAATTATTGCTACGCTTTTCAGATTTCTCAAAAGCAAGAAGCTTAAAATTCGGTTATGATTCTGCTTTCTAACGAATAACGAAGTCTAAATAGGTGCTCTGAGGGGATTGCTTTATCATGTGTCCATTCAGAAGACTTTAATAAACAATGGTGTATTCTAAGATTCAATAGCATCTAGGTATTGAGTGAGGAATACATTGGCAACTTCATTTACGTCTGCATGAATGGGATTCTGCTTAATATTCTCTCGTTTTTGTGAATTTATTGGAATCATGATGCAAAGCGGGTAAAAAATGAGGGATATATCTCAGATCCGTGCTAATGCGATTTCCATGGACAAGTCTTAAGCTGAGCCAATCTTTACCTCAGTTTTCATCTGACTTATTTCTAAAATAAAACTAATTACACTGGCAAAAAGTAACTAAGCGGGGAATTTTAAATTTCCTAGAATATTGGTTCTTTTATATAGGAGTCATCTGATTAGACGACTCATATTCTTTAGGACATTAGTTACTTCGATCCCATTGATAGCTTAAAGGCCATATAAGATATTGAACCATTATCAGGATTTTTGTGTTTTAAATTATGTAATACTTTCCTGTAATTATCGATTTTTTTTAAATAGATCGGCCATTTAATAAGTGTAATACACGACGTAAATAAAAGGATTCAAACAATTAAGATAACCCTTGTGTCTTTTTAAAAAATTCAGATTAGTATAAATGGCCAAGTGGCTCAAGATGGCCAGAGTGGCAGTTGTTGTGAGGGATAGTCAGACAACTTGGATGTTTCATTGGAATTCTTTGCTTGATTAATTAAATTTCAACACTTGTAATCATTTCTGTTCTGGTTGTTTTATCTAGATAGAGGTTGTATTCTCATCTTCTGATGTATTTGGAAAGCTTCAACTCAAGTGTCGCATAAAATTACAATAACTGTTTCTTTAACAAGCATATTTTCTAAATTCATAGTTGTAAAGTTCTCAAATGGTTTCGAAACCGTTTTAGAAGGTGCATCTTGAAATCTAGATAATGTTGTATACCTTGTATTTCAATGAAGGTTTCGTCTATTTAACAAATAATATGGAAAATTAAATTAAATTTAAGCTAGTTTCCCTTAATTTGTTGGTTGAAATTCGTTAAGCATGCTTTAACTTGTAATTAGTGGTGAAGGTAGTTCAACTATAAGGTTTGTTCCTACATATGACGGTAAATCGATGCTTTAACATCGACAATTTCAGTTCATGAGGATACATTATTTAAAGTAGAACGAATTCACTTTTGTAGTCTCCCTTAAGATGAAACCTTTAAATAAATATCTTTAGCATTTATTATAACAAATTTGCTAGCCATAATATTTTTAAAGATATTCGATAAAATTTGAATACTATTTATTTGCTCTGAATTAATGTCCCAAAATTAAAACTTTCCCTCACAGCTATGCATCTTTAATGTAATTTAAGGGAATATGAAGGTGACATTTAAAACATTAAATTACTGATTGTATTTTTAGAATCCAGCATAATGCTTTTGCTTTATTTGACAAACATTTCTTATGAAAGTAACACAGAAAGATGCGTTTTTCTATTGGCTCGAACAGTAAAGGTGAATTGTATACATATAGTTTATTGGTTATTGTTTCTGAAATCATATATCAGAAAAATAAGAATTAGTATTAAAAACTGAAGTGTACAGATTTAAGATTTCGAGGTTTAATAATTAGTTCATTGAAGTAACATAATATGAACTTCCATTTGCATTTTCTGAAATTAAATGCATCTGTTATGTAGTGCACCATAAAAGTAATAAACTTCTTCAAGAAGTCCAAATTCTTTTTGCATTTCTGATAGCACCAGAAAGTACAGAACTGGCATTAGTAATTTTCTCCTTTAGTTTCAGTTGGTATACTTTTAATTTTATTTATTTGCAAACATGTGGTAACTTGATCAGAGAGCAACGACATTGCAAACTTAAAATAGATTATGAAAACAAAGATCATGATCATAAACTTTTATTTGCTTCTGTTGTGGCATTTGCTATTTTATTCAGTATTGGCTGCTTCGCTGCAGAGCTTCAAATGTATTTTTGTACAGAAAAATACAAATGCAGTGAATTTAATTGGCTTTTTAATTCATCGCTTAAGTGCAGCTTCTAACTTCGTAATTTGGATAGCAGTGCAGTTGGTAAGCTTGGAATTATTAGCAGCCATTAGATATATCGGTTTTAAGGTTCTACCTTAAACTGAAACCACTGGTCTATTGTTTACCTAGAGTTGTCTTGCTACTTAAAATTCACAATTGTTTCACTTAGCTGTTAAATTATTGGTGGGCAATTGATCCGCGCTTATGTCCATTAGACAATACTCATCCACGGATTCAGAAATATTGGTATATTTTAAATAAATGCGTTCTCTTTCCTCTTCTTTCTGATGATGTATTTCCCTTTATGACTAATTATTTTTTTCAATGTTTGGCAAGCAACAATATGAATTTACATCTCATTTGCATTTCATCAATTTTCCTTCATTACTGATTGAAAAAGTTGGTTGTGGTATTTTGATATGGGTTGGCTCTAAGATACTGAACTGAGAGCTTTTGAAAAACCAAGAAATTTTTGACTTTTTATGTAGTTGGAAAATTTTCAAATATGTTCGGTAAAATACTTTTTGTATAACTTGCGGTACTTCCCGAGTCTCTTGTTGTGGTCTGTTGCTGGTGAAACTCAACCACATTGCTGAAAACTAAAGTTCTTTTCCAATTAATTCAAAACGACTTTTTTCTGTTTCACAAGTTTCATGCCGAACTTCGTGACTTATGTTTTCATATTTCAAGCGATACCACACAGGAGTTTGGTTATAAACATTTAGTTTTTGAATACTGTATATTAAAAATCCCCAAGTCGAAGACGGATATTTGAAATATTAGAATCTCTTGGTCCTGTTGAATAGAAATTGCATTCAACTGGCTCATCATTTCTTCACAATTTTTAGAAATGTTTTTTCGTTTAATTTTTTTACGTTTTTGTATTTATAGCTAAATAATGTGCTTTACATATTAAAGGGTAGACAAGAAATAATACTCCTGGCCTTGATGGAGCTAAGTCAATACTGTTTCCGTCTTTTAAAACAAAATCAGCAATATATGAATTGGTAACGAAGGAATTTAAGTCCCGAATCAGATCGCCTAGAAATACTATTGACTCAACTATGTTCTAAGGTTATAATGAGGATATTTTGATCAGGATAATAATCTGCAGTTGCAGTGTTGAGTCACTCTATTAAATTTCAATGTTATCATTTGTGTTGAAATATTGTAGGTGAGATTTCTATGTCTGCAAATTTTATTTCCCAATTATTTAGAAACTCTTTTGAAAATTTCTCTGGATAAGGGTGGTTGATCCGATTCCATCACTTCCATACGAGAAAGTATACATTCATAAATTAGCGAAAATTCATTCTGTGTTTACATGTTACTATTTATTTCGATATAGGAAAAAGGATCGGCAGCAGTGAATAACAATTAGTTACGATTCATTTAAGCCTTGGGCAGCGATTTTTCAGTAACAACATAGAAGTTGGGAAATTTTGTATTAATTTGTTGGTCGGCTGATCAATAGCTTCCGAAATGCAATTTGGTTATTCCTGAGCTCGATACCTATCAAACCATCAGTCTGCTTCGTGTGCTGGACGGTTATCTATAACCACTGTGTACTTTAATTCATCTTTATACATATATTGTTCTGGTTATAATAAAGGTAAAACTTGAAGTCTGTGTCGCTCATGTTTTCTAGTTATTTAATTAGTCTTCGCGATAACCGGAACTATTCAACTCTTAACGATAAATTGATGCACAGGGAGTTATTTACTATGACAATTATTATGATTACCACCAATACGAAATTACACGATACTCTACATCGTCTCCGTTTGGTTGGAGGATAGGGGTTACAATCGCTCCATCTTGCCAAGTCTTCCATATCCGTATCTGGTATTCAAATCAAGATACGGAACCGTGCTTACTCGTTTAGCTATGACCGCGTCCCATGTTCGAGCTACTTAACTGAAGTCATTAGATGTCCAGAAAACATGAATCGATACATCTTTTTCCATTCAGTTTCCTAGAGTTAGTATTAAATTCTTACTTCAATTTTTAAGACTGGACAAAGCTAAAAAGGTTCGAGGTCGAATCTTTTCGAGCTTCTGCTGTCTTTAATTTCTGGGCTCTACAAAAAATGACTTATATTAATGTCTTCAAGAACAATATGATTAGAGCTATTAAATCTTAATTACTCTTAAAATAATCCTAATATCTGGACCGATCCAATAGCTAGAATTAGTCAGACTTTTTGTATCGAACGCTTTTCTTCTAATTAGAACAAAAGTCGTTACCTTATTCATGGCATTCACTCCGTTTCATTGGCAGAGCCGCCATTAAGCCTTGTATGTTAGACAAGAGTCGTCGCTTTGCATCTTATTCAGCATAAATGTCACAAGCACTATGTGCAGTCCTCTTGTCGTGGGTTTTAACTACCCCAATTTCATTTGTAGAAATTCTCAGACATAAAAGGAAGGACATAAAGGAACTCTAGAATGTTTCTCCGCATATGTGTTTTATCCTCCAGACATATTGGATACTTCCTGTTTGTGGCACAGTAATCATTTCTAATATATACTTTGTCCTCTTTTATATTGTATTCTTACAAATTTACCGTTAATATTTTTTGGAAAAGGGCTTTCCATGCTATCAAAATAATTCGCAATTTTCTTCAAACATGCCATTCTAACATGTTTATGTTTATTTACATGAAAACACTTAGGTAGAGGTATAAGTTCTCTAACCGAATGTGAGGAAGGTATTTTCCCAACATACGTCTCGTTGTATTTCGGGTCGAGGTTGAGAACAATTCTTTCCATCCAATTTTTGCCATTTTGTGGAATTTAACCTAAACTTCATTTTTCAAAAGGGTGTTTGCCTTTCTGAGGAATGTCTGTTATTTATCTCAGATTTCCATGAGTTTTGTCATGATCGCCTTCAGTTTTTGAGGCGTCGTAAATCATTGCCACTTTGTCCATCTCGGGACAATTTTTAAGCTTCTCTAAGATGTTTTATATCCGCAGTTCATGGATATTAAAAGTTTAGATTCTTGCAAACAAATCGCTATTGAATCTTGTAGATTTCGAAGGTATAATCTATGTTTTGAGGAAGCTATTACTCTCCAGGAAGATTATGAGAGAAATTCCCCCTCTCACTTGAAGAGAATCAGTCCGTCCGGAGTTCCGTTTTGTATATATGAAAAGAACTCTTGCCAATCATCATTTGAAGTAATGGCTCCCTCGATGATTTTCTTCTCTTCTGGACTTTTGATTTTCGGATCCTTTAGACAAATTCGATATCCCCTTGCAACTATTTATCTCAGAAAAATGTCACCAGTGGGATAAATTATATCAACGGGACTTGCTGTATTCTGGTGCTTATTCTTTTGATAAACGGTAGCTTCATTTTCCTTTGGAAATGTGTACGAAAAGTCTTTTTACAATAAGTGTCTTTTTACAAAAAATCCAGAGTCCCACACATTATATTTTGTGGTTTAGGGAAGGGTTTTATTGATGGGTCACTTCAATCTTGTTTCAAAACCTTGCTTCTGTCCGTAGTCTGGTCTGTTTCCTACGTCCTCATACTCTTCCAAAAATATTTAAATTTGTACTAAAGAGAAAGACAGACATTACAATCTTGGCTACAGAAGTTCTCGGATAAGTTAGTATCTTACTCCTGTTTGTATTAAACGGGATTGAACGAATTTTTAATTGATTATTTTGTAATGTTATATCGATAGACTAAAAAAAGTGTTGAAACTGTCTACAAATGAACATGTAGAAAATGAATATATCATTCGCGTATCACCCAGCCTCAATATAGCCTTCGTACAGGAATATGCATTTTGAAGATATTTTTATTTTTTAGCAAAAAGTTTATCCATTGATTTATTATGAATGATGTAGGAAATGTTTAATTTTATTTTCATCTTGTGACGAACTGTTTAAGTACCTAATTAATAACTGTTCAATACCTAATTAATACCTAACTATTTTTCATAAATGGATATTTAAATCCAATTTTATTATTGATATAATTTGTTGTTTTTAACTTTATTGTATAAATATTATGTAAAAAGTTTGGAATTCTGAATAAATATTGGCGATTTCCTTGTTAGTCATCATGCGCAGTTATTTCGTTTGTATTTACAGCCACTTGATGTGCTTGACATATTAAAGGGTAGACAAGAAATAATACCACTGACTTTGAGGGTGCCAAGTCATTTTTCTTTCCTTTAAAAAAACCAGTAATATACGAATTGGCACCCAAGGAATTTTAATCCCGAATCAGAGCGTCTTTAAATGCTATAGACTCGACTATGTTTTAAGGGTTATAATAAGGATATTTTGATCACGATAATACTCTACAGTTGCAGTTTTGATTGTTATATTAATTTTCAATGCCATTTGTGTTGAATTTCTTTGTTATAATAGAAGTCAAAGGCTGGGTCACTTATGACGTATAGTGATCTTATTAGTCACTTCGCATTAACGGGGACTATTCAGATAACTTGATGAGGAGAGCATTTTTTGCTACGGCCACTACTATGGTTATCACTATTACGAAATTATATGCGATTCTACATAGTCACCGTTAGGTTAGAGAAAAGGGGTTACAATTTCAATTGCTTGCCATCTTAGCAAGTCTTCCATGTATCTGGTATTCAAATCAAGATACGAGACCATGCTTCCTAGTGTAACGATGATCAATACTCAGGCTCGATCTCCTTAACTAAAGACATTAAATATCCAGAAAACATTATTCGATACGTCTAATCTCATTCAGTTTCTAGAGTTGGTATAAAATTCTTTTCCAATTGTTAAGACTCGTAAAAGCTGAAAAGATTCAAGGTCGAGTCCTTAGAGTCTCAGCTGTATTTAGTTTTTGAGCCCCCACGGAGAATGACTTATATAAATGTCTTTACGAACATTTCGTTTGGAGCCATGAATTAAGCCGAAATGGTCATTTAAAACTACAAGCTCTGCTAGGAGGGAAATGGATCTCGAATACTGTTAAAATAATCCTCAGATCTGAGCCGATGCAAGAACTGGAATTAGCCAAACTTTTTGTATCTAACGCTTTACTTCTAATTAGAGCAAAGATTTCATCCCCTCATTCATGGGATTCACTCCGTCCCATTGGCAGAGCCTCCAATGAGCCTTGTATGTTAGACCAGTCATCACTACACATCTTATGCAGCATAAATTTCACAAAGAGCTGAAAGGACTACGTTCAGTTCTCTGATCGTGGGTTTTAACCAACCCAATTTCATTTGGAGAAATTCTTAGACATAAAATAATTCTAGGACACCGAATTTTTCTCTGCAAAGGCGTATTTTTCTCCAGATATGTTGAACACTTCCTATATGTGGCCGAGTAATAAGTGATGATAGAAACCCTCGTCATAATTGTTTCAAACTGAGGGTTACTTTTTTTAGAACATGTCTGTCCATACAGAATAACTCACCATTTTCTTAAAGCATGCCATTTTAACAGGCTTATATTTATGGACATAAAAATACTTTGGTGTTCTCTAACCAAATTTGAGAAAGGTATTTTTCCAATATTCGACTCTTTGTATTGGGTCGAGGTTGAGAACCAGCCTTTCTGTCTCATTTTGTAGAATTCAATCTCGTTTTCCGAAAGGGCATTTGTCTTTCAAAGGAATGTCTCTGATATTTACCTCAGATTTTCATTAACTTTGCCTGTCTTTATCGCCTTCAGTGTTTGAGGTACCGTGAATCATTGCCACCTTGACCATCTCGGGACAACTTTTAAGCTTTATAAGATGTTTATATCCGCAATTCATGGTTATGAAAAGCTTAGTTTCTGGCAAATAAAGCTCTATTGAATCTTGTTGACTTCGAAGGTATGACCTATATCTTTTGAGGGAGATATTCCCAGATAATTTAGTATTATTTATCCCTCTTTTTGTATTAATCCTAATTGAAAGAATTTCTAATTGGGTATTTTGTAATGTTATATTGATAGAATAAAAAAAGTGTAGTAATTTTATCTACAAATGAACATGTGGAATGTGAAAAGATCATTCGTGTATCAACCAGCCTCAAAATAGCTATCATAAATGTCTTTTGTAGCACATTATATATTTTTTAATGTTTTGCAATATGTTTATCCTTAAGATTGTGAATATATATAATTTATAATGAATGCAACAGGAAATGTTTAAATTTATTGTCAACTTTTGTATTATATGTATGTCAACTATTGTATTATATTTGTACTATATGTTTTGAGTTCAGTTCTAAGGTGTTTGTATAAAACTGAAGCTTTGCTATAAATTTAAAATCTCAATTGTCTTGTGTAAACCATATGTTTAGAAATTGATATTTAAATCCAATTTTGTTATTGTAATAATATTTGGGATTTTTAAAATGTATTGCATGATTATGATGTAAATATTTTGAAATACTGAATAAATAATTGGCAATTTCATTGTTTGTAATCATGTGTTCTTTAAAAATTATTTTAATAATACTTTTTGTTACGATGCAGCTATATTTATCAACTTTACATTTTTCAATATCCATTTCTTCTCAAGTTATTATTTATAGTCTTTAAAAGTTAGCCTGGTAAAATGTACTAAATTAATATCATTCTCATAAACAAAGTATTTCTTTACAGTTTGTCTAGTGCAACTGTGCACAGCTTACTTTTAAAATTATATATTTCGGGGGAGGTATCGTTCCTGAAAAAATGGCAAAAATTGAAATTTTTCCCATTTCTTTTGCTTTTGCACCGAAGTTTAACCAAAATCCTTCTCATTTCTTGTTCTATTGCTGAGATTTACAAAATCAAGGGGGAAATTCTGTCCTTATTTGACTTTGTATTTGTTTGGCTGAAAATTAGAATATACATTCTGATTTTTTATTGGATACATTAATGCAAAACTTAATTTTTAAATCATAAATAAAACGGATAATGCATATATGCATCACGTTCTTCTATAGGTTTCAATTGCAGCAATTATTGGTTAAAGCATGAGGTAGGGTCGTATGTTCAAGAAAATGAACTAATTTCATTCTGCTGATAAGCACAGATATTCATCTTAATTTTCGAAGTTGCGGATAATTGAACATTTCATAAAGTTAAGCAAATGAATTTTTATGTAATATTTTCTAACATTACGCATTAGAATTATATATGTATTTAGATTTATATATGCATTATAGGGATTTAGAGGATCATCAATGTCTATTGGATGAAGCTTTTATTTTTGTATTGAGTGCATATATTTAAAGAATTCACAAATTAATATATTAGTGGCAAACGATATTTTTACGTATATATATTTTAATAAATACCTTGGAAAATTTTAGGAAAATTCATGATGCTTTATTTTCATTTATTGCATCACAATAAATAAAGTTTAGGATTCTGGATAAATGTTTGATTTCAGTTCGCTTCATTTATGCAAAGCTAAATATCTTATTGTTTTCATTCCATTTAATTTTTTCTTTTTTTAATATGAATCAATTGCCACAAAAATTTATCTAGATGAATTATGCAATTATAAAAGCCAAAACAAAAAAAAAATTGATTGAATTTAAAAGAATATCCATTAATTTGTTCCCCTGTCATCTTTCCGGATGCAAGTAAACGTATTGTTCAAGAGAAACGGAGGAATGAAATTTCGCTAATGAATATTCTTGACTACAACAGAAAATTGTCAGAAAAGTTGGTATCCAGTGTTTCTTTGGATTACATTCCTCGCATAAATGGAATAATTTCGAATCAAGCAGAGAAGATGGACAATATTCTTCAATTAAGATTTAAAAATCCAAGTTTTCAATATTTCTTAGATTAGCATGAAAACTACAGTCTCTTCGAGAACTTGTCTACAACATTATCTATACCGAAATTAAAATTAGTAAATTAATTGAAATTGAGTGCGTTGCAATGGCAGCAAAAACGTTTTAGCTCGATTAAATTTAAATAAATTTATTAATATTTAAACGAAAAAAATATAACTTTTGAAATATATTTTTTAGAATAATTCAGAGTTAAAATGGAATACTTATTTGAAATAATATTCAAAATAAAAATTGAAAAAATGAACCAGTTTGAGACTCGAACTGAAGAAAATCAAAAATCTATTGTTCGCCCTGTCGCTAAAGTCACCACGCCGAATTACATGAGTGACGGATCTAAAATTCTTAATACAATCATAGAATTTAGATTTCTCTTATAGGGAAAAACTGTCCTAAAACCACAATGCTAAGAATAAGAGGGACTTTAGTGTATGAGCATGAAGTTAACACTTAAAATTACTAATAAATATATTAATACTTTGAAAGAAATACTTTATTTGTGAATTATATATTTTTTTAAGAATAATTCAGAGAAAAAATACAATTTGTACTTAGAATAATATTCGAATTGAAAAAAAAAAAAGAAATAGCAAAATTCAGCGGTTTTCAGCCTCCAACAAAAAAAAATTAAAATTTTGTAATTCGCCTTGTTCTGTCCACCATGCCACATATTACTTGAGCAGTAGATGGATTTTTGATTCATAAAACGACAAAATTTTTATTGTCGTTTTTGACGATATATTTTGTTGCTAAAATAGTGAAAACGTGCTCCAAATCCTCAATGCTAAGAAAAGGAAGGCGTTCTGCGCATGTGAAAAATTAATTAAAAAATTGAAACTTAAAATTACAAAAAAATGTATTAATATTTTAACGATATATTTTATATTTGAATTTTATTTGTTGGATAATTCAGAGTTATAAAAACCCACATAAATAGAATATTTAAAATAAAAAAATTAGAACAATTAAGTGGTTTTGAGACTGAAACTGAAAACTAGTAAAAAGCTGAGATTCAAACTGTCGCTCTAAACACCAACCACACATGTTTTGAGCGTTTGAAGTATCTTTCATTCCTAATACGATCAGAAAAATTACTTCTAATACTAAGAACACCTGCCCGAAAGCCACAATGCTAAGAATAGGAATGTGTTCTGGACATGTGTATGAACTAGACACATAATCTCACTTATAAATCTGTTAATATAGAAAAAAAATTAATAAGGGTTTTTGGAATAATTGATAGTAAACATAGAATTTATATTTAAAATGGTATTCAAAATAATAAAAAAATGAAGAAAAACACAGTTACGAGGTTTTCAGACTGGAACTGAAAACTATCTAAAATCTATAATCCGCCCAATGTCTCAATCCACAACGTTACATTTTACTTCATCGGTAAAGGAATCTATGATTCTTAATACGAAAATAAGTTTTAAGTTTCTAAAACTGTTTAAAACCAGATCTAAAACCTAAATGCTAAGAATAGGAGGGTCTTCTGTGCATGTACATGAACTAGACACTTAAAATTACTTAAAAATAAATTATTTTAGAAAAATATTTTATTTTTAAATCTGGTTTTGGAATAATTTAGATTAAACATAGAATTTGTATTTAGAATAGCATTCAAAAGAAAATAAAAAAGAAAAAGAAATAGTAGAATTGAGACTGGAACTGAAAACCAGAAAAAAAAAGTTATTTGCCCTGTCACTTTCTCCACCACGTCACATCTTACTTGCACGTTAGAGAAATCTTTGATTCTTAATAAAACAATAGAATTTAAGTTTCTAAAATGGGCAAAACCTTCTCTAAAATCAAAATGCTAAGAAAAGGAGCGTCGTCTGCGCATGTGCATGAAATTGACACATAAAATCACTTATAAATAAATTAATATTTTTAAAAATATTTTAGTCTTGAATTTTTTTTGGAATAATTCAGAGTAAACATAGAATTTGTATTTAGAATAATATTGAAAATTAAAAAAAAATGAAAAACAAATAGGATAATTAAGCGGTTTTATGACTCGATCTGAAAAAAAGCAAAAACCTATAATTCGTTCAGGGGTCTATCCACACGCCACAAATTACTTGATTGGTGGAGGAATCTTCGATTCTTAATAAGCAAAAAAATTTGAAAGGGGACTTGGTACCTTAAGCATTTGGAAAATAGAAGAAAATTTTTACTTTCCGATTTTTAGTGAAAAATGATCCATGAACCTTTGACTTGTTAATCTGAAAATTTTAAAACAATCCGATAAGTGTTTAATGAGATACAGAACTATTTAATTTAACGCGATATCGGTTGGCATGTCCATTTCCTGTGTTTACATCAAACATATTTCATGTGCTAGTAGCCAAGCCAAGCCTTTTATTTATATTTTTTCATGAATGAAAAAGAGGAAAAAATGCTTGAAACAGTAATGGTAAATCCTTGATTATACATAGTTTTAACGCTTTCATTGTGATATTTGATTGAATTTATCTTTAGCTATATTGTAATCATTTTGAAAACAAAATTGTCTTTTTCAAGACTACTGAATTTATTTATTGCTTACCTAATTTTTCATTGATTTTGAAAATTCCTCGCATTAAAAAGAAATTCCATTTCCTTGCTATGAATGATAATACACCATATTACCGTGATATATAAATTTTTTGTACAATCTTTATTTTTCTCGTAATTTTCAAGTATGTCGTTACTCTTTATGTTAATTATGCTTTAATTATTTCATCTATATGCCTCAGATTAACACAAAACTTCTGTAAGATTATGTTATGTTAAAACTTCTTCTCGTATATATTATCGTCGAAGAATCTTTAATTCTTAATACGAAAATAAAATTAAAGCTTTTAAAATAGACAAATCCTTCTCTAAAACCTCAATGATAAGAAAAGGAGGGTCTTCTGCGCATGTGCCTGCACTTAACACTGAAAATCAATTAAAAATGTATTAATATTTTTTTAAATATTTTATTTCAATAATAAGTTATTTGGAATAATTTACAGTAAACTTCTAACTTTTATTAAGAATTATATTGAAAATAAAAATAATAAAAATAAATAACACATCTGAGACTCGAACTTGAGACCAAAAAGGATAATTGACTTGATCTGTTATTTGACCACCAGTATACATCTCACTTGAAAAGCCGCAAAATCTTTGATTCTTAATACGATAATAAATTTTATGTTTTTAAAATTCACAAATCCTTTTCTAAAACCACAAAGCTAAGAAAAGAAGGGTCTTCTGAGCATGTGCCTGTACTTGACACTTAAAATCCATTCAAAATGTATTAATATTTTTTTTAAATATTTTATTTTGATAATAGGTTTTTTTAGAATATTTTAGAGTAAACTTCTATTTTTTAGTAAAAATTACATTAAAAAAATGAAAAAAAAAAAACACATATCAGACTCGAACTTGAGACCAGAAAAAGTAAGTGATTTGGGCTGTTGCTTTCACCACCAAACCAGATATTCACTTGAATAGCTGAAGAATCTTTGATTCTTAACATGAAAATAAAATTAAAATTTTTAAAATGGACAATTCCTTTTCTAAATCCACAAAGCTAAGAAAAGGAGGGTCTTCTGTGCATGTGCCTGTAAATGACACTTTTAATCAATTAAAAATATATTAATATTTTTCTAAAAATATTTCATTTTGATAATAGGTTTTTTAGAATATTTTAGAGTAAACTTCTAACTTTTACTAAGAATTATATTCAAAATAAAAAAATGAAAATATATAACACATCTCAGACTCGAACTTGAGACCAGAAAAAATAAGTGATTTGATCTGTTGCTTTGATCACCAAAATACATATTCCCTTGAATAACTGAAAAATCTTTCATTCATAACAATTCAAGCTTTTAAATTGGACAATTCCTTCTCTAAAACCACAATGCTTAGAAAAGGAGGGTCTTATGCGCATATGCCTGTATTTGACACTTAAAATCGATTAAAATGTATTAATATTTTTTAAAAATATTTTATTTCGATAATAGGTTTTTTGGAATATTTTACAGTAAACTTCTAACTTTTACTAAGAATTATATTCAAAATAAAAAAAAATAACACATCTCAGACGCGAACTTGAGGCCAGAAAAAATAAGCGATGTGATCTGTTGCTTTGACCGGCCAATCAGATATTAAATCGAATAGCGGAATAATCTTTGATTCTTAAGAGGAAAATAAATTTTAAATTTTTAAAATGGACAATTCCTTCTCTAAAACCACAAAGCTAAGAAAAGGATGGTCTTCCTGTGCATGTGCCTGTAATTGACACTTAAAATTAATTAAAAATGTCTTAATATTTAAAAAAAATATTTTATTTCAATAATAGGTTTTTGGGAATATTTTAGAGTAAAATTCTAACTTTTACTAAGAATTATATGCAAAATAAAAAAAAGGAAAAAATAACACATCGGAGACATGAACTTGAGACCAGAAAAAAATAAATTGTTTGATCTGTTGCTTTGACTACCAAGGCACATGTTTACTTGAATAGCCGAAGAATCTTTGATTCTTAACCCGAAAATAAAATTAAAGCTTTTAAAATGGGCAAATCCTTCTCTAAAACCACAATGCTTATAAAAGGAGGGTCATCTGCGCATTTGCCTGTACTCGACACTTAAAATTAATTTAAAATGTATTAAAAAATTTTAAAAAATATTTTATTTTGATAATAAGTTTTTTGGAATATTTTAGAATAAACTTCTAACTTTTACAAGGATTTATATTCAAAATAAAAAAAGGAAAAATAACACATCTGAGACATGAACTTGAGACCAGAAAAAAATAAGTTGTTTGATCATTTGCTTTGACTACCAAGGCACATATTTACTTGAATAGCCGACGAATCTTTGATTTTTTACACGAAAATAAAATTAAAGCTTTTAAAATGGACATATCCTTCTCCAAAACCACAATGCTAAGAAAAGGAGGGTCTTCTGAGCATGTGCCTGTACATGACACTTAAAATACATTAAAAATGTATTAATATTTTTAAAAAAATAATTCATTTTGATAATAGGTCTTTTTTAGAATATTTTAGAGTAAACTTTTATTTTTAACTAAGAATTATATTCAAAATTAAAAAATGAAAATAAATAACACATCTGAGACTCGAAATTTAGACCAGAAAAGATAAATGATTTAAACTGTTGCTTTGACCACCAATCCACATATTTAATTGAATAGCTGAAGAATCTTTGATTTTTAACACGAATATAAAATGGATAAATCCTTCTCTAAAACCACAATGCTAAGAAAAGGAGGGTCTTATGTGCATGTGCCTCTACTCGACACTTCAAATCAATTTAAAATGTAAGTTTAAGGAATATTTCACAGTCATTATAGCATTTTTCTTAAAAACAGCGTTCAAAAAGAAAGGAAAAAAAAGAAAAAAAAATTAGGACAAATTAGCGGTTTAAAGACTCGAACCGACGACCATCGAAAAGCTAGATTCCCCGAGTAGCTCTGCCGACCGTGCCACCCATCGCCTGCGAACCTGTGGGGTCTTAGAATCTTAAAACCACCATAAAATTTTCCTTTTTAATGTAGTGAAATCCTTGTCTAAAAGCACAATGCTAAAAATAAGGCGGCGTTTTGCGCATGTGCATGAACTTGACACAAAAAATTGCAAAGAATTCTAAGTATTTTCAAAGAACTCCTGAAGTTTTGAAATATATTTTAAGGAATATTTCAAAGTCAATATAGCATTTTTCTTAAAAATAGAGTTCAAAAAGAAAGAATAACAGAAAAAATTATTTAGGACAAATTAACGGTTAAGAGATTTGAACCGACGACCATCAAAAAGCTAGATTCACCCAGTCAAAATGCCGACCATGCCACACAACGCTTCCGAGACAGTGTGGTCTTAAAATCTTAAAATGACCAGAAAATTTTCCTTTTTAATGTAGTGAAATCCTTGACTAAAAGCACAATGCTAAAAATACTGCGGCGTTTTGCGCATGTGCATGAACTTGACACAAAAAATTGCAAAGAATTCCAAGTATTTTCGAAAAAAAATTTAAGTTTTGAAACTTATTTTTAAGGAATATTTCACAGTTAATATAGCATTTTTCTTAAAAATAGATTTCAAAAAGAAAGAATAAAAGAAAAAATTATTTAGGACAAATTAACGGTTTAGAGACTCGAACCGACGACCAAGAAAAAGCTAGATTCGCTCAGTGAAAATAAAGACCATGACACACAACGCTTCCGAGACAGTGTGGTCTTAGAATCTTAAAACGACCAAAAAATTTTACATTTTAATGTAGTGAAATCCCGGTCTAAAAGCACAATGCTAAGAATACGGCGGCGTTTTGCGCATGTGCATAAACTTGACACAAAAAATTGCAAAGAATTCTAAGTATTTTCAAAGAAATCCGGAAGTTTTGAAATATATTTAAGGAATATTTCACAGTCAATATAACATTTTTCTTAAAAATACCGTTAAAAAAGAAAGAAAAAATATTATTTAGGACAAATTAGCGGTTTAGAGACTCGAACCGACGACCATGAAAAAGCAAAATTACCCCAGTCTCTCTGAGGACCATGCCACACAACGCTTCCGAAGCGGTGTGGTCTTAGTATCTTAAAACAAAAATAAAATTTTACTTTTTAATGTAGTGAAATCCTGGTCTAAAAGCACAATGCTAAGAATACGGCGGCGTTTTGCGCATGTGCATGAACTTGAAACAAAAAATTGCAAAGAATTCTAAGTATTTTCAAAGAAATCCTGAAGTTTTGAAATATATTTTAAGGAATATTTCACAGTCAATATAGCATTTTTCTTAAAAATAGAGTTCAAAATGAAAGAATAACAGAAAAAATTATTTAGGACAAATTAACGGTTTAGAGATTTGAACCGACGACCATCAAAAAGCTAGATTCGTCCAGTCAAAATGCCGACCATGCCACACAACGCTTCCAAAACAGTGTGGTCTTAAAATCTTAAAATGACCAGAAAATTTTCCTTTTTAATGTAGTGAAATCCTTGACTAAAAGCACAATGCTAAAAATACTGCGGCGTTTTGCGCATGTGCATGAACTTGACACTAAAAATTGCACAGAATTCCAAGTATTTTCGAAAAAATTTTTAAGTTTTGAAATTTATTTTTAAGGAATATTTCACAGTTAATATAGCATTTTTCTTAAAAATAGAGTTCAAAAAGAAAGAATAAAAGAAAAAATTATTTAGGACAAATTAACGGTTTAGAGACTCGAACCGACGACCAAGAAAAACCTAGGTTTCTTCCTGTTGCTCTACCGACCATGCCACTCATGGCTTCTGAAGCGGTGTGGTCTTAGAATCTTAAAACGACCAAAAAATTTTACATTTTAATGTAGTGAAATCCCGGTCTAAAAGCACAATGCTAAGAATATTGCGGCGTTTTGCGCATGGGCATGAACTTGACACAAAAAATTGCAAAGAATTCCAAGTATTTTCGAAGAAATGTTTAAGTTTTGAAATTTATTTTTAAGGAATATTTCACAGTTAATATAGCATTTTTCTTAAATATAGAGTTCCAAAAGAAAGAATAAAAGAAAAAATTATTTAGGACAAATTAACGGTTTAGAAACTCGAAACGACGACCATCAAAAGTCTAGGTTCGCCCAGCCGCTCTACCGACCATGCCACACATCGCTTCCGAAACGGTGTGGTCTTAGAATCTTAAAACGACCATAAAATTTTACTTTTTAATGTAGTGAAATCCTGGTCTAAAAGCACAATGCTAAGAATACGGCGTCGTTTTGCGCATGTGCATGAACTTGGCACAAAAATTGCATAGAATTCTATGTATTTTCAAAGAATTCCTGAAGTTTTGAAATAAATTTTTAAGTATTATTTCACAGTCAATCTAGCATTTTTCTTAAAAATAGCGTTCAAAAAGAAAGAAAAAAATTAT
>JAOUZG010049843.1:76105-96829 GCA_026289955.1 Argiope argentata | reverse complement strand
TTTTTTTTAGATAAATGCAGTGATAAGAGATGAACTAGGTTTTCAAGAATTCAATTTGGGGAAGCCAGCAGTGTTTGACTATAGCTCAGAGCTCATTCTACTTCGACTGTCATCTAACCCCCCCCCCCCCCCAAAAAAAAATACTCCAGTTCTTACACCTCTCCAAGCCCCTGCGACTATGAATTGAGTTCAAACTATAGGACGTGAAATATTCTCTAAAATATTATGAAAACTGAAATTTAATATTTATTTAGAATAGAATTTCTTATCAAAAAACCAGAAAATGCTTAAATTTTTGATTTCCTTACTAAAATACATATTTGTTTGGGCTATCAATTTCCTGTTCTCTGATTATATTCAAAAGTTTACACAACTGGGGAAAATAGATATCCTTAATCATTACGTCTCTCATTATCCGCAGATCAGTTCCCTAAAATTTAATCTAATGGTGAAAACTCGGTTTTTGTTCTGCTATATATTAGTTCCATGAAAGATTTCTCTATTGCCAGATTTTTAAAATATACTAACAGAAGTTTTGTACTCTAGAGTATTTAACTACAAACGAAATGCTTAACCGTGGTTGAGTAAATCCGGCATCGCAATTCAGTACGGTATTATCTACTACAAAACTTAACTTGAATCAATATAAGCGAAAATAAATCGATTCCCTAATTTAGATTTGGAAAAAATAACTGCATTAAGTGTAAGAGGAACAGTTGATTTTTCTCAAATGAATCATTTCACATATAAAAGAAGATATCTATCATTCATTTAAGATAGAAAGGAAGATTAATTTTCTTCTCGAATGTTTTACTATTCAAGTTTCTTTTTTAATACTTCTAGATCCATGCAAAATATTTATATCAATATATGAAATTTCCCATGTTTTGATGTTTTAATATTTCAGGGATGACAAAAGACAAAATATTCTCCAGAAAATATCTAATAAATAAAAGAGGTTAACTTCATTCAAATATGCATCTCAAATTATAACATACGAAGCCTATGAAAAATTATGTATCGTGATATTTATATTATTTAATGAACATTTTGCGCTATTTTAGTGAAAAATAGAACGTGATACGACATCAATACCTAAAATATTTTCAGAGCTTTAAAATGGTCATAGTTCCGGGTCCTTTTGAAAGACTTGTTCCTGCAATAAACCTGGAACGTATACTTTCCAAGTTCTCAGATCTAAAATGCGATTAAATTTGTCAGGGTAAGGTCATTAAAAATTTAATTTAACCCACCGTAATACACTTACGAAACAGAATTTTTGTGATAACCTAAAGCAGGAATCTAGTATTTCCAAAGCAATTCTGAGCTTATTATCCAGATTTTTTGCAGATACGTTAGAGATACAAATAGTTTAACATCAGAATATGCACACATGTCTAAGGAACTCGATGGAACTTATACTATCGCTATCTATTTATTTAGGCAAGAAGAGAATAATTAGGTAAGGACCTTGTAATACTGGCAAAAGATCAATTATAGAGTATTCTTGTCTTGTCTTGGTCAGCATCCCCTTTTAATAGAAGTGACTAAGAAGCATTGATAGAAATATTTTCAAACCATTCTGATTTGAAGCTTTCCAAACTATCACCTACAGGAGAAACTATATTATCCAAAACATATAAAAAAATGACGATAAAACAAAATCTTTTGTAAATTATAATCATTATGTTTCAAGAGTTTTCAAATTTTGATATTATAAAATATTGCAATTAAAATTTTCTTCTCAAACAATCGGAATATTTTTGACAAACTTATCAGTTTTAAAAGAAATATATTTAAAGTTACCTTTCACAACTTTCACATTTCTAGATTAAACACTAGCAAAAAATGCACTTTTTATTCTACACTTACTCCAATACCCATAATTTACATTCGAAAGAAAATAAAATGAGAAACAGTTCTATTCATAGAAAACCAATAAACAAATTTCTATATGAGTCACTACTTTTAACCTCTTTTCAGATT
This sequence comes from Argiope argentata, assembly GCA_026289955.1. NCBI lineage: Eukaryota > Metazoa > Arthropoda > Arachnida > Araneae > Araneidae > Argiope > Argiope argentata. The sequence goes on along the minus strand of JAOUZG010049843.1, from coordinate 94,843 downwards.
TCCGTCGTCCGTTCGATCCATCACCCAAACTTACCCAAACTTTGAAAATCTCCCAATATTTAGCACACTCTTCGAAAGATGATTATTCTATATATCTGCATCCAAGACATTGAAGAATTTTTCCCTTGATTTCAGAGCACAGTAAGCGTTTCCCGATTTTTCAGACCAATCACTCAGCTGCCCCATCTTGCCTAGTTCTACATGTCACCACAGCTATATTCAACAAGAATTAAGGCTGGATCTACCACTACGAAGAATAATCTTTTCTCAACTGACCCTTGATGAACTTTCTTTACTCAATATTTCACATGAATGAAATTTCATGATAAAAATACTCACATTGTGCGGATTACAGAGGATTATAAAAGTATTTACTACCATCTGTGAGATTATATTCTTAGATGCAGTCTACTCAAATAATCTTAAGCATCGGACACTAGTCGTGGTCTTCTTTCCCCGGTAGTCTATCCGGAATTTCTCACCCATGACAACCATCAATACCTTAAACACTGCTTGATCCTAAAAAGTATCTTTAAATCTTTGTTTCAAATAGAATCGTGCGATATTCATGTTTGGACAAATTAAGAACATCTTTTAGTAGGCGTTTTAAGGAGTTCGTAATTTCCAAATGTTTCTAGTTTTCTTGAAAGATATTTTTATCCAAATGAGATCCGAGAGTATTGGAGAAAGAATACACCCCTATCACGATGGAACAGTTTATGAACTAAATTATACTGAATAACAAATTCACTTACAGATCGACATTTGTGTCTATTCCGTCAGATCAAGAAAGTAAAGGTATAAATAACATTAAAAATTGTCAACTGTATGAATGGAATAATTAACATTCATAGTTTTTTTAACTAGCCCATTAAAATTTAATAAATTTGGCTTATTGTGTTTTAGACAGAAACATCTATTCAGATTGTAAAAAGGTAGGTTCGTCAATTTTTCATTCATTCATTTACTGGTGAATTAATGATGAAATTTGAACTATTAATCACGGAGATATCATACTATTAACATTTGCAGGAATGACTTGCTAATTATTAAATTCCTTAAATATTCTTTTACAAGTGATACCACCCGTTCAACAATTTCAGAATATTCGATTCTAAAATTGTATTATATAACAAATCCTTAATAATCTTTTGATTACTAAGACAAAAATATGCTCTTAAATTACTTTAAATAAATATTTTTATTGAAAGGATATCTTCTGATTTTAAAAGTTGATTCTTTTAAAAATGAACTCTAAACTACTGATAGTGAATTTGGGGATTATTATAAAGGATTTTTGTATGTTCTGGAAATATTTTCCTATCAGTTTTTCACAAGATTCCAAAAATATAGTTACACCAAAACAACAAGTTGCATATATTTGTTTCAATACATTGTTATTTGCATAAAAATATGTTTTAAGAAGTCACCTAAAACCAGATCTCACGAAGGCACCTTAATTATAATTAAATTGGTTACACAATCAACCGACAAATCTTCCAAAAAGAAAATTAATCTTTCTAACCATCGTAAGAGAATAGTGAGATATTTCTAGTCATGAAATAATTCATATTTGATAAATCTAGTGCTAATCAGATATTCAATGCTCTTATTTTCTAAAACGTTTTATGACAATCCGTTCACGTTAGCTTTGCCAATTTTATCCCAAGAAAAATAGGGCTTTTTTCTGGGTAAACAGGCTCTTCTCAATTGTAGCTGATAAGCACATTAATATTTATATTTTCTTAAATTCCCTATTAAGCTTAAATTAACATTGAAATTTCAAAGTTTATATAATAACAAAACAAAAAGTAATTTTCTTCTTTAAATGACAATTTCTACATGTATGAGATAAATTGATCAAAAGAATTCAGAAGCTTCGAGAGCAAAATCTCAAATTAGTTATGAGCAACAAAAACTGATGCATAATGAAAAGTATTATATTTCGAAAATTTAGGATCATGAATTTTTAAAAACCCTATTGAGAAATTTGTTCTAACCCTTAACTCGTAAAAAAGTTAATTCTTGCTGAATTCGATATAATAGGTATCCGAAATATAAATTTGTAGCAGAAATGTCAATTGTCCTAAATTGCCATTTAATACGATATGAAATGTCTAGTTCTACAAAATATAATGACCCCAAAATGGCTAGTAAAATTCTTAAAACTTGCTTTATTTCTTTTTATAATTGTATTTTTCCTTCTAGAATAACTATCAATAAAAAATTATCCTCTTAGGAACTAAGCAGTTCAATTTACAGATTATGCAATCCGAGATTGACTTTCATTGTTTAAATTTAATCAATTTTTAAAATCCGAAAGGATAATCGTTCCTTTGGTCTGAAAGTATATATTTTTCTTCATTATATTTTCAAAAGGGACTGAAATGTCCTACCGTTATGGTTCCTGATTACTTTTAATATATTTTATTCCCCGAATCAAAACGGAAAATTTAGTAGATGTCGCTGTATTCGCTTTCTATTGTTTTTGCTAACTGTCGTCTATGATGAGAAGTGATCACTTTCCTGGTATATTCAACTATATAATGAATATGTATTTATTGCAATTATCAATGAGAAAAAAAATTAAAAATGTAATCAAAGTACAACCCGATAGGGGAGGGGATAGCGCTAAATCTTAACAGGTTGGCGTAACAATGGAGGGCAATTTATAATGGGGAGGGGTTCAACGTCAGAGATTAGCAGGAAATAAATTGCCATTAAAACATTTATGCAAAACCGTGGATAATGCTTAAGTGGATATTGAATTTTCCAACACCTTAAAACTAATTACTTCGAACGATGAAAAATCCTTTAGTAATTTGGCAATAATTTTTCATATATTAATTACTAACAATTTTGAAAAATGCATTGCATTCTCATGTTAATTTAATCAAATTATTTTTAATTAGACTTAAAACTAGACGAGTCCAAAATCCTTTGATTTTACTTATCCTGTGAAATGATTTCCACTGTAAATTGCGATGCCTTTGGTACACGGAAACATCATGGCGCCATACAACGGTTGGTTAGCTAATGGACAGCTGCATCCACCACTGGAATATGAGGCACCAACTGGCAAGTTCTGCTTGTTTACCAAGCAAATGAAATCGGCTTGAAATTGCATGGGCATTGACTTGAATCTTGAACAGAATTAGACATATGGTTCCACTGAATCTTGAAACTGTCTTCTGAAAATGCTCAGATGAAAAGAAAAAAAATCCATTAATCATTGAGAAGAGAAGACTAATTAATAGGAGTAGCAGCTAATTTAAACATTAAGCCACTGCATTAAGTAACAATTTGAAATAAAAAAATGTTACAGCACATTGAGGCACACACATTAAATGTGTCTGCTACTATTAAAACGTTTTTACTACAGTACATCAATATAATGGATAGTATATAGGTCTATATACTATCCATAAATTATGATATAGGAGGCAAAAGAATAGTTTGAAATTATATACAGAGTAGATAATTGAACCTAGACCCTGAAAATTCGACGAGAAATCAAATTTGGATAGAAAGTGCTCATTTTAAAAGGACCTATTCGAAATCTCAAATTTCCTTTAATAACCTTGAAGTATATAACAAAAACAGACTTGCATCACTTCGAATTAAAATACTAATACCGATGTCATTTCAACATTTTTTAACTTACATTTTTAGTTTTAAATATATTTTTTTACCTCAATTCCATTCATTGCTTTACTTATTCGTTTTATACTCACGTACCCTATGTAATTTTATAAATATTTGCGCATGTTGATACAGATAAAAAAGTTTGATTTTTAAAATAGAGAAATTCTAAAATCTTATTATTCGACGAAGGTTTGGATTATGCGTGATTTTTTGAGAGAGGGAATAAGTGAGTAAATACTAATTCTTTAGCTTGTCGAAGAACAGACAATCGGATGAAGATATTTAGTTAATTAGAAGTTCAATTTAGGTACTTGGTCCTATTTTAAAGCAACAAAAGATTACTTATTGTATATTTTCATAACAAAGAAAGTATTCTAATGGAACTCAATATTTTAGCAGATCTCGAAATTACAAATCTTTCCGTGATCGAAAATCGTTCCAGTAATGACTAATTTATGAACGATAACAAAACTAATTATGTAAATTGATCAAATTTTGCAAAGAAAATCCATTTTTATTTTTTTTATCCTGGTACTCAATTGCAACTTAACACAATGACAAAATGAGAAGAGATAGATAAATATGGTTTAATATACATAGATTTAGTGTACCTGAATGGTAGATCTGGATCAAATTTGGGACTAAAGCTTAGGGTATCTGTCGGTCTGCACTTCTGTGAGCATGTAAAAGAATTCAAAAATGTAACAATGAATATAGATGAAACTTGTTTTCCCGTTCTCCCATCTAAGAAAATCATTATCAAATTTTGAAATGCATTTTTCAAAGAGAGGGACCATCTATTGGTCTATATTTACATACATACATACGAAAGCGATAATTCGAAAACATAATGACTTAAATATGGTGTATGATCTACAATTTTAGTCTATCTGTTTTGATTTCAATCAATCGGAATAAATGTACTCGAAATACATACAGAGGTCTTGAAATTGAGTAACCACCAACCATTCTTCTTTAAGATACAAAAACAGAATAGAAATTTACCCTTTAAGCTTTATATTAACAGAAATGTTAAAGTGTACCTTAAAATATTGGATTAAAATACAAACCAAATCTTCACAGTACTTTCATTACAGTTTCTGGTAGTTAATATAATATATTTAAGGTCACAAAATTAAGTATATCTAAAGAATTTGTTGACAATCGTCATTTTTCGCTGAATTTTTTTAATATTACACAGTTGCTCTCAAAGTGCATTAATGTAATATTTAACAAATGCAATTATTTTTTCAGAATAAAAAAACCTTGTAAGGAATCTAGGAGTGAAATTTCTGAAAAAGTGTATTATTTACCATTAAATAGAAGAAAGATGGTTAATTGCTTCATTGATTTGGAAATTTTTTTTGTCCATAAATTTCAACAGAAGTATTGAACAACTGGAAATGTGATCAATATTTGAGGAAGAGAATTTATAGAAATTTTGAGCATTACTGCAAAGAGAAAGAATGCGTTCAGTAAACAAAAATGCAAAATTAAGTACACCAATGTTTACACGCAATTATGAACACCGATTCTTAATAAAGTTGTCAGGGAAAAATACATCGTTTGTAGACGAGGTACAATTTTGTAACTATCCAAAATTTATTTCATGACCAGATAAAACAATTTTTTGCAACAGTTTTACCAGACAATTTCCCACTACGCTTGCATATAAGATTAGCTGATTTTGAAACGTAATCAGAATGTCAAATTTTGGTTCTGCCAATGCGGGCTCTTCTCCACTTCTCTAGAGTATGCTGTTGGATATATCAGTAATAATTCGCAGATAAATGAAAGACAATTCAATATGCTCACACTTTTTCTTATCCATCTGTTACTCCATTTGAAACATTTTAAGTCATATTTCTCTCATTCGTATCAGAGATAAAAGTTAATTGCCAACTGTGTCAAATTGTGCTCTAAATATTTTTGACAGATATATAGAGGAGTAAAAGTAGGCAACATGCTTTTACATTAATTTTTTCTTCCATTTATCTATCCAACTTGATAAATTTGAAGCAAAACCTGCAAAAATTAAAATTTATTTCATTTCCCTAAGTACATTGCAGGATGCAGTAGAATCTGTATAATTCGATGCTCATAATAAAAATTCGAATTCCGAAAGCTGGTTTTTTAAAAATGCAAACAGCATGAGAAAAGATGAAAAAAGTAGAAATTTCGAATTAAGAGTAACTGGTCCCAAAAAGGGAAAAGGAAAGTGTAAACAGATTTCTAATAAACATTTTAATATATCTATAATAATCTAATGAATATTTGTAATTTTAAATACAATTTCCATAAATAAGTAAATACAGTCATTAAAAATTACCCAGACATTTGCATAGCATGATTTCAAAATAAGCAGTAAAATGAATGCGTAATGTAAAAGATACTCAAAATGTGAAACTATTTTCATGTTTTAAAATCTTTGAAAGCATTGTATAATTCTTCGAGAAATAAATTTTGTAATAAATACGACGTATGAATTAAGGACAATAATTTGGGTGCGCTAACTGAAGACAAAAATATGGCCTATATAATAAAAAAAATTATTTCAATTAATAAAAATATGTTAAATTAGAAATATTACTTTAGCACCGTCATCCAAAAATTTATGAAATCACAAATTCGATGCTCGTGTAAGTTTGGATTAGCCATGTACTGATTTCTTTTAATTGCAACAAGCGTAGTAGGGAAACTCCGATACTGGGAAAATTTGCCTTGGATTTTAAAATATCCAGAAAACATAATATGGTAGAAAAGGAGAAAACTGTTTTTAAGGCTGAGAAATCTTTAAAAATGTTTTACTTGAACCAAGATTTCAGTTTATTTGCAAAAATCAGATTTAAATGAATTGATAGGCTTTTTTAAAATTACAAGACACTTGATTTTAATTACAAGACTTCTATATTGTAATTTTCCGTGAACATAAGGGCTAGCTTTCGATAAAAGATGTGTTGATTTTCTGGCAATTTAAAATTTCATTCGGAAATCTTTACACTTTCCTACAGATATTGAAGCTTCAATAAAATATTACAGAAATATATTTCCATCTATTTTTCCCAGTCAAAATAAATGAAAACATTCTTTGTGAAGATGCTGCATCACTCACTAATAGACATGGTACAGTAATAGTCCTGATCTCATAATTTAAGAATAAGGAAAAGGAAACAATTTTTTCCATACTTTTAAATACAAATTGATTGCCAATTCAACGACGTTCGCTGATGTAAAGTTTATTAATGAAATAAGCTAACGTTTTAATAACTTCACGATTACCCTTAGAGCAATATTCTCTTTAGAACCACCAAAAGCCCAAACTTTAAATACTTTTTTAAGGTAGTCAAGATTCATGAGGTTAATGTCGTCTGCTTACCTGACAAATCTGGGTCTGAATAATGTTAAGTTGACTCGTGTATATTCAAAAATCCATTGACAGTTCTACTCTATGCCAGGCCAGCAGCTGATTGTCACATTGCAGAGTTAAGGCCTGTAGGGGTCCTTTTTGGCAAGGCATATTCCGGGGATTCCTTTTACTATTCTAAAACCAAACGTTTTATATTATTAATACACTTATAAATTTAGTTTTTAAGAATGTATTGTTATAATTGGAGTAAAATTTAACTGCAAGTCTCCTTGAAAAGAGTTTGCTTCAATATTATCTAAATATTAAATCTAGAATTTTAAAAATTAAACACAATGCAATATATTTAACACTCTTTAAATACTCAACCATATAATTGTGCGATTATATAGAACTAATGAAAGAGTAACCAACATAAAAGTAAAATTTGAATACAAAAATTTAAATGCATTTTTCAGAAATATTAAGATTCTATGTTAATATGGATATGTTCTCTTATATAATTTTGTAAATCAGAAATTAAGGTTTAAAAAATCATTTACTTTAAGATGCAGGAGAAGCGAAAAATCCCAATTTTTCGATCACAGAGGAAAATATTTTATTTATTCAACAATCTGTCTCTACATTGACTACATTATGATGAAGCTCTAAATCTAGCCTATTAGTATTAACAACTTCATCCATTATCTGAATGAAAAGTGCATTTTAATATTTGCATTTGAATACTGCACTATGTGAAATGTTATAATAAGAAGGGAAAATAAAAAAAAATCGTAACTACGAGTTCGCGAAGGTAAAATTATTATGTCACAACATGTTTTGAGGATGAGGTTTTCGTCGTCAACAAAAATGCGTGGGCAATGAATTGAAATTTTATCTGCACTAGCGTCTCATAAAATCAGCTTTTAACAATGTGTTGCGATTGCATTTACACAAGCTCTGATTAAAAAAAATAAGTGAATGACTACAGCCAATAAAACCTTAAAAAATGTCATTTCGAGCACGTGATTATATATGAAAGGAAATAAATGGGAAATGAGATTTTTTTTAAAAACAATAAATGCGAGGCAAAGTTTTTTGGATCGTTTGCAATACTAAAATTACTAATTCAATAAAACAATTAAGATAAAAAATATAATATAACTTACAAGAGCACGTGGTGTTTCAATGAGGGTTCAATGGAATGATATTTTTGGCATCAACCAAAATAAGTCTTCAAAAAATAGAAATTTTAAATCTTAACTTTCTCCAAAATAGGCCTTAGAAGACTCAGAAATATAGGTAAATGGTTGCAATTTCGAAATAAAGACCCTTTCAATCTCCAATTTGTTACTTTTTATGGAGATGATTTTTTTAGCTATAATTTTATGAAATCTTTCTTCAAACTTGAATAAAAATCTTTTTTAAAATAGTTTAAATTGTTTGATTAATTCATACGTTTGCAAAATCTGCCACTTTTTGTTCAGATGTTTTCTTCAAACATTAATAAAAATATTTTTAAAAGTAGATTAGATTAAGTAAAACGTTTTCAATGATTGGCCGTTCAAGAAATTATGTTCTGACATAATACATTCAAATATGCATAGCAGATTTTAATTCTTAATATATTAATGAATAACAAAATACATACGATTTTTTTAATTAAATTCTAAATAGCCACAAACTTTTTCCTTCAACAGTAAAGCTTGAACTATCATCTCAATTTAAAACAATTTAAATTAATTCACAATTAAAAATTACCGCCTAAATTAAGAAATAAAAACACTTTGTTATTATTAGTCATTCAAAATAATGAATATCAGTTTCCATAATCTAAAATAAATAATATAGCTATTATATGACATCTAATTTGAAAAACACTGGAATTTCTCCACTGAAAAATCAGCGTTACGAAAACCCGAATTAATCAGAATGCAGAAGAAATTCTGATTCCAAACATGTAACCCCGTTTATGACAAGAGATCGACTTAAGGTCTTCACAGTTCTCTTCTTCCGAACATTTCCAGGAGGTATAGAAATTTTTAAAAAATACAAGGTTTGGCATTGGAATTCAAATTTAGAAGATTCATTTACTAACATGTTAAAAGATCACGGGTGATTTCAAAAGGAATAGAAAACTAATTATAAGAAATTATTTAACAAAATATAAGAATGCATAAAGTTAAATAAATCAAACCTGGTAGTAATGAATGAAAATGAAAGCTTTTTATCTATTTTTAATTTAAAAGTTAAGATAGCATGGTGATTATTGGTTTCTGTATTGAACGATTCCGGGTTCGAAAGGATTTCATAGACGATAAATTTTCGTATCTACTTTTCTTATTTAGCTTCTTTTTTAATCTGATAAACACTAAATATGATATTGAGAATCAGACATCTTTCCGCTGGTGAAGTATGAACCTCTGAAGAGGATTCAGGCATTGTCCTTATCGTCCGACCACTGATTGAAATGAAAATGCCGTCTCAAAATCTTTCTTTTGTGGCTTAAAAACGGAATGTTACGTAAGTTGCTGTTTGTGGTAGTGTGCTGTCGAATGTTGCCTACATTCGGTTCGGCTGTGTATAAGTTGTTTGAGCATTTTTGATTTCATGCTGATAAAAGTAATCGTTTGTTGCTGGCGTCTTTTAACCGTTTTTCTTCCTCGCCCCTCAAATCGGAAAAGAAACCTGAATCCTTAATAATATGTTATGTTCATTGAGTACATAAGCTTTCTTAATAAATACTAATCCTATAATATCGTAGCTCCATTAAAAGCATAAGTGTTACCTGTTTTCTAAATTTCGCAGTGTTGAAACTGCCTTTTTCTACTCGTCTTGCAAAAAGCGCAGTGATTAAATCTTTTCCATCAGATTTCAACTTGGGAAGAAAATTACGCAATTAAATATTTGGTGAAGGGTTGGTATAGATTGGTTAGTAGGGCGTTGGATTCGCCTCTCTTGGGCTGCGAATTCGAACCCGTCAGTCGAAGACTCTCCCTGTGTGTGTGTGTGTGTGTGTGTGTGTGTGTGTGTGTGTGTGTGTGTGTGTGTGTGTGTGTGTGTGTGTGTGTGTGTGTGTGTGTGTGTGTGTGTGTGTGTGTTTGGTGGCTGACACACGTAAAATCTATCATGGTGACAATGTCGAGAGTAATACCACTGGGGTTACTGGGTCAGAGGTGATCGTTCTCTGTTCCAGATCTAAATTACGATCTGTGGAATGAAATGTATGAATGATGTCCACCCCATAAAAAGGTTTTGGGGAGTGTGTATACTAGCTGTCAAACATCTACCCTCGAGTGCTCAGGGCTCCATACCCTCAAAAGCTACTGAAACCCTCCTTCCGATGTTAAGAGCAACGCAAAAAAAAAAGTTGATGAAGCAATCAAAACAGCTTCAATTGCAGTGAAACAAAGGAATTTATTGTTAAAAATTTGTTATACAATTTTTTTTAATATTTCTGAAAATGAAAAAGTACATTCGCTTATTAATAAGGCATATTTAAAAATAATGTACAATTTATTCTTGCGCTATAATATTTTCAGAAATTATCACTGAAAAACGAAAAAATTTCAAAACGACAAGGAAATGTTTTATTTACTATTAAAAATTCGTAAACAGCACCAAATTTAGAGCTCTTTGCAAGCGAAAATGGCAGCTTTCGAAATGCAAGCTGTCCTTTTCTTTAATACTGTTTAATGCATTTAAGTTTGGTCACAAGCATTCCAATAATTCGAGGCGATCGACTAGATGGCGGTCAACCAAGTTCTTTAATAAAAGAATTTGAATGTATTGTGCACACTGATATTAGAAACACAAGCAAACATATTTTATTCAATCAATTTGATCTTTGAAATGAAGGCGTTAGGGATTTTTATCCCTTCTCTCAGAACGTGAATAGTAATAGCCAAAATTGAAAGAACGTGTTAAAAATAATTTTAAAAAAGGGGATTTGGATACGAAAACAAAAGAAAATTTTAGAATAAAAAGCTAAGTTTACTGGTTTAATTTACTGTTTTTTATAGCAGTCAGGGTATATTAAATTTATATATATACCTTAAAATCACAAAATTAAAAATATCTTTAACTGAAGATAATATAAATACATCAGGCACCTTTGATTAACTGGGACTCAAGTCCAATTCAGCTCAGTAATTTTACAATAACTTTTTATTGACTTTTATTAAATTTAATCCTAAATATGCTATCTTTTTTCTCTAGTAATAATTTTTTTCATTTGCTCTTTTGGACCTACAGAACTGCGGTATGCGTTCTTTGAAAGTTAGATAGCATACTAATATACGAGTTAAGTTTTTACATAAGCTGTCCCTTCTTTTGTAAACACGAATTCCCTCATCTTCCCCTCCCTCAAATCGCCTGTTACGAAACGCTCCTAGAACTCGATTACTTTGTCCTTTTAGATAGACACTCCCCTCCCTCATCCAAACCCAGAATATCCACCTTTCTCACAGCTCAACCCTTTCCTTCACATAATACTACAAAAAAATTCCCATTTCCAGTTCTATGTAAAGAAATTTAGCTACAAATATTTTGGCGTTTTCTCATCTAACTTTCATTCATATTAAACTTGATTAAAGAGTACAGAAATAGGTTGCTTATAGCAGTTGAAGATTTAAGAATAAATATGCATGTTTGTTCCAATGAAAAATGATCATCGAACAATACCACTTCATTTGCTTATGAATACAATTCAAAACCAGGCAACGAAAATAAATGAAACGTGAATTTTTATTTTTTTTATGATAAAGCCAACAAAAGCGCAAGATTTTGCAGGAAATTAAAGAATAAAATAACTTTCGCTAATTTAGTAATAAAATTTAAGAAATTCAACTTTTATGTATACGTAATCAGACTAATAAGATTAAAATAATCGCTCCAAAAGGCAAATAGAATATTTTTGAATGTATGTCAAGAATGACAAGATTAATAATTTCATCTGATGCTAGCTAAGATACGAGAGCATTTGCGTGTAATAGTAAAAAAACATCAAATTAAGAAATGTAATAAGTGATTGAGCTTTTAACAAGAATTCCAGAGTGCAAATTTCTAGATTTTTAAAGCAACTAAATGAGTTACTGAAGATTTGGTAACGATTTTGAAGATGCTCATAAAGTTTCGGAGAAGGGGAGGATGAATGGGTTGACCATTTTGACACCCCGGAAGTTGCCTTAAAATTTGTTTATTAAAATGTCTATTAAGTACTTTCAAGACTCAAGTCTTCATAAATCCTCTCAATGCTATCTTTAAACTATTAATTCATTCTTTCAGAAACCATTAACTAATTAAAAATTGAAAATAATTGTCCTGTTTAGCTTTTGCCTGAAAATATATTACAATAGATTTCCAGGTATCTTAAATCGCAATTCAGATTGTTTTGAGAAAATAAAAAATCCACATATAATCGGTTCGATAGAAAACAAATGAGAAGGTGAAAGAGATATTTTAAATTTTACATTAAGTAAACAAATAGTAAACAACCTTTTGTTTGTAGTGTTGATATTAAAATGTTATAAAAGTCATTTTTTCCAAAGAACATAAATTTCAATTCTATACTTAACCGAATATTTCATTATTCGGATAAGATCTAGTCTTACGCCAGATAACTGGAATTATACTCCATTTTTTTAAAAAACCAATTCGTTATCTAGTATACACCATCCAAAAATTATAAAGTTTCATCTTAAAAATATCAGTTTCCTTATAATCGTGCATCTTTAATAACTCGAGTAGCACTCCTATTGAGTAATATTGCTTGATAAGAAGCAATTTTCGTCATATTGTATAACATTGAATAATATCGCGCATTATTATACAATAATGTATGTGGGTTATCGGGATATTGTGGTGATTTATTGCTCTTTGCCAGTTCACCTAAACAGTATGAACGGAAACCAGTCAGATCCAATGGCTTCTATCTATTGGAGACCCTCCTCATGGCTCAGTTCTCGACCGGCAGTCCCATCTGGCATCTCGGGAAGCTGAGAAAAACAATCCTCTCCCCGACCCCCAGACATTGCCATTTCCCTCCTACAACAAGTGTTCACAAATTGGCAATACAACTGCCAAACATTTTCAAAAGAAATTTATAAATCAAACAGAGCGTGTACATAGCAAGAAAATCTCGAAAAAGGGACGAAATAATTTTCTGTGTCTTATCAGTTCCATCGGACTCCTATTCTTAGAAAATTATCTCCTGATCAAATATTGGTTCATTCATAGATTTCTGTGACTGTGGTGAGTAAAAGTTTCAACACTTTGTTCCTGTAAGTTGAACAGCAACTGTTCCCCATATCTATAGTAATGCCATGAATTTCTGCTAAAAAAGTTTCACCTGCTATAAAGCATTATGTTGCATCAATGAACCGATTAAAAGATATCTTTCCAGAAATATTCTTTAAAAAATACAAAACTTAACAAAGCACCCTCCTGAGCTTTGCGAGGGACAATATATGCAATAAGGTATTCAGCTAATGAAGTTTCATATTGATATTTTGAATTATTAAACGTCAGGATACGTTTTTAATTTTAATTTTCGATTTTTAAGGTAAGTGATTGCACAAAACAAAAAGAAATAAAAAACTTAGTTCTATTTACTTCTGTCCACTTAAAATAAAAACTCCGTTTAATACGTTAAAATTTATTTGAATACAGTAATAGTCACAGTGTTTAACCGCTGCATTTTTAAGAAATTTGACAAATATGGTTTATGTAGAAGATGCTAGCATTTTTAAAAACAAATTTTTACAGTAAGTAACAGAGTAATACAGTACGTAGCATGGAATATATTGAACATTATATTAAGGACATGTAAGAAAGTTAAGCAAGAATTTAATTTTGATTTTAATGGATTCATTTTTTAAAAATTAAGATTCATTTTGTTTTAATGGTTTCTTGATATTCTGAAATATCTTTAAAATTCGCCAAATGGTGGTAATAAAAAGACTTCTTCAAAACTAGAGATTTAAATTAAAAGTTAATCTCTAGTTTTGAAGAAGTCAATGCAATATTAAAATAATAGGAATAATATTTTAATATTGCAAGATTTCATGTTTGCCAATTGGAGTTGTTTGATATTTAGAATCAAGTCCTTACCCAACTTTACTCAGGCAAATTGTTCTATTTTTATTCTGAAGAGGTTCGAGAAGAAAGACGAGGTGACCGACGAGGCGATGGTTGAGGAGATTCCCAAGGAGATGAGGCATAGGGTGGAGAAGATTCCCGAGGAGATGGGGCACGGGATGGCTGAGGCCCTGAGGTCAAGATGCAACTTTAAACAATCTTTGGAGATTTTGTGAATATGGCCGTAGGTTTAATTTGTCATGTGTTTTTAAGATGATGAGTTTTCGAAATTAAACTCATCAACTGTTTATTCTTCTAAGAATGCTTTTTTTTAAAAGGAAAATATGAAACTATTCCTAAAGTTGAAGACAAAATGAAAATGAATGACAAAGGAAGTTGAACAAGAAATAATAAAAATCTACATGCTCATGATTCTCCACACATTAGAAAATGTATTCTCTATTCGAATATGATAAATAGATTATGAAATTAATATGGATTTCTAGCGTAATTCATTTTATAAAAAAGAGAAATTTATGAACATTTTTAATAACTGTTGAATGGACCACAGGTCAATAGACCCCTAGACCTTGTTGACACACTTGACGATCATTAAGAATATGAAATTGGTGAGAAAATTTACGGTTTCAGGAATTAAAGGATTTTTAGTGAAATTTCAGTTATGAGCAATATCTTTTTAGAAGGTTATTTGCTTTGTTGCAGAAACTATAAAATGCCTGAAAACAAAGTTGAAATCAAATGAATTCTCTTCATTGTCTCCGACAAGTTATCTGAACGTTTTGTGCTGACGTAGCTATAGTAACAATTTGATGCTTGCGTGCCTCTCAGTTGAATTCTGCAAGTGCTGCTTTTACATACTTTTTCTATGCTATGTTTTCTATGCATTTACCTTGGTGATTTTTTGATAAAAAAAATTGTTTTTATCTGTTGTCGAACGCTGAACTTAACTCGATATGCGCCCTGGTCTGATTTTCTTCTTTGTTTCGCAAATGCAAGTATTTAGCCTCTAAATTTATTCGATGAACATCTTCCTTTCATGTAAGGAGAAAATATTTTCTTTCATGCTATGTGCCTGATATTTATTTTATTAGCTTAGGATGAATCATTTTTTTAAGTTTACATGCGTAATAACCAAAAACTTAAATCTTTAGTTGCATAGCATGGCAATAAAAATGGAAATTATTTTTTGAAAAACATTATCTGGTGATTTGCCATTTTTTTGGTGAATAAATTAGATAACATCCAGAATAATAAATTGGGAAAACACAATATTTTTGTTTATTAAGAAAAGTCTAGTAATCATTTCAGTTCAAAAGCGCTTCTTAATATTGATTTTATTAATACAAATTACCGTGTAAAGTAAAGCAATTTTTATTTTCTCGTACGCAGAGTGTAGATAAAGAAAAGTAATTGTCAAAAGCATCGCACTGGATGTTTTAGATCTACCCAAGTACGAAAATACCCTTTTGTAATATGTCCATCTGTCTTTCTGATTAAAAAAACTCCAGAATGATTTGAGATAAATAGAAGAAACACTGTATATGGTCTTTGCCTCTTAGTGATTTGGTCTTTGCCTCTTAGTGATTTGAGCAAGATTCATTCACAAGAAGTCTGTCTGCCCTGCTGCTAAAATACAAGCTCACACGACAGTTACAAAACGAAGAAAGTTATATAAATAACATTGGATGCGCAATTTTAACATCTCTAGTATAGACGCCAATCCAATTTCGGGCCAAATCCAAGAAGAGGTTGACTGCTGTCAGTCTAACCTCGGAAACCTCTAAATGCAGTTTCAAGAACACAAATTTAAATATAACAAATTAAGTATATTCTTTTTTTTATTACAATGGTAGTTAAGTGTCAAAATTTTGTTTCAACTGTTTGGGAAAAACTAATTTTAAATTAACGTTTTTCAGTTACTGTTAACCGCACGCCAAGGATTAAGCGCTTGATTCGCCAAGGCTGACACAATACGTTAAATCAGGGATTCTCAAAAGGTGGGTCGCGAGATGTGGAAGAGAAGTTTAAAGAAAATTAATTTATTGCTGTAGTTTTCATTAAAAAAAGAGTACACATAAAGCTTTTAATACACATACGAGTTGGGTTTTGCGTTCGCTTAGTTAATGGGACACACGAGCTTGTTTTGAATTAACCAATTTTTTAATGTCTGGAATGAACTTTGTAACACACAAAACAATGCCATTTTCCAGTGTCAAACGATTTCTTGATTTTGTTTTTAAATGTATCATTATGGGGAATCCTTGCCCATAGTTTGTAACATGTAGAAAATGGTGTCAAAGTTTTTAATACTGTTGTGGACAGTTATGCGTAATCCTTTATAATACGTATCCAATATTTGTCGATATAAACTTTGTTAAAAGTTACTTTAGCTGACTGATCACTTAAAATCTATCAGTTGATCATGATGAAGGGCACTTAGCACAGCTTTTGTTACTGCTTTCTCACTGAATGGATTGACTATCCACACAAACTCACTCATACCCTTAACTGGAATGTAATTTGTAAACTGTTCAATCAAGGTTTCGATATGAGATGATACTAGTGAGGAGAAAGATGAAATGTCAAGGGATGTGGCGCCAATACGAGACACATACTCTACGAACTCTTGAGTAAGGGTCAATTTTTTAAAATCTGTCTTAACTTTAGACAGAATTAAAACTTGGGGGGTGGGGGTCACAATGTCTAAAAGTTTGAGAACCCCTGCGTTACATAAAAATGCTATTCCCGCCAGAAGTTGATATTTCATAGCAATTGAACGCCAATACTATGATGGCTTTTTGGGGGGGGATAACGCTTTTATAAGAGTAGGTGAGAAAGCTTTGAGAAGACAACTCCGGCTGGATTTTTTTTTCGGTCCAATTTCTGGAAGATCGGTGTACATCGAAAACAACAAATGATTGTACATTTTTAAAAATTATGTCTTGCAACAAAATGAATCATTTCCAGAATTGAAAAAACTTACCCAATTCCAGCATCCGCATTGACGTTTGGAAATCTCGCTTCAATAGCCGCCTGCCCTTCCTATGCCTCACAGCCAGCCTCGGCATATAGTGAAGGTCAGAAGCCCATCCCCCAGATTCCCTTGATAGGGTTTTAACCACCTCTCTTGCCAAGCGGTTACCTGGAATGTGGCACTTGACCTCTTTTCTGACGATGTCGGGGCTTGCGTCATATTTTGGGGTATGTCTATGAAAAAAAAAAAAACATTTTTATACATGCAGACGGGAAAAATTTCTTTGTGCTTAGAAAAGAGGCTCAGTTGAAAAGTGGGAGGAATTAATTTAGTTATACCAACGTCCCATTCTAACGCAAGGCGTAAGGTGTTTTCGAAGGTTTTTCACACATTCTAATACTGCTCAAATGACTTAAGACATTTATAATCCCAACTTTCTCGACCCACAAGTAGGAGATTATCTAACCGTTCTGTCGCATTCAATGTAAATAAAACACACACATATTAGAACTTTGATAAAATAAGTTTAAAGACAAAATAAAACTCCTACTAGGTCAACAATGCCTAGTAGGAGTAAAAATGCTACTAGGTCAACAATGTCCCGGATAAGATAAGACATTAAACTTAACTGAGAAAATGAATAGACAAACGTGTATAGGCTAGTTAAGACTGCTTTCTTCTTTTCGGAGGAAATACGAAGGCCAGCGTATTATATCTCAAATTACCACTAATATCTTAGGAATTCAAAGAACATTAATTGACGTAAAATTACAAAAATGGCTATTTATTTTCTTTTTTTAAAGAAATGTAAGAATTTTTCTGCAATAAATTTATGTTCATCTAATTTCTTTTGCTTTTTAGAAGCTCTAGAATTTTTCAACACTGACTTGAGTGTATCTGTTGAAAAAAAAATAAAGAATATTTCGGCACTTACATGACTTTGAAAAAAGAGAAATACTTTAAAAAGTTTTCATATAAAGCCTAATTTTAAAATAATCTAGATATTTCAATTTCTAGATATTTAAAATAATACAGATATTTCAATTTCAGTAAAATTTTCTAGTATTTCAAAGATGCCAAAAAATCCATTTGAAACTAAGTCTACTGATTTTTTTAAAAGAATTTATAACTCTCCCAAATTAATCATTGAAAATTGAACCCGGATCTGATAAATTGAAAGAGAAATAACACGATATTCAATTCAATCTAAAGTTTAATATTCAACGAAGTTAGGATAACAGATTTTTTATTAAACATTCCTGAATTCAATATTTCCTATAAAAATCAAAATTGCCAACCATTTCTTTATCCATTTTTCAAGATACTCGGTATATAATACCATACAGAGTTTATTCCTGGTAGGTAAAACTAATCAAAGCTTAAAATTGCAAAGTCGGGGTTTTTTTTTTGACGAATGCAATACATACTCTTAAATCTAAAATAAAATTATATGTGAGCGAGATCTTTTAAGGATTTGATCCAGGTTTACTAATTTCTCTGCTTATACATGAGAACAATTCTATAAAATAAAATTGCAGTTTCATTCATTTCACATATAAGAGTTTCTAGAAAGAGGATTTACTACGAATTATTTTATTGTGCAGAGTAAAAATATATGTCATATAATAATACATAAATACAATACAAGATATATATATATATATATATATATATATAT
>JAOUZG010049843.1:13765-76005 GCA_026289955.1 Argiope argentata | reverse complement strand
TTATTGTGCAGAGTAAAAAATATAACTTTAAAAATTCTTAAAATATACAAGATAGTAATATTAATTAGGCTCGGTTTCAAAAACTTATAAAAAGTGCTGTATTTAAATCCAAAAAGTTTATATTAAATAAATTACTAAAAATAAAAAAAATATATATTAAAGTTAAAATTTAATAAAGAAAGGAAAACTCTTTCTTCACTGGCGACTTGAATAAGTTTTGAAATCAAATGCGAATTTTGCCCAAAATTTTTATGTCATTTCTTTTATTTCAGAAATATTAAGAAATACTGTTCAAATTAATTATTTGGAATGACTATTACGCCTTTTTACTATCCGATATTGATGGTTTATTTGTAACTTTTTAAATGTGGTATTTATTAGGATGCAACAGTTTTCATTACATTGGAAAAAATTAACTGCACATTAAGCTACAATTGAATTATGGCTAGAATCTTCGGATTTACAAGTCTCTAAGAAACCACGGTTTATTCACCCTTCTATCGTTTGGTAGAAGGGTGAACGTAAGAAAGTGACACGTTGGTAGAAAGGTGACACGTAATCGAGTTATTTTTACAAGCCCGATGTAAAAATAACTCGATTACGTGTCGGTCACACTCGTTTCACAAACAAATACCTTCTGTTTGGTGAAGGGTGTCCTAAATGTAGAACGTGCCATATTGAATTTACTGTCACTGATATTATCAAAATGCCCTGTTTCTAACTACTCAAGTTTTATTTTATTTTCTGTCTAATAAGATGGCTCCTATCTTGGTAATATTTTCTTATTTTGATTCATATGGAAATCCATTGATTACTTGACTTATCTACGTATTCGAAGTCATTTTACTATTGAATTATAATTGTTATAAAAAGTTTGTTTTTTGTTTACAACTATCAAAATTCGATAAATCGATCCACGCACGGCATACGGGCAAATCAGTTAAGTGGTTAATATTCACCGAATATACGCTTTTCTAATGCCTCATCCCTGAGTATCGGAGTTTTAGAGGAGAAAAATCCAAACCGTAATGGCTAAAAACTTATGTAAGATTAAAAAACATAAGATTAAATCTTATTAATAACATAAGATTAAAATATAAGATTTTATCTTATAATATAAATTAAAAATCTAAGATTTTCTTATTTAAATTTTAAGGTTTTAATTTTTAACCGTGTTTAATACAAGGAAATTTAAGCATTTAAAAATTTGCATCGTATTATTGCTGATATATTTTATTGCATTTGGTTAATCGCTCCTATCATAACATTGACGTAGCATGGCCAAATTTGGTTCTTCCAGTAAAAAAAATTCAAACTAAATCCATGATTCCTCCTCCTCTAGGCACTAGAACATTTCACTATTGATAATAGTGTTTAGAGAAATGAAGGACTTTCGGACGGTTGCATCAGTTGCATTATTTTTGCTGTCCATAAACATTTTTTCGTATACCTAAACATTGACTCTTATTTGAAGACACTTGTCGTTGCTTATTTACTAAAAAATAAATGTATTGAAAATCATTTGAAGTTCAATTCATAACAAATCAAGAGTTTTGGATGCTTGTATTCTAAAATATAAATATATGACAGTAAATTTTAAAAAATTTGGTTTGATGATGAAACTCATTTCAGAAACTCAAATTCTTTTTGTACCCTAGTGTTACGCTCCGCTTTTGACGGACAAGTTCAGATGAAGCTTCTTACGATTATTTTAATTAAAAATAAAGTAAAATTAATGAAATTTTACTTCCGACATTTGCAGCAATAGGATCCTCCTCAACCGGCTTAGCCTTTCTCCGTTTCATTCGGGGTATAACCTCAGCTAAATAAAACCAAAAGAGCTATAAATGAACGCCAAAATGCATCAAAATACTCTCTTAAGTGCAATTACTGAGCATAAAATTAAATCATCAATACTCCAGAGTTACTTTTTTAGTTTTCCTAGAATAGTAGTTACCAAAATGTGATGAATAGCTAGTTGATATTTCGTGGATAACGATAAGATGATGAATGCTTTTTATATATAATTATTTCTATAGTTTGAGAATAAATGATGTTGCTTTGAAATATTTACCAAGGTACACAACAGAATAAAAACACTATGTATACAAGCTACATGATTAGTTCAGTACAAATCCAACCTTTTCTTTCTGAACGTTCAATTTAAGTACACAACGTCAAAGGAATCTGTTTTGGCTTGCACCACCATTTATTACGTTTAATAAATATTTTTTTTCTCAAAACCGTCTATATATAAAAAAATTCAAAACGCCGAGTACTTATCTCAAAAAAATTTCCACTCCCTAGTTTGAAAAGGGTCACCCTAGATTTCAATTTTTTTAAAAATTGGGTAGCAATGATTAAAAGTTTGCTAGCACTTCTCTTGGATGAAGGAGATTGAGTTCCGAATATGAAGGTAGCATTTCGCTTTACAAGATTCTACTACGCGCCAAAAAAACTTTTGAACTAAGATACAGACTCAACATTCATTGCACAATTGAAGGAAAAATGGGTTCAGTGGATTCGAGTTAATTCATCAATTTCAAAATTTAATTAAAAGTGGTGACTGTGTCAGTATTTAATCATCAAGATATCCACCAACCGTAAAAGAGCGAAATGAACAACTATATCCAATTGATGGACTCAAATGCAAACAGAATGAGTATTTAAATAGTAAAAAAATATTTTATTCATAATCGTTTGAAGGTTATTAACTTTTAGCCACAAAGGAAATGAAAATTTAAGTAAGGTAAAGAAAATACGGATCGACGAAGCAATCGTATCATTTGGTCAAAACTGCCACCTTTGCTTCCATTGAATCGGTTCTATTCGGAAACACTTTCGTTGCATACAGTTCTTGATCAAATTATTAAACACACTATATATTTAAATTAAGTTTATTAAGTGGGACGTTTCTTTATTCGTTTTTCTGAAATGATGCGTACGTTTCCAAAATAAAACTTTAAATAATAAAAAAGTAATTTTCTTTATTTTTATAAACAAATGAAGTAATAACCAATTCTATATATTTAATGAGGTCATCCTTAACTGTGACCGTCCTTGGGTGTTGATGCCCAAATATAAATTAATTTGTTGAAAAATAAGAATTATGTGCCATGAAGGAAACTGAAACTGTTTTAGACTTTCCAGAAATATGAGGGGTCAAATGAATTTCTGAGTATTACAAAAATAACCATCTAATGTTTCCCCAGTATAAAATTAGACGTGGCAACGCAAGTTAAATTAAAATATTAGCCTACGTTAAATTATAAATACTAATTTCAAATTACTGCCCACTGAAGAAACATTTGGCCAATGTGAATGTTAAGCCCCTACACATTCTAGAAACGGCTTTCTATATTATTTCTTCAAGAACGATTATAAAGATTTGGCAAATACAATTGTTCACACTGGTTTATTGATAATTTTTATATGGCAATATGCGAGTGAAAAACATGCTGAAACTTACCTACGAATTCCTGCCTTTCGGCTTCGTCCTAATCCCTGTTGCGCCTTCTCTGGATAAAAAAAGCAATTTATAGAAAATGGAAAAATAAATTTCTCATAAAAACAATAGAACATCAGAAAAATCAAAATAGGACGTCTGCTCACTACCGTCACTTGAAACAGGTATGCCAAAACCGATTAGGCGAATGAACGCGCGAACCGCTAAACAGGCAGAAGTAGCATCCAATTCTTCCATAAACATTTCAAACTGCAAGAGTGATGGATTTCTCATTAAATAAACGTTTAAAA
Source organism: Argiope argentata (assembly GCA_026289955.1). Classification (NCBI taxonomy): domain Eukaryota; kingdom Metazoa; phylum Arthropoda; class Arachnida; order Araneae; family Araneidae; genus Argiope; species Argiope argentata. The sequence goes on along the minus strand of JAOUZG010049843.1, from coordinate 72,249 downwards.
TAGCTAAGTTCAAAAGAACTCACTAACAGTTACCAAATAATTTTTTTTAAAACAAATTCAAATTTGATGATTAAAATATTATAGCATTTTATGTTTAATTGTTTAGGTTCTTGAGATATATTACATAACATATACGGTTTTAAATAATTTTGCTCATAAGAGATTACTTGGCAATTTTGAGATATAATAGATGAATAAAAATGCAAATTAACAAATAAGAAAATAAAATGTGTTAATCTTAAAATAAATCTAACATTTCAAAATGTGCTAAAATATAAAACTTAATTTTCTATTTTGTTAATGAAGGGGATCTCATGATATGCATTGCTTAGATGAACGGAATATCCCGAACCGCCACTGCTATGAATCAATCGAAAGCAATCAATTCATTGAAGTATCATACTGAACCTCACAGGATTTGCACGCACATTTATTTTTCAATTACAAAAAAGAAATACGGAGTATTTCATTTCTAAAAACCAATAATTCCTTTATTTTTCGGCATTTTACGGGGAGCAACACGGTGATATGTAATACGCAATGATATTACATGTTTGGCTATGTAATCATGAATTGTCTACATCAGCATAAGAGGGGAGAGGACCTTGTCGACGTTTATAGATCGTATCAGCAGAAGATGATCTGATTCAATGAAGTGCGTACCTGTCGGCTAAGATGAAACCACACAGCAGATTTAACGATGTTTGACAGCTATAGCTGATAAGTTATGCAATTTCAAATAATTTACATTTAGAGTTGTATAGTGTTGAGGCAAAAATAAGAGCACTTGCCATAATTACTTTAATTTGAATAAGCTTTTGAATATTCCCTATGATTTATAAGATTCATATAACTTGATATTGCGTGATATTTTATGCTGAATGTAGGTTTTAAAAATACTTCGGATAACTTTATAAGTTGTAAGACGTTGAGTCTAACACACAAGAAAAAAAAGACCCATATACAAGGAGTTCATTAATTATTGTCGGAGGTTTCGTACTTTATAAATTTCGAATAAAAAATATTACGAAAAAACCGATTACGTACTAGTAAATTACTACTCAAAGAATTTACGTGGTGAAAGTGTGATCTTAGCACATTTGCAGTCTGAGTAATTATGACGTCATAAATAAAAATGGCGAAAGTGCAAGAAAAAGCAATGTGTGTATTGTGGTTTTTTCGAAACTAAATCAGTCATAACTTCTCAACGTTGCTTCAGGACTACGTACAAGAAAGATCCTCCTTTGTATAAATCTATCAGACGCTGGTTAACACAATTTCAAAAAACGTAGCGTTCTACATCTAAAGGGAGAGGGAAGACCGAGCACTTCGCAGAAAAATGTTGCTCGCATCCAATAAACGTTTACTCGCAGACCACGAAAATCAACAAGACAATCAGCTGTGCAGTTACATATGCCACATACGACGACGATAGGGAACGTTCTCCATAAGCGCCTTCACCTATATGCCTACAAATTCCACAAATTGGGCAAACTTTACACTTTAATATCATTAATAAAAATTTTTGAGCTGTAATTTACGAATACGTAGTCGGTTTCGGCGTAATATTTTTTATTCGAAAGTAACGAGTTACGGAAATCCCGACAATAATTAATGAACACCCTGTATTATTTTCCATTTCTTCGTGCACGAAGTATTGTGGTAATAATGTAGAAACTCGATCACTCAGTTTCGATCAATTTTCATGCTGCAAGAGGTTCTTGAATTTGAAAAATACATCGTTCAAAATTTCAAAAATGTAACTCAAAAGCACTTCGTGCTAAACGGGTGAAATTTTTAATATGTGGCCTTTACATAAAACTGGTCAATTTCGACTAAGTTTTAAACAAAATAAGTTAATATGAAAGTTTATCTATCCAAAATACTATAGAACATGATAACAACTAAGCTTAATAAAATTTACTCATCAAGCTTATTAAGTTTTTAACGTATAAACCGAACAGACATATCAAATTTTGAAACAAATCTGTTGAAAAATTAACTAACAGTCACTTGCATGTGTGAAAAAGCAATAATTCAAAAGAAACCATTTTGATATATGTAGTTTGGTTCGTGTAGCAGTTATAGTTTCTCTTCAACTTTCATTTCAATCCATCACATGAAATAAAATGCATTTTCCGGTTTCTTCTCTAGATTACAAACGAAAAGTGTTCATGTGGGAGATGCTGAAAATTAAATTTTAGGTATTCGCAGTTTTCATGGTATTTGAACTAGATTTCGGAAGGCACAAGATAGCACTTTTATTGGGACACAGACGAGATCAGTAGGGAATACATTTCTTGCTAGTCTTGCATTACTCCATTATACATTCTTGCATTACTCCATTTACACGAAAATGAAGTTGCTAATTTAATTTGCCTTATTCCTTCCAACTTTTGATTTTATTTATTAATAAATGTGTTTGGGACTCTGCAAACGATACACTCATTAACTCCAACTATTAACACACCCATTTTCTAAGTTACTGAATTCGCATCTTAGTTAATATTATTAAAAATAATTTTAAAAAAACTTTTAAGAATTAATCTCATTTTTTTTCCTTTTTTACCCCCATTACTTTAAAAAATATTATGACTCAAAAGGGAATATTCACCATTTCAAAATTAAAAAATATTTTTGTTACAATACCTACTTAATAGCCGAGACATTTTCAATTTTTTTTTATAATTATCAATATGCTACACTGCATGGCTGCCATATAGTTTCAAATATTTTATATATTATTTCAAATATTTTATGGGGTTTTTGCCATTAATGAAGCTCAAGAATAATAATATCTATAATATCTCTGTAATTTCCAAGAATAAAAACGTGAAATTACTACATTAAGAAATTTTAAAGGGTATATACCCTTATCAAAAAAGTTCTCGCCTATAATAATCAGCAAAAGTGAACTAAAATAACCGATTTAATATTTGGCAGATCCAGGGAATCATGAGCATTAGGTATATCTAAACTCGAAGGACTGACTCATTTCGGATCAAAGAGCCAATCAAGATACCAAAGAGCCAACTGATCAGAAAAGTGAATCGTTCTATATGAGTATGCATTTGGAGAATAGAGGAGTATGTCAAAAGGCCATTTATATAAACTCATGACACATATAATTGTAGAAAGCACAGGAAGATATTTTAAAAATTCTCGTTTACACTTACTTTCCAGCCAACTGGATGTTGAGGCACTACATCTGCAGGCACTACATACATCATCCAGAGATATGTCTGAAAATGATCTCCGCCAAGATGGTCCTGGTAAATTCTGCCCTGAAAACGATTCAGAAAAGAAAGAAGCACTTCCGAATATAAAGCATAAACATTAATTTTTTACAGAACAGAAAATTATATGAAAAGATTTATTTCCAATTAATCTACTTTTAATGATCGGGATATAAATTTGATAATTGAAATTCCAAGGAAATGTAATAGCAGCAAAGTATCTTACTACACCTTTAGAGAAATATATTTCAATAATTTAAATGCAAAAATTTAAACCCAAATGCAAACTATATCGCTATGCTTTGCCACTTTTCCAATTAAACTACAAAATAAAGATTTCATAGTCTACATCTATGATTGAAAATTTTTTGGCATTTTTATTCAGTAGCAGATATATCCACAGTGATAAATGCGCACACTTTAGAGCACTTTCCAATCAATTAATTGCATCCCCATTCAATTGATGAAAAACTTCTAAAGATTTTAAACGCCGTAGTTTTATAGATGTCCACCATAACGATATGAGACAATAAATTTTAGAAATTCTTATTTGACGATATTTCTTTAATATTATCTTCGGCTTGTGTAGTTAAGTTTTATTAATGTCCCATTGCAAACCAACACTGGAGCTACTTTGGGAAAGACCTTTTAACTCTGAGCCGTGGTCAGATGACGAGGATGACACCTGAGCCGCCATCCTTCTCTCCACACCACACCAGTGGAAGGGCGTTTGGTCAATGGTTTTAATGTGCAACAGGCTCCTTTATACGACAGTTCTTCGGTCAAGTTGGGTTCTTACTACAGGATTCAAAAAATTGCTGCTTGTCATTTGAGATTACTCAATTTCAGATTTTATAGTAATATTATTAGCTATAACACTTTAAATATTATTCAACACTTAATTTAAATTTTTAAATAATCGCATAAAGTAAAGAGGGGTTCATTTCTTCCCAAATAGAATTAATGAGGGGTAATGTAGTAGAAGGGCTTGAAAAACTAAACATAGATATACCCTATTGTCATACAGAATACAGTGTATCAAAACGAAATAGGAATATTTCAAATTGCTTTCCCTTTAATATTGTAAAATATTTCCTCATTAAGACCCATGCTCCCTTAGTTTTTATGTGCATGTCAGCCGAAATTGCTCTTATCTCATCACTAATGTCTCCAATAATCAGGTGCAATCACTTATGCTCCTATCTCACACATCCAATGTTTAGGGTTGAGAAATATGCAAACTCCACTAATCCACATTCGAATTAAAAGATACTCATTTTAAAATTGAGTACTTCCAGATGAAAGAATTGTTTTAAAACTAAGAATGATTATAAGGAAATCGGTATTCAACAATCATGAAAAATAACACGAAATTTTAATAAAATAATCGAATTAGAGAAAACAGTACAGATTCAAATTCGATTTTTTTTAATATACATAAAAATAAATGTAGGTGCAATTACCTAGTAAAAAAGCAGTACTATTAAAACACCCTTCAATGATTTCAGGCACGTTTTATTCAGGCAAGTGCTTTGCCCTGAGTCACTAATAGATGATTTTACCATTTCTTCATTATTATTGGAGAGAATTTGGTGTGAATCACGAGCGATTCAAACAGTCAACGAGATAAAACGAAGAAATATAAATAATACATTGACGTGTTCTATTTGCATCAAATTCCACAAAGAATGAACTTTTCATCCAAATATGGATAACATGACAAGCACCATGTTAAACTTGAGTGAAAATGAAAAAATAAGATCTCTCCAAACTTGATCTCTATTTGAGACTTTGGGCCGTGTACATTCAACTACATTAGGTTCAAGTTTTATCATTTTTAATTTATAATTCCAGTAAATGTTTATCATATTGAATATAACAAAGCTTCAAAATTGAAATGTATCCAGTTATAAATTTTTCCTTCACAAGATATTTTTTATGGAATAAGTTTGTAAAGTTCGCGTTTAAAATAAGAACTTGTTTCGTGGTCGCCAAGTCCTCCATGTCGAGAGTAATACCACTGTGTCAGAGGTCATCGTTCTCTGTTCCAGGTCTAAATAACGATCTGAGAGGAGGGAATGAATATGCATGAATGAAGTCCACCCCCTAAAAAGGGCTGTGATGTGTGTGTAGTTAGGTCGTACTCTTGGCCCTAGATGGCGCTACTTGTAAAACAAGAAACGTATATCTCAGGCTTAAAACCTGCTGATGCATCCGGCTTGTCCGTGGTAAATTCCATTAAGTAACAACAACCTGTTTCGTGGATAATCACGTTATTAGACGAACACGTTTCACAGATAAAAATGTATAGTTTTTAGCTTTATTCCTATACCTTGATTTCGGACAAACCAAAAAAGTCTGCAATCGTAACTACAAATTTGTTTAGCGATATTTTATCTTCATGTATAAAATTATTGATATTAAATTACCAGACGATGTAATAATTTTCATTTTATGGATCCAGAGAAAAAAATAAGAGTTATCGACAATCCAACTTAAAAGCATTGAAAACAGCTAAACCTCATTTCACAATAAAATTGCGATCGTAAATTTATGAATTTTAAAGAAGCATTTTTTATCAGTTTGCCGAATTATTATTCCAAGATATTTAAGAAAAAATTAAAAAATAACCCGAAACAACATTTTTGAATGAGTTTATGCCTCTTTCAGTCGGTCATTTTCTTCTCGCAGTGCCCGGATTTCTTCCTGGGCCTGTTCACGACCTTCGTAATACAAGGCCTCACAACTTGTTTGTGACGTCACACGGTGTGGATGATTGACTGCCGTGAGCAGAATCCCCTCTTCCTCGATATTTATGTAATTTCAAATTCATTAATAATTACTTAAATTAATTACTTTTATTTCATAAAATAGCTCATTCTTCCCAATGGTAAGACATTTTTTTTGTCATTCAAGATGATTTATTTTTCCCCAGCGTGAAAAAAGCAACAGAATGGTAGAAAATCTTAAGATCCTCTATAGCTTATTGAGCATTTAATAACATTCAAATTTTCTAAGATTTGAATCAAAATCTATATTAGATATATGCATTCTGGTATTATTATTTGTTTTCTTCTTGTTTTGATAGACAATTTTTTATTTTATTAAAAATCATTTTATCTTTTTGTTAAAAAGTTTTTTAAAAGCTTAAAATTAATCATTAAAACTTTTAGATTTTTTTAGTTTAGTGGTAGGTAATACATGCATTTCATATAAGGTAAAATAATGGTTTACTTCTCAAATTACTTAATTGATTCCTAATGTAATTTTAATATAAAATTTAAATTTTACACCAAATAATTCAAAAATAAATTTCTTTAACAGATTTGTTTTTTCACATTAAAAACTACTTTCATTTTATATATTAGCAATTCATAACAATTTAATAAACCAAACTTTATTATATCTGAATTTACCAAAAAAGTAAAATAAAACACAAATGAAAAAAAATCACACACTATTAGAATCATTTTATTTTCAGAAAGCCAATAACTAAATACATTTGTTTTCAACAATTTATTACAAATTTCATACAGACAAATGAAAGTAATTAAATAAAGTTAAAATATAAAATTACTAATAAAGTTAATTACAATATTAAAAAAATTATGATAAAAGTTGATTAACAATTTAAACCGATATTACTTGTTATGCTTGAAAGTTAATATGCAATAGATCAGTTGGTTTTAAGTATATTAAATGAACATTTTGCCTTTCCATATTTGATGGAGCAAGTGCTTCAAAACTTAATTTAAAACCATATTTAACAAAGCTATCAGATTCTAAGTTATATTAATCTCTTTAGTTAAAAATTGAGCTGTTTTAAAGATGGCTATATCTTTTACTTCATGAACTAAATCAAAATTAGGATAGGAGAAACATTTGCCATCATTTGTTTTTATTTAACCAGTTGTTTCTCATACACTCGAACAAATGAACAGGGTTTACAACAAAGAAGAGTAGTCTTAATTTATTAACTGGGTGAGGATAACAATAAGATAATTCTGGTGGATCAATAAAAAGTCGAACAGCTTTCCTATTAACAATTATTGTCTGTAATAATACCAAATCCAACAATGGTAAATTGTCTGGTAAATTCAATCAAACAATGACATTTTTAATAAATTCATGCAAAATTTTCCCTGATATCGAATGCACTGGCAGAACATGTACATCTTTATACTGGGATGCAATACTTTTGATCATAAAACTTGGGCACTAGAAGCAGAAGTTTCAGAATCATATGACATACCAGTTACACAACCACATTTATATTCAAAATATTCCTTTATGTGCACTTTATCTAACAATAAAGTCACAATTTTGCCTTTCTCCTGCAAATATTTAATTTTCTGTTTTATGTACATCACAAAATTTGAGTCTAGTTGTTCCAACTGTGGGCTAATACTATATTTTGAACACAGATGATTTATAGTATTTGGATAAGGCAGTAACAAATACCCACTTTGCCTAATGAATTTGTATGCACATGGTGCTATAGCATAAAGTAAAGATGAAAATATAATGTCAGATGAATACCTACGTGTATATTTATTATTTCCTAGAAAAGAAACTTGCTCCATCAGAAAATTAATTACTTGTGAGTTAACGTCAGAATTTTCAGAGAGAGTCTTTAACAAGTCACAAATTAACTGGACTGGGTCTTTTACTTCAACATTCCTTTTTAAATTATATATAAAATTTTCTAAATGATCTAGAATTTCTACAATTGTACCCAATTTGCTTACAAGAGGAAAAGAAAAATTGCTTAGATTTCTAACCATATGATAAACAACATATGCTTGAGCTTCTAATTTGGAAGAAATCAATAAAGAATGACTTACCTTAGGAGTTTCAAAAGTGTCTAGATAAATAAAAATAATTTCTTTTTACACTACACTCCATGTATTTAATTTAAAATCTTTAAATTTTAAAATTAAGTCAGAAAATTTTTCAATTTTTTCTATTTCATCCTTTTTTATTATATCCTGGAGACCGCTATTTAAAGCAGTCTTTAAATTGTCCATATCTTTGTGTGTTGCTTTATCCATCGGAGTTTCTCTTCTTGCTTTTGATTCAGAGGAAAAGTAAGTGGGTAAATTAGGGAAAACTGTAGACACAACACCAGGTGCAAGCCTAGAAAAAAAATTAAATTCTTCAGATAAAATCACAAACAGAATAGATGTTTTTTAAAGACTTAAAATGAAAGTTAACATATGTTGGACAGTATTAAATAAAATCATATTGAGTATTCTCTAATAAAACTAAATGAAAAAATATTCATTCATCCAAGACAAATAGTTCAACATTATGTTGGAATATATAAAACAATTATTTCTCAAGTAATCCTATATTCCACATGAATTAATCATTCAATTTTATAAGGTGTGAAAAAAGGATTTTAAAACAGTAACAATATTCTTTTAAAAGCTTCAGATATTTTGTGCAAGTTGCATTCATTTATAATTGAAGATTATGTATAAGTAATGATTTTTAAAAATAACAATATAAATCAACTGTTTTATGTATAATCTGATGACTTATAGAACAAATAAAAACTACATTTTTTAAGCCTATATAAAATTCACATTGTTCATACAGCTATTTCTAACTTTACATAATATTCTAGAACAAAACATAAATGTATTCTTGTACAGTATATAGTCATGACATAGATATATATAATTAAAAATTGTTTTATTATTAATTAAATTATTTTAAATTTATGAGTGCAATAATAACATTAACTTAAGTACTTAGTAAGATTTCAGTAATAATTATTAAAAATTTCTAATAAATTTACCTTTTGTACACCAGTGGTACTTGAATAAGTTCTCTTGTACTTTCATTAAATGCTTCTCTAACAGTCAAAAACTGATTTTCTTGAAAATGTTTAGCACAAACCTACAAATACAAAACAACAAAATTAGGCCTATATCATACCATATTATAAATATATGTATAGCAGAAAAAACGCAAAAACAAAACATTTTACTTATTAATAACAAAATGGAAGAAGACTACGAGAGGTAGCAATAAAGCAAAGAAAATTTTTATTTAACTCAAGCAAACAATTTCAACGTAATTGGAAGTATAAACAACTAAATGTAGAGCAAACAAAAATGACAGAAGATAAATGGAAATAGAAAATAATTTTAAATGTTTCGCTGTTCAAAACAATTAACTAAAAATTGTACCAAAAAAATCAACTTACCTTACTATATTTAGCTGGAACGAAATTGTCCCGCTCTATTGCAGAGATCCATGCCCTTTTAGTGTTACCATCACTTGGAAATGAAAATACAATAACACAGGGGCTATTTTTAGTGTAATTACTTTCACAATTGGAAACGCAGCAAGCACTAGGCATCATTGTTGAGATAAATTAAAATTAATATGGTATAAAATCATAAAACGTTCAAGCAAAACCAATAAAACAATTACCGATCTTCACAACGACCACAATTATCCGCACCTTTTTACACTACTTGCTATCAGAATTCTTCTAGAAAGTTCATCCAAACTCGTGACGTCACGGGGTGAAAGCGCAAGCAGTTGTGAGGCCTTGTATTACGAAGGTCGTGGCCTGTTCATGTTTCCCTCTCAAATCCTGCAACATCTGTAATGAATAGAAGAAATGCCAATTTTAGTTTCATATGAAAGTACAAATAGTAAAAATGCTGTTTATAAGTTTGAAAATTTTGTTCAGATAACTAAGACTATCCCTCATAATTACAAAAAAGCTGCTGAATCGTATACATGCGTAAATTTTAATGAGTACAAAAAAGGCTGCAAGCTCGAAGTCGTATACTCCCAAATTTTATAATAGTTATCAATTTGTTATTCTTTTGGAGTAAACAATCCATTTTAATTTCATACGATCTGCCTTTTGGCAACTATCTTAGTAACTCGTACTAGGGATGGGTTTTGTCCATCTCTTGCAATTAGAGGATTTTTTTTCCATCGCTAATTTAATTAAGAAACCCTACACTCGCGTTTATTTATTATATAAAGCTTTCGCAAGGAATCATAAGGACTTTGAATCATTTAATATTTGCTTATAAGTAGTGTAATAATTAGAGGCATGTATAAGGCACAAATGATGATGATTAAACTTACTACTTTACTTATACTGTAATAGCAAACTAAATTTAATTTTATAGTTGCTTAAAAGCATTATATAAATTGGCAAGAAAATAAAAATATAAAATCGAAATATATGCGCATAACCATGAAAATATATGTGTGCAGGCATTGCTCTATATACAGCAAATCCAATTTTAAAATGAAACGTAAAAATCATTTTCTGCCTGTTCTTTCAATTTTATTATGTCAGAACATGTGGTTTTGAAAATGAGACCTGTGACGTCAACAAAAATGCGTAGGTGAAAATTAAAAAATGTTATCTACACGGGCATCTCAAAAAATCAACTTTCAATAATGTGATGCCATGCCATTTACAAAAGCTCTGATTAAATGAAATAAGTTAATTACTACCTAGAAAAATGTCAATTTGATCACATGATTATCTTTATCTTATAATAAATCTCAATGTGTATGTGTGCGTGAGTGTTGGCGCTCTACAGGCCAGACCGTTTGCCCTACAGCTTCCAAATTTGGTAAGTGTATAACTTGGGGGCCGGGAATGTGCACCTCGGAGTCCTTGTTTGAAATTTTAATTAAAAATTAAGCGAAATTTTGATGTTTTTTTGCTATAACTTCCGAAATATTACACCACAAAATTGACTTTTGCATCAAGTTACATCTAAAAAAATTAGCTTTTCAATGATACTAATGTTTTGACCTGTAAATTAAAATTCCATTTTTAATTAATTTTTAAACATTTAATTGAATTGTATTTTTTAACTATTTTATTTCGCATAAAATAAAAATAAAATTTATCTTCATGAGAATCTTAAATATAATCAGGTTTTAATAATACGTTGCCATCACATTCAGAAATTCTGATTTAAAGAAAATTTAATTACTACCAAAAATAAAACAGAAAAATATAATTTTCATCACGCAATTTTGTGAAATGAAATAAATAGGAAATGTAATATTTTTTAAGTCAATAAATGCAATAATTTTTTATGATCGTTTGCAATACCAATATTACTAATTCAATGAAATAATTAAAATAAATAAAAATACAAAATAAAAATATGTTACAAAAATGCTGTAGTTAAAAACTAAAGAATTTTTAAAAAAGCACCAAACGATAATCTTCTCAGCGCGAGATTAATTAATTAAAAATAAGAAATCGTGAACAAATTAGAAGATGACCTAATTTCATACAAACGACAAATTCGTCAAAATTTTTGACGAACAAATTCGTCAAAAAATATCGACGATTCTTTACTGCGGTTATATCCTAAGCAAAAATGAATTGTAAGTATTTCTGAAAAGGATTCATCCCGTTCTTGACGATTACTAGTGTAAAAATATAGGGCATCTAAAAACGCTGGAGAGTTTTACAGTTGTACACTGTACTCAATAAAATAAATCAGACTTATAACCGTTTGTCTTCAATAACTACCACGGCTAGCTTTTAACATTATTTATTTGTAGACATTCACTAAACATAAACACATACACAAACAGTTATATAACATAAGGGAAAACATAACGAAACCAATTAAGACATTTACGAAAAACAAAAGACAATCCTCAATCGACACGCTCTCTCTACGTTGGCTGGAGGTCGACTGACTATGGTGGCTTAGGCGGATAGACTGATCTAGGTGGCGCTGATGTTTCCTCTAGGTGACGTTGCCACAGTTCCGTTACAGACTTTAAAAAATATTTTGAATACATTAGATAACTATCATTTAGAATTTTAAAAAGAATTATTGAGTACATTTAAGAGGTATACAATGTTAACTTATTTAAATCAAATTTTCTTTAGTTGTTATAACTCAAGTCTTCACCTTCCACAATATAAATACTTTTTTACATGTGTTTAATAAATTTTTTATTGGTGTTGTTAGTTAAAAAACCAATCGGAAACATATTCTGGACAATACTTTTATACAAATATCATGAATTGACATGCGAAACCTTTATCCAGTGAGTTGAATAAGCACCATGATATCCAATGAGTTACTGTGCTCTCAAAGTTAAGTCGTTCAATTTTCCTTTTATTTGACGTAATTTTGTCTATACAATATTTCCTGAGGTTAGAGTAATTTTAAAAGTAGCTCCATGCTGTATATGCAACAATATTTTACAAGTATCAGTGTAAACAATTTTTGATGCTTCAAATTCTTAATAGTTTTTTTTTTCCTTTGTTGAAAGCCGAGGAAGAATCCTTGTTTATAACCACAGCTGTTGTCAAAAGCAGGGGATTGAAATCGAGGTACTATTAAAAGATCCGACAGTTGCAGTTTTAATGACATTATGACGAGATTTTTTTCTACTAGAAAGGATATTGTACACTGTAGAAAGAACATATGTTAGGGTTTTCAAAGAGCACGGCTTTCTCTTCGCGTTTTGATGCATAAATATACTTTTTTGACGAAATTTTGAAGATCAAAGGCCTGCCTCAAAGATTTAACTACATGTAGTGGAATGACGTGACATTCACATCGAGATGTTAAGCGCAAGAAATTAAATATTTTTAGTATTTTTTTGAAAACCAGCTGGTGACCAGAGGCTTCTTGTGAGAAATTTGTGTCAAAATGGAACATTTAAACCATTAAAGTGACTACGGTTACAATCTCAGAAAGCAGAAATACTGCAAAGAAATTGGATTTTTTTTCCTATTTGATATCTTCTAAATATTTAAGGAATTTAATAATTGTATTCTTCATACCAAAATTTCTTTACACTCATATTTTTAGATCATGTTTTCATTTTATTTTAACACCCTTATTTGTGATAAATATTTTGTTATTTTATAGACACTTAAAAAAACTTAATAAAAAGTTAATATTTTCTACATTTCCGGGTTTTCTCATACATTTTACCGTTTATTATTAAGAATATTATGAAATCTTGTTATCATTCTGCCCATCACCTTCAGAACTAGTAATGCGCAGAATAAATATTATTTTACTAAGATTTCTATAACTTAATGCCAAATGTCAAAATATTATTCCTCAAAAATGAATAATTGAATGTAATTCCGGAATACTAAAGCTTCAAAAGATGGGTCTGTTTACAGTAAAAAAATTAAAAACAGAAAAAAAAGATATACTTACTAAAATGAGCTCCTCCCTAGTAGCTTCAAATTCGTAAAAAAAAACATCAATCAGAAAAAAAAATGTTTATGACACAATTTTTTAGCCACATGATTAAAATTATTTAGTATTCTAGTCATTTATGAGCGCACGAAAACAAAGAGGAAAATCAATTCCCATACACTTAAACTTTGAAGACAGTAAAAATTTTCATTTCATTTGTTGCCAAATATGGCTCTGCAGAAGTCAATCCATTCAAAATCAGACCCGAGTGTTTCAAAAATCAGAGACGCACCTACATATCGGATACTCATTCAATTTTATCATCCAAGAGGCAACTCGTAATGAGTAAAATATGCGCACTGCAAGAACTTTTTGTGAGGATTTTATCTTCGAACTGGGAGATGTATTTTTAATATGAATTCTTTTCCACGCTCCGGAACGTACTATTTTGAATAGAAATTGATAAGGACTGTTCAGTTTTTGTTTGGTCTAAGTCTGATTCCGCTGATAATCTGGTCTCTTAGATAGCTTATATACATCTCCGTCCTTCAACTCTCCCCGTATCAACAAAATCACCCGCCGGCGCAAGCACAAAACCTAATGGATAGCTTCCGAGACCTTGCAGAAAAAGAAAAGAAAACAACCGCCATATTCAACTTTCACCTAACCCCTTGAACGACAATTTTCGGTCAGCACTGCTCCGACAGCCGATTTAATTTCCTTAGTTTTAAGAGGAGGGATTGATATAGAAACTTACGGTTTTGGTACTCAAATATTTTTTTTGTTAAAAATACTTGTTTCACACATTTATATGAATGTTTATTGTTATCTATAAGAATATAATTAGTGTCTGTAAATTCTTCATTAATGTTTAACAAAAATGTTAAAATTCTACATAATATTTAAATGAAAGTAAGTGTTTACACATTTATGCATAGAAATTAATACAAATTACATTCTAACGGTAACTAGAGCCTGCACACAAGTATATCAAAGCAATAGACTTGACATGACTTACACACACTTCTATAAAAAAAAAGCATCAAACCTGAATAATTTCTGGCGAGTCCAGCTCGTCATTTCCGTTCAAGGGGTTAATTATATTAAAAGTTTCAAACCTGTGATAAGCAAAAAAATCAGTAAAGATAAGAGAATTATATAAAAAAAACATGATATACGGAATTAAAATAAGAAAATTTGGCCTCCTCTAATTCGTTTTGAGTACGTAGAACAAACAAAAATAGCAGCGAAAGAGTAAAGAGTTGTCCTAAAAGCAATAGATTTCAATATTTTCCCAAGAATTCAAAATTTGAGAATAGAACGTTTTTACTTTATGCATATATCAATCTGCATTGTCCTTAGTAACACACAAATATGCCGGCTTTCTGGCACAGAGGTAGCGCATCTCCCTCTTGTTCTGGGAGTCCCGGTTTGGGCATGGTTGTTCTGCTTTCTATCTGGGAGATATGTGATTGAGCCTCCCTGTAAAAAATAGTTATACAAGCAAATGTGGTGAGTGTGTAGCTAAGTGTACTCTCTGCGCTAGTTCGCGCTACTTCAAAAACAGAGACGCTCCTTTCAGTTTAAATCTGCTGCTGTATCAGCGGGGGCTTGTCCAATATGGCAAGAATCCTAAGTAACACACAAATATTGTACAACATTGATAAATATTCGCAATAGTATTTAATGTTATGGTACATTGTTTAATATTATATAATATAGCACAATATTATTCTACAGGATGGGTTACCTGGGGTTGTAAGCTTGGCGCAGCTCCAGAAACGATATTGGATTTGTAAATTCTTAATTAAATTTGTAAATTCATATATTCAGATTTATAAAAAAATTAAGTATTATAAAAATCGTTTTCATTTGTTTTGACGTATATTTGATACTATAAACACTCGATAATGGTCTCCCCAAAACATTCTCGCATTCTTTCTAATAAAAGTGTTATACTAGATAACGACTTGCGTGGCAAAATTGCGAAATATTGATCATTGGAGTTAATTTAGCACTTGTACTGAATATCATATTATTCTTGGCGACTTTCTGGCGATTGATATTTAATATGTGGCTAATAGTTTCTGAAAATCGATTTGTATTTTGGACACGTTATTATGACCAATTGGAACAAAAATTGAAAAAAACTGCAAATGTATTCATAAGATTACATAACAATTTGATTTTTTAAATTCATTGCAGTTTTGAATTATTGCGTTTGCATCTCGCTAAAAGTACAGAATGACATGTTTGCATTTCGCTCAAATTTTAAAAAAAGTGAGTATATTTTAAGTGCAAAATATGTATACCGAATTTTATTCATGTAGCTCTCTTCCTTTTGCAATTATTTGTTTTAATTTATATTCAATCTGCCGGATAGACAGACGTCTTCTGAATAGATTTTGCTTCAAGTTTGGAAGAAATGTACAGATTTACTACAAAAACAATGAATCAAATCTCTGCCTTCGATCTCGGAAGCGTTCTTGATACAGTTACAATTTAGCAAAATAAACTTTTGAATAGATAGATATTTCGTTAAGATAGTTTTGATAATCGTCCGGTAATTAAACACCTTCGATGGATTTTTAATTTTCTTCGTAATTACTCAAATGTTACAATCATTTTTTAAAAAGGTAAAGAAACTTACGACTCATTGCAGGACTTGCAGTTGGAGGTTCTGACCACATCTCAATCTGCAATAATTCAAATTTAAATTAAAATTATTAATGAATTACAGTATCAATCAAATCTTAAAAACGAAAAACTTAATATGAAGGTTTTGTCAACAATCGAAATATATATACTACACACTATAACTAGAATTGCGTTTTATACTTTGGACACTATATACATAATCTGCGGTATTTGGTTCAGAATTCGATTCGAACTTTGGTTGGTTTTACACTTTTTAAAATGCGCATCTTAAACAGTCTAACCTCGCTTAACAAGCAATTCGCATAAGGTGCAAAAAACAAACATTGCTTAAGGCAACCAAGACCTTTAAAATGACTTTTGGCAATTTTTAACTTAGAAGTTTGAAATTTTACAGACATTAAAAGTAACACTATTAGAGATGACACACAAAATTTTAAAACATAATTTTTTAAGAGTTAGGGGGGGGGTAATATAATATTAGTGATAAATAACGTTGAAAAATTGTCCCAGGTGCTACAAATTTGTTCGAAAGCCCTCCAGTTTTTATTATTACTCTCTCGAACCCCTTTCAAACAGTTGAGATTAAACTTGAAATTTGAGTACAAAATATCAAACTTAACTAATGTAATAACTCAAAATTACTTTGATTTTTTTTAAAAATCATTATAAATTACATTATAAATTTATTTCAAAATTGTTTCGGAAGTGAATGCACTGTCCCATGTTACATTCATTTCTGCTGGATAATTATTTCGATTTACGAAAGTTTCGGATCACGAATAAGACTCGAAAAGGGATTACACTCGTTAAGTGAGATTTCACTGCATCGTAAGGGAAATAAAAATAATTTGAAATGACGACGGTTTCTTCTGACAGTGTACAAATTCGAAAGGTAACTAGCGAGGATGCGCGGCTCCTCACGTTGCTGTTACAACTTTATTCGTAACTGAAATTGTTTCTTTTAATTAATGAATTCTCAACTTCAAAAAGTTAATGAGCGAGAAAGCTTTAAACATCATGACGCTATTCATTCTTTTCAGAGATACGGATATTTCAGAGAAAGGTACTTAAGCATTGACATTTATATAAAAAAAAAACATCTACTGAGTTTCCAAATGCCGAGCAGAAAACTGAAATGACATTAGAACTGACTCCTGTATTAAGCAGTTTACTAGAAATTTCGTGGAAGTAAATAGTCAAAAATGAAAATTAATATTTTTTTCTGTGCAAAGATAAACTAGGCCTTTAGTTAATGTAATTCTTAAATTGGAATATTTAGATATAAAATGCCGTCAAACCTTCTTTGACGCTAAATATGTAACAGAGCATTACGTACTTCTTCCTCCACTCTGCTGTAAGAAGGACCCGTCATAGGCCGGAGGGGTCTCTCTTGCTCTTCCTCATATCTTTGTCTCATCCTACGCCCTGGGATGCAACAAAATAAAAAAAAAAGATTAAAATTTGAATAATTTTTGAATCAAAATGCTTTGTAAAACATTTTTACTTTTACTTATTTGTAAAATTTTTACATTTTTCAGAAAATAATCTACTCAATCGTATAAATATGTTTCATTTGATCATTGAAACTAATCGCCCTAAATCTATAAAAATTTGTGACATTCTCATGGACCAAAGTCAGCCAATTGTGGGTAGGTACCTTCTACTGTTAGGGGATGTATAGTTGGATTTAAAGCATATCTGATATTCAAACATTACCCATTTAAATGCTTGAATCAACTTAATGTTCGGAAATTAAGCCGTTCGCACTCCGATGGTGCCTCTGAGGCACCATTCAAGACAGTGCATCATTTTGACGCTTTATTTATTCATTTTTAAAATTTAATTGCTAAAAACGCTTTTTTATTGGCTAACAGATATAAACTAATTTTACAAAGAAAATCGATTTAAAAGAATTATGTATATTTATTTTTCATAGCAATAAACAAATATTTGTATTATGAAAATAATTTGGCATCTAATTATATTTTAGAGTGCGAAAGGTTAAATAATTACATTCATATTTGCGTTCTTGTTGACGTGAATACTTATTTATTCTCAGAGTACTTAATAACTAACATTTTAATTACCCACAGTCTGTAAACTTCGTTGTAGAAAAAAATCAATTAGATTAATTTAATGCGTTTAATGATTTTTAGAAAAATCTTAACCTTCATAATTGCTTTCGGTGGTTCAACTTAACAGATTTCGCCTAATATGGAATCTGAAATGTTTTTAACAAAAGATTGCAAACAACATTATTCTAAACTATTTAATTTTTTTGAATTGTTTTCCTTTAATTAAAAAATTAATTAATTACTAATTGAAACATAGATGGAAAGATAACTCACTTTCAGATGACGTAGGTAAAGACTGAGATGGAATCTAAATGAAAAGAGAAAAATTGAGTAAATTTTAAAAATAACCACCAACAATTTAAATAAAATACAGGAATATTCAGTTCACTTCTGGTGCATGATTACTGAAGATGCAAAAAGTTAAACAAAACAGGATTTAAAAAGGTTATTTTAAAGAACAATATTGTAGGAAGAACCAAAATCTATTGCCGCATTAAAACATTAACGTTTTCTGCATATTTTTTTAGATTTATTACAAGAATACAAACTTTAATGATTTTCCAAAATCAACTTGAGAAAAATCTCTCGATTATTTGTCTAAACAGTCTTTTTAGAATACAAATTCCTTCATTGGACATTTTATATTTATTATGCATTAGATTTAAAGTCAAGGATCAAGGACATTACAATGAAAGAGAAAATCTCGATCATGCTAGTAAATGAATTATCTACCAAAATAAAATGAAAATAATGCAGATGAAATTATTCTCTTGTAAATTCTTATTGAAGAGAAATACTTAAACGAGTTATTAATATTGTAGATGATTTATATGCCTCAAATTTAAAAACTTGTGTTCTAAAAATGTTTTCAATGCGCCATCTGATAGGAAATAAAGCTCCTGCTTATTGACTCGATTACGAAGCAGGCGAAACGTCATTGGAAGGATACAATCATTACATTTATTTTTATCTTCAGCTCAGTTATCTCAACTTTTATGAAGTTTGGGTTTTAAATGCGGGGCTTTTATCCACCGTATCGCTTTTGCTGCTGTAGACAAAGCTGTAGACAAAGACTATAGCATTTGGGTAGGAAAAAAATGTTTGCAATCTAATGACTCATTGGTGCGATGATATGAAACATAAATCCATTTTTATCAGTTGCGTAAGGATTTGTCCAAAATAGGTTTAATTATAGGGAAGGAGAATTTTGCATATTTTGACGAAAGCCGATTTTTACAGAATTATTGTTTCAAAAGCAATCAGTGTCGATACCTTTCTGGAATATATCTTGTTCTTGCATTTATGGATATATATCCTGTCTTTTTCAAAAAAAATAAACACAGTTTGAAGAGATATATTTTAAATAAACTGATCATTAATTTCATCAAGTTTGTTTTTTTAATCGAAAAAGAAAAGATGGATTATCATAGATACACTTAATAGTATTAAGATGAGAGTTGCATCCGTTGACTTTTCCGTAGCCGACATTTTGCAATTTTATTTCGGGACAGAATGGAAAGTCAGTGACTGTAATACGATTACTCCATTTTGTGCTTATTTAATGGTCAATTATATTTATTTATCAGAACAAAATTTTTTGGTAAAGTGTGTAAAATTTTTATAAGTCGTGGGAGCACATTCATATTCAAATCAAGAAGAAACGAGCAAATTTCGATTATTGCTGTATTAGACTTTTTGTTTTGTAATTTTCTCTTTTAGTTTAAATAATTTAGATTTTTATGGTGTTTGAGTGTTATTAAAAAATTGTGTGTTATCTCGTTTTGTGAATTAGCCTGTTATCTATATGTATAAGAATAAAATTAAAACTTTAGAAAAAAGAACTGAAAAAACTTGGAACAAAATACATCAAGAAATTCCTGATATATTAAAAAATATAACCACCAATTTTCTTTAACGATGTAAAATAATAATCTCAAGCAATATTATCTTTTTTTTTAAAAAAAAATCACAAGAAATGATCAAACGGATTTTTTGATTGTCCAACAAATTTTCTTAATGATAATGTTTAGTTCTTGTAAATTTGAAATGTATGTGTTAATCCCACAAATTAATGACATACCAGCAATCTGAGCTTTTCCAGAATATTTCCTTCAAGATTTTATAAAATGATTCATCGCGCAAGGCTGAGAGAAGTTAAGATTGAAAACTCAATCTTGCGGCATGGCAGAAAAGAGATCAGTCAAAATAGAGATTCAAAATTAGCTGATTGCTTCAAACACATTTAATTTTCATAGAGGAAGATATTTGAAAACACTTCAAAATACGAAAGAAAAACAATCAAGTTCATATAAATACCCTATCGCACCGGAATCGCATATATAGGTATGTTTCTGCGAATCGGAATATATATTTCAATCGATTAACACTGTGACATCAGATCGCTTTTCCCTTCTCCGTTTTGCATGAAAAATATAAATTCATGTCATTTGGAAAATAGAGAAACTGAGCATTTCTATGATTGCCAAAATTCCAGTTATTTTTAATAGAATTCTTTTCTGATTTTTTTTTGTTTCGCCAAATAAATGTTTTTTCATAATTTGTAACGGAACCTAATTCAAGTGAGTCAGGTTGATATCGTGTTGGACGTCAACTATGATTGTAATCAAAATTTCCAGGAGATACATACGACCAGGAAATATACAGCTTCGAATGCATTTACTATTTCTAAGGTGTTGGTTTAGCGAAATTATTCAAAGGAATTCAGTGGTGACACAAAACTGACCATATTTGATTCAGGGATCATATATAAAGTTTTGGTAATTTTTGAAAATTCCCAAAATTATAGAGTATACTATGGAGAGTAAAGTTCGGAGTATATACTTCCACATATTATTATTATACTTCCACATATTATAAATAGTCAACAATACAGTTTGTAATCAGCGAAAGGTTCGAAGTTATTTACATAAGAATTTAACTTTACTTTTTTCGATCATAGCAAAGAATGTTCAAGTATTTTTTATGATTCGATTTAATTTTTTTTATCAGCCAGTTCTACACCACTCATTGATTGTTGAATTTTGTCCACCTTTATGAAGTAATCTGTTTCTAGGGAGTGGTTCTTTCATCGTTTTCCTTTTCAGTTTTACATGTGTTTGATAGACTTGTAGGTCCAACGTGAGTTAAAAAGATAGATGCGCATTGTCGTAGAGAGGGAAACTAAGTGTTTAAATGTTTTTATTCAAACTTTCTTGAACATATTATATATCTGTTCAAAACAGTTTTTTTATGTTTCAAAATAAATTGAGTGATAGTTTTCCTTGCGATAAATTTTAAGCTATAGTCGACTCTAATAAATTTTTACATCATTCATAGCTAACATATATACCTACAAACAACGAGAGTATTTAAAACAGTTGAAAGTCTCAAAAAAATGCTTATCTATAAGTATTTTATTGATCACTTGTTTAACAAATTTAGGATTCAAACTGCTAAAATAAAAAAAGAGCGAATTTGCACCAAAATCAAGGCAAGTAGAAAAACCCAATGAAGATTCATATTCACAAAAAGAGATTTTTAAGAAGAGTTAACATTCAGATATTTTTCCAGGGGGGGGGGGCAACGAAAAGCAAAAGAAGCAAACTTACCGATCGGATTCTCCCTCCCGTTCTGAATCTGGGAGGAGTAACGTCGTCATCTTGCCTCATAACTGGCCTTTCTTCCAGAATTTGTCTGGGAAAGGCTGAAAAAACCTAGAAACAATCATCTACATAAAAATAATTCAAAACTTAAAAAGAAATCTACCCAAAACGAAATTGAAATTTTGAATGGTATTAACACGAGTGAGTTTTAATTTGAGTGTTAACGCGCTCATCTACCAACCTGTTAAATAATTTTCATAATGACATGTAGCCTTAATTTTGAATTTGCATTCCATTATTATTATTATTATTATTATTGTAAATAGTAAATTGAATTCGCATTTGTGTATAATTGACTATTTGTTACACTTCAAAAATAAGAGCAGTGCATCTCAGTAAAATTTCACCTGAAGAAAAAATGGTTGGCTAAAATATTTTAGATTTTGAAATAAATTTTTAAGCAAACATTTTAACGAGTTTAATTGATATAAATGACGCGTATGTTTCAAATATTTAAAGATGATCCTATAGCAAAATACTATTTAAAAATAATATTCATCACTTTACAGGATTTTTTTTGTTCCTCGCAAATTGTTTAAATAACCATAAGATTATTAAGATTCTACGCATCGGCAAAAGTTCATTTCACAGCCTGCCAGTACATCGGATTGTAGTAAAACTTTTACCAAATGATTAATTGTGCTATAATCTGAATTTGTGATAACTATGCCACGCCTGAATTCGAGTCGCCGAAGAATTTGTGGGCCAAAATTGCTTATAATGAATTGTAAATCTCTAAATTTGAATCTTTCAAAAGTTCCTTCTTAGTTCCTAGGATTACAACATCAAAAATAAACCCGATATGCATATTTAGTCTCAGAAAATTTTAGTCCCTGAAACCACTGCAACAATGCAAAAATTGAGAGTATTTTAAAAGATTCGCCTTCATTCTTGTATTTGTAAATGCCATTTTGATTTACACAGATTGATTTTTATTTTAATGCATTTCTACTTTTTACTTGGGTTATAGAGGATCATATATATTTGGCTTATAAGAAACATGACCAGAAAACAAATGAATCATTTTTAAAAAATTCAATTGAGATTAAATAGAAAAGTGAATACAACTATTTGCAAAATATTTTTTAAATCACTCTAGAAAAATGGAACGGAAATGAAATTTTAAGTACTCTTAAAACTTTTTAATTTCAATAATGTTCTTATAATAAGTACCTTAAAGAATGAATATCTGAAGTGGCCAGTATCTAAAAACTGAAATGTGAATAAATAAGTTCAAATAGATTTTCTTTTATGATAAATTAAATTGATTCGATTGCAGGTGACAGAATAATATATCTGACCTTTTAGGGCACAGAATTATCATGTGGTCATAAACGGAACGATTTGAAGCTCATTCAAATTTTAGATGAATTTAAATAGTCTGAACTCAAGAATTAGCTAAAAGAATAGCCTAAATTTCCGGCGTCTTGGCTTAGGGGCAGGGCAACTATATAAGTCCACACAACAGTATTAACACTGACTAATTTCAATGAATATTTCTCCTGCACATTAAGTCACTTCTGTATCTCTTATACACTTGGATACTAATATTATCATTAGTTTAGCTAATATGAAACCAGCAGATAATATTTTGGAGAAACTATAACAAATATGGCGCAAATGTCACTATCCCCCACAAAAGTTTTAAAATGATCTGCTCAGAATGTCTCATGCAACCCCAATTTTCAAACTGTTTATTTGAAAATTAGATTTTTAGAATGATGAAAAACCTCATTTATTCACGTATTAGGATAGAGGAAAGGAATAATTTAAATTAAGATTAAAAATAATTGAAAAATTCTTAATTGATTTTATATAGTAAAACGCTTAAGTATGCATTATTTATAAACTTAAAATAATTTAATATAGAGCAAAGGAAGGGCTAAAAATACAATAACAATTTTGTGAATTTATCCAAAAAATAATAAAGTTATTCCTTTATTAAACGATCCCAGGCAGCAACAATTGTTGGCGACACATTGGCCAATGATCGCATCCATTGGCTACAGCTCGCGAATATTTCGCCGACGTTGGCGTTGCATTGGCGCGCTATCGTATTCCGACCAGATATTTTGCGAACCTCGCATTTACGTTGGCGCGAGCTCGTACGCCGACTTAGTGAAAATGGTCGTTCCAATGTAATCGCCCCCTACTCGCGCCGATATCAGGATTCGGCGATTTCCCCAGACGACATTTAGTGAATATATTTAAGGAATTTCCCATGATTCACCTGGTGTTTGCTGTGTTTTGGAATTCAACCAACAACGCGTGCTATCATTTCAAGAAACTTGGTAAGTGTAAATATATTTATTACTGCATATTTTTTAAATAGTATAATGTTTATTCTAAATATTTAATAAAAAGGATTTTTTTTTGTTAAGGTTGTTCGAACTCATTGATTAACTGATACAGAGAGTTGCAAGTGGTATTATAAGAGTTAGGTGAAAACGAACATTAGGCCTAATAAATATTTGAGCTAACGATCCATTGTTAATCATTCTATTTCATTTAAGAGCTAAAACTTTGTTAATTTAGCTATCGTCATTTCTTTTCTTGCGTGTATTTTTTTCAAGTGATTCTATTTTTTGTTAGATTTTTATTTTGGGTGTTCTTAAATTATTGCAGTTTTTTTTCTCTCTTCTTTTACAATTTCGTTCAGTTAATATTTTCAAATGAAAGCGATTTTTTTAATGTATTAAATAACGTTGTTATGTTTTGGTATGGCAGTAAATTTGTGTAATTATTTTTTTTATTTTAACTTGAGACTAAAAAAACCTTAGCTCAGTAGGTGATAACGCGCCAAAGCTAGCAGCTCCCGTTTTCTCAAATGTGGCAACCCGTTTAGCATTCGAAAGAGGAGTCCGAAAGATTACACAAGCTCTTGGCTGGCGACTTTTGGGAAAAGTGTGCCAAGTAGGCGGTTAAACTACGATCGTATTGTAAGGTTAGGAAAGAAATCTTTAAAACTGGGAATTGAGTAGGCATTTTTGAATGCTCTAAAATAAATAGTTTTTAATTATGTCATATTTCGCAAAATAATAACATAAATTTTACTCCCATTAGTTTGAGTTTTTTTTTGTTGTTGTTATTGTAAACACTATTAAAAGTGTGTCTACACAAATCATTATCCCAGCAAAGCTATTATCATGCCTATGAAGTCCTGTAAAACTTTTGCAAGTTAATTACACATCTTCATTTATCAACAAATATTTGTTGTACTTTTAAAATATGTGAAAGCTCAATCATTATTCTAATTAACAAATGTGTTTTGTAGGTTCATCAGACCTGGTCATAAAGGAGAGTTAAACTGAAGAAAAGCATATACATAATATTTTATCTGCATTGATGAAAAATTATGAAACTTGCCATTTCACAGAATGACTGAACATTGAATATAATGCCTAAAACTGGCTGGCAATGTATGAAAATTCATACATTGCCATCTATACAAATATGCATTCATACATATTTCATAGAATTTCTAAAAATGACAAAATATGAAATATATCTCCTATTCAATGAATGGAAATTGTGGGCACTTTTTGTTTCAAAACTGAAAATGCAATTGGAGGTAAAATAAATTCTATAATCAATCAGAAAATAGGAGCAACAACAAAATTTATCCTTGTTTCTTTGAAAGCTACTGTGAGAGATTCTATTCCTGAAGTCGACAAGAGGCAAAATTATTTGTACAATATATTGATAATTATAATGTGTGAGCTGGAGTATGGTTTCTACTGAATGCAACTGCAGAGGGAAATTTGAAACAATTCTATGTAAGATTTCAATTCAATTTATGCCTTAAGAACTTGCTTAGAATTGAAAATATTCCTGACCATGATATTCCTGTCGAGTCAGTTCCATTTTGTCAGCCCAGTGGAAGCAGCCAAGGAGTTTTCAAACTTATGTGTTAAACAAAAGACCAAAATATGATATGCCTTTGCATGAAAGATATAATGAAATGCATTTTCAAATGTTATCCAAGCCTACTACATTACAACAAGTAGGTTAATTTCAATTTCAATTTTTTTATTAGAAAGCTTTTTTTTTAATAAGAAAAGAATCCATTTTATTTTACACAACTTTCTTTTTTCTTTATATATATTGAATAAATTTTATAATAGCAGCCTCTTTTTTTCAGAATAATAACTCAAGTTATGTTAATTATATTTAATTGAATTAATTTTTCTTTTTATTTAAATTCTATGTTTTTGCATACAATTTTAAATGTTCAAATGAAAGAAGTTTTAAAAAGTATTAAATAACATTCTTATATTTTGGTATTACAATAATATTTGTATAATTATTTTTATTTTGACATGAGGTCAAAAAGGCTTAGCAAAATATATTTAAATATATTTACTGTAAACTTCAAAACAGAAATTTCTTTAAAACTTGAGATAATGCAGGCATTTTTTAATACTTTCATATGAATAGTTTCTAATTATTTCATAAAATAGTCACAAATTTTACTCCCATTAGTTTCAAATATTTTTATTTTTCTCTCTTATCCTAAACATTATCATGTTTATGAAGTTCTATAAGACTTTTACTTGTTAAATACTTTTCTCCGGTTATCAAATATTTTATATGTACTTTTTTCAATAAAAGAGAAAACTCAATAATTATTATAATTATTTTCTAGGCTCGTGAAAGGTGACCAAAAAGGAAAAGTGAATCTAAAAGGTTTCTTATATATAGCAGATGATTCAGTTATACATATATATAATATTTACATAAATTGTGTGGTATTTATGTAAATTTGTGGAAATTTCAAATGTTTCAAGTATTATAAATATTTTTTAAATTAAATAAATTTTGTTTATAAATGATGAGAAAATATTATTTATTCATAATAGTCATCGAGTCAGTTTCAGGATGCTGCTTGGGTGTACAAGTTCATTACTGAAACTTCAGCCTAAAATTTGAAGTTACTATATCATTTTACTTTGTATTTGTGAAATTTTATTTAATAAAGGTCTTTTTAAATAAATTGTTTTTTTCCTTTCTCCAAAAAATAATTATATATATTTTTAAACATTTTTCATAAGTAATTTTGTATAATTGAAAGTGTTTGTTTGGAATTAGGCATTTATTTAGAATTTTCGTAAAATGTTAGAGCTATCCTAGACCAAATTTGGTTCTTGTGCTACAAAGCCAAGTTAAACTTATCATAAATAAAAAAAATATTACAAATTTCAAAATTTATTTATTTGTAAAATGTTAGACACTAGCTAACACTAACATTTATAATTAAGTTTCTTCAACATAAAGTATGTAAGTTAATAGTAAACTTAAGGAATTTCATGCAATTAAAATGAAGAAACATATAATAGGAATTGCATAATTTAGTGTTTTAAACAATTTTTAACCATTGCATTAAAAAAAATAAGGGAATGTTCAAAATATGTTTAAATAGAATATTGTGCTTCATTATTTTTTGGTAATTGTCTTATAGAATGTTATCTATTACACACTACCTAGCACTAACATTTGTAATGAGACATAAAGTTTCTTCGACATAAAGTATGAAAGTTGAGTTTCATATAAATGAAAGAAGTGTTGCATTTTCTGTATGGAATTTTTGTTTAATATTCAGAATTTGTCGTAGATCAAATTTGGTTCATTCGCCACAGAACCAAACCTTACTAAACATAGGTCTAGAAAAGTTATTTAAAGTATCTATTTAAAATGTGCTTGTAAAAATATTGTCTATTGAATAAATGCATAATAGGATAAAATTGATAATAAATTATTGAATAAATGCATAATAGTTAAAATAGGTATTTCAATTTTATTCATTATTTTTTATTAATTCTTTGTTTATTGCTAACATTAAACAATATAAAAGCTTATATCAAACTAAAAGAATATATATAGATCTATATATATTAGATAGAACTGTATAATATTTTAAATAAGAATTATATAGTCTTATGTAGAAAATAGAATTATGTAAGACATATAAGAATATGTTGCTTTGAATTTTCATGAAGTAACTTTTAAAATTAAGAAATGGTATAGGCAATATTAAAAATTTTATAGTATGCAAATGCATCGAAAAGAAGTCGGCGCGATCATCGCCAGGCGTTCCGGCGTGGGACAAGACCAATGTTGGCGCGACATCGGCTTCCGACCTCGGCCCGACGTCGCACGTTCTGTGTTACGATGAGTGGCCAATGGTTGGCCGACGATCTTTTGCTGCTTGGGATATATTTCGAGTTTCAAGATAATACAAAAAGGAAAAATACCAAGTGGTATATTGTTTTATCTATTCAATTAAAATGAAAAGCTTTCTCACTTAAACGTTATTAAAGCATTATTTCAAATTTAAAAATATATTTAAATATTTTCCTAAAGCTTATGTTACCGATGTTATTGAACTAAAAATTTTCAAGCCTAATATGGTTCACACGTTAACAATTATATGTGTAGAATTATATAAAGGCTTAACCCTTTGCACCCGTATGTCTCAGCATATGCGACATCAAATCGCATGCGTCATATTAAATTCGAGGACAAAGGTTTAAAATGTGACTGCAACATCAAATGAATTCAATCATATAATTTATTCTTATCTCTTTGTCTGCTAGTGGACGGTTTTGCTTTAGACATGTGAAAGAAAAAGGAAAAGTTTTATTCCATTATTGAAGTGGCTCTTCAAAATGTTGAAATCTAATCTAAAATGTAATTCAAGAATATTCTGACTTTGCGCTAGCATACTCAAAACATCCAATTTCCATAAATTCAACTTGAAACTAAAACATTTAATCAGTAACTAATTTAATTAAGCAGCAACTAATGATCATCCTTAATTAAATATATTGGGTGATCGCTGTTAACAAAGTCTGCTGGTTGATTTCTAAACCATTAAAAATATTTTAATTCGTAAAGTACTTTAAATGATGCTCAGTTATGCGTGATTTCGGTCTAGAAATATATTTTAGAAAAATTTGTGATAACTAAATTTTTTATAAAGTTTACCTATTTTATTAATTATATTTGGTAGAGAAATACTTGACACAATAAAATGTAATAAAAAAGGAAGATTAAAATGAAATTTGTTATGCATATTTCAATGCATAATCTCAGAATATCATTTCTTGAAAAGTCAAGTGCTCGTGCAAGTTAAATTATATTTTTATTCATTTTAATGATTTCATTGAATGAGTCACTTTAGTATCGTAAAAGATGCACAAAAAACGTAGTCTCACATGCTCAAAATGACATTTTTCTAGGTTTTATTTGCTGTAGTCATTAACTTTTTTTACTCAGAGCTCTTGTAAATGCGCAACGCGTTATTAAAATCTGATTTTTTTTGACATGCTCGTGCAAATAAAATTTTTATTTTTCGCATACGGAATTTTGTTTACGACAAATATTCATCCGAAAAACAACATGTTCCAACATGATAAAATATGATTAAAATTTACCAAATTGAAACAATTACCTGCATTAGGGTACAAACAATTTAAGCTGCATTAGGTATTGTATTTTAAGGAACAATATGAAAAAAGTTAAATTTATTGTATGGAATGAAAAATATTCTTTTATTGGTTAAATACAAACACTAATGGCTAGGCACATCAGGCGTCCTCCAGGGGTCCAAATTTAATTGTTAAAAACGCCTGCATAATATTTCAGATATGTATATTAATTTTTCAAAGAAATTCAACTTAAAAGAATTATGTATATTTATTTTTCATGGCAATAAGCAAAAATTTATATTAGGTGAATAACTTTGCATCTAATTATTTTTTGGTGTGTGAAGGGTTAAATAATTGCCTTCAAATTAGTGTTCTTGTTGACATGAATACTTGTTTCTTCTCGCAGTACTTAATAACTAGCATTTCAATTACCCGCAGTCTGTGAATTCCGTTGTAGAAAAAATATCAATTAGATTAATCGAATGTGTTTGATGATATCTAAAAAAATCTCAACTTTCATAATTTCTTTTGGTGGCTCAACAACCGATTTCTCCTTTCGTCTAATCTGGAATTAGAGAGGCTTTCAACAAAAAGTTGCAAACAACATTATTCTAAAATATTTTAAAAAAATTGAATTGTTTCCCTTTAATTAAGAAAGAATGTCCATTAATTACGAATTGAAATACAGAGAGAAAGGTAACTCACGTTCAGATGACGTAAGTGAGGACTG
Source organism: Argiope argentata (assembly GCA_026289955.1). Lineage (NCBI taxonomy): Eukaryota > Metazoa > Arthropoda > Arachnida > Araneae > Araneidae > Argiope > Argiope argentata. The sequence goes on along the minus strand of JAOUZG010049843.1, from coordinate 42,277 downwards.
AGATGGAATCTAGATAAAAAGAGAAAAATTGAGTACATTTTAGAAATAAGCATCAACAATTTAAATAAAATACAGGAATATTCAGAGTACTTTTGGTACATGATTACTGAAAATGCAAAAAGTTAACCAAAACAGAATTTAAAAAGGTTATTTTAAAGAACAATATTATAGGAAGAACCAAAATCTATTGCCGTGTTAAAAAATAATATGTTCTACATTTTTATTTCAGATTTATTACACGAATACCAAGTTTAATATTTCTCCAAAACCAGTTTCAAAAAAAATATCTCGATAATTTCTCTTAACAGTCGTTTTAGAAAACAAATTCCTTCATATGAAAGTACATACATTGCATATAATGCATTACAAATTTTTTATTTTTATTATACATTACACATTTTATATTTATTATGTAATAGATTTAAAGTCAAGGATAAAGGACATTACAATTAAAGAAAATCTCTAACATGCTAATAAACGAAATATCTACCAAAACGAAATGGAAATGATGCAGATGAAATTAATCTCTTGTTTAGTCTTTTTGAAGAGAAGAATTCAGAAGAGTATTAATATTGTAGACGACTTATTGCCTCAAAATTAAAAACCTGTGTTCTAAAAATGTTTTCAATGCACCATCTGATAGGGATTAAAGGTCCTGTTTATTGACTCGATTAAGAAGAAGCAGGAGAAACGTCGTTGGAATGATACAATTATTACATTTATTGTCATGTCAGAACATGATATTGTTTTAGGAATGAGGCTGTTTTGGCGTCAACAAAAATCCGCAAAATCCTCAATTTTCTCCCGCAGACGAAAAATTGAAATTTTATTATCTGCGCGAGCATTTCAAAAAATCAGCTTTTAATAACGAGATGTTGCCCGTTTATAAAAGCTCTGATAAAAAACATGAGTAAAATAAAATAAAACCTAGAAAAATGCCAGTTTGAGCATGTGATTATATGAAATGAAATAATGACCCTTTGATACTGAAGTTAATAAAATTCGGAAGGAAATTTGTTTTTTGAATTCTAGATGACTCTCCGAACTTGGTTTTCATTCATTTTTATTTTACTTTTAAATACACGACTTTTACAATTCACTTTAAAGCGCTTTCTAATATCCGGACTGATGAAGCGATCTTCATCTAATATTACTTCCGTGAGTTTTGAGAGCTTGTTGCCAAGGGACATTAAAAATCCGAAGAAACATTTCGATTGTCCCAGAAAATTGTTTCATGAAGCCAAAATAGATGCGAAGGAGTGGCAGGAGAACTCTACCGGTACGAATCAAACATTCCTCTAATGCTTTTTTTGCTTCAAGAGTTTCATGCTTTCGTATGCGGGTACTTCTTTGATAATTTTTTTTATTTCAATTGTCACTTTCACATAAGGTTTCTGGTAGTATCCCACTCATTATGAAAAGCACTTTTAGATCACCATATGCCGTCCATACACTATCTGTATATTACAGTTTGATGAGAACTAAAACTAAATTTACTTAATATTTGTTTATAGCATAGAATACCTTATCAAGTCCCGAAGCATATTTACATCTTTTATATAAAAGAATATTTCTGAGACTACTTTGACGATTCAATAAAGAGCTCCCACACATTCTCATAATAATGAATACATTATTCATCTCCAATTATCTAGTCTAATTCCATGAAACAACAGTAAAACAATTCATGTTTTCATTGAAAAAAATTGGGCAGAAATATTGAAAAAAATTATGTCTGTTTCTAAACCATGAGAAAGCTATTTAAGGAACCAATGAGTAAGAAACTATGTGAAATAAAATATGTCCAGACAAATTTAATTTTTTTATATATTACTTTACTACTCCTCAATTTTCGCAATTAAGGATTTAGGATAGCGGGTGTTCGCTCTTTTTAGTAAATAATCTCTCCATTGAAGGTATGAAATTTAAAAAAAAATCAATTTGTGAAAAAAATGTCATATGATGGAATTTGATTTTTCCTGAAATTAGCATATTTATAGTAGTATAAAATAGTAGATTAATCCAAAAATGTATTCAAATGTACTATTAGTTTTGAAACGTTGTTTTTGGATGCAAGTCTGCGCAGTCAAAAGTAATGAAGATATTACTCTGTCATAATGAACAATTTAGAGGAAAAGTTTTTTTGAAAGCGTTCATCGCTTGAAAGTTAGAAAGGGAGACGTCTTTCATAAAGCTATACATGATAATTACTTCTTCCAAGATATTATAATACTTCATTCATGTTATACTAATATAAGCACTTTATTAATTTTTCCAAAGTAGAAAAAAATGCATTCAACTTCCAACAATACTATATTTATAATGCATTAGCAATTCACATTTTATAGTTAATGTCATTTTCATATACATAAGTAGAACTTGAAAAAAAAACTCGTATGTACTCATAATGTGTTTATAAATATCACAATGGATGATATTAAAAAATATACTGATCCACGGATAAATCTTGAAAATCTGGAACGTTTAACTCTTTGTGGTCCGAATGTCGAGTGTGACTCGACATTCAAGTCTGTGCCTTATTTTGACGTTTTATTTATTTATTTTTCAAAATTTAATTGTTAGAAACGCCGCCATAATGGTTGACAGATGTAGTTTAATTTTTCAAAGAAATTCGACTTTAAAGAATATATATTTATCTTTCAAAGCAATAAACAAATCTTTGCATTAGGTGAATAATTTTGCACCTAATTATTTTTCGGACTTCAATGCGGGAAAAAAAGTTTTAAACATCACGACCGTACTCGTCCTTTTCAGAGCTACAAATATTTCAGAGAATGGTAACTAAGCAATAACATTTACTGAAAACATATAATGAGTTTCCAAATGCCGAGCAGAAAATTGAAATGACTTTAAAACTGACTTGTGCATTAAGCAGCTTAATAGAACTTTCGTGGAAGTAAACAGTCAAAAATGAAAATCAATGTTTTCTTCTGAGCAAAGAAAAACTAGGCTTTCGGTTCACGCAATGCCTAAATTGGAATATTTAGATATAAAATGCCGTCAAACCTTCTTTGACGCCAAATATGTGATAGAGCATTACGTACTTCTTCCTCCACTCTGCTGTAAGGACCCGTCATAGGCCGGAGGGGTCTCTCTTGCCCTTCCTCATATCTTTGTCTCATCCTACGTCCTGGGATGCAACAGAATAATAGAAAAAAAGATTAATATTTGAATAAATTTTGGAACCAAAATGCTTCATAACATATTTGTACTTTTGCGTATTTGCAAAATTCTTACATTTTTTGAAAAAATATTCTACTCAATCCGATAAACATGTTTCATTTGATCCTTGAAACTAATCGCCATTAATCTATAGTACTTTGTGACTTTCATGGACCAAAATAAGCCAATTGTGGGTAGGTACCTTCTGCTGTTTGGTGATGTACAGATAGATTAAAAGCATAGCCGATAATCAAGGATTACGCATTTAAAAACTTGATCGACACAGCTTTCGGAAATTTAAATAACTGCATTCATATTTGTGTTCTTGCTGCCGTGAATATTTATTTGTTCTCACAGTACTTAATAAATAGCATTTCAATTACCCGCAGTCTGTAAACTCCGTTGTAGAAAAAAAATCAATTAGATTAATTTAATGCGCTTCATGATTTTTAGAAAAATCTTAACCTTCATAATTGCTTTCGGTGCTCAACTAAACAGATTTCGCCTTTCATCTTACCTTTAATCTAAATTTTGTTTTCAACAAGAGGTTGCAAACAACATTATTCTGAACTATTTAATTTTTTAAATATTGTTTTCCTTCAATTAAAAAAGAAATTAATTACTAATTGAAACATAGAGGGAAAGATAACTCACTTTCAGATGACGTAGATGAGAACTGAGATGGAATCTAAATGGAAAGAGAAATTGAGTAAATTTTAAAAATAAGCATCAACAATTTAAATAAAATACAGGAATATTCCTGTTTACTTTTGGTGCATGATTACTGAAGATGCAAAAGGTTAAACAAAACCGAATTTTAAAAGGTTATTTTAAAGAATATTATAGGAAGAACCAAAATCTATTGCCGCATTAAAAAATAAGTGTTCTATATATTTTTTGTAGATTTATTACAGTACCAATTTCAATAATTTTCCAAAATCATCTTCAGAAAAATTTCCCGATAATTTCTCTAAACAGTCGTTTTAGAATACAAATACCTTCATTGGAAAATATATACATTATACATATAATGCATTACAAATTTTATATAATTATTATACATTACACATTTTATAATTATTATACATTACACATTTTATAATTATTATGCATTAGATTTTAAGTCAAGGATCAAGGACATTAACAATGAAAGGGAAAATCTCGATCATGCTAATAAATGAATTATCTACCAATATAAAATGGAAATGATACAGATGAAATTATTCTCCCATAAAGTCTTATTGAAGAGAAGAATTCAGAAGAGTATTATTAATATTGTAGATGATTTAGATGAATTATCTCAAATTTAAAAACTAATGTTCTAAAAAATGTTTTCAATAAGCCATCTGATAGGAATTAAAGGTCCTGTTTATTGACTCGATTAAGAAGGAGAAACGTAGTTGGAATGATATAATTATTACATTTATTATTCTGTCATAATGCGATATTGTTTCAGGAATAAGTTTTTTGGCGTCAAAAAATCCGTAGGCGAAATATTGAAATCTTATTTGCGCGCGCATCTCAAGAAATTAGCTTTTAATAAGCGTGATGTCACCCCATTGTGGCATCACGTTATAGTGAATAATAAGTTTTGAATAGCAAACATTTTAAAAATTGAACCCTTTGCAATCCAAAAAATAATTAGATGCAAAATTATTCACCTAATACAAAGCTTTGTTTATTGCTTTGAAAAATAAATATATATAATTCTTTTTAATCGAATTTCTTTGAAAAATTAGTTTGCATCTGTTAGCCAATAAAAGCAGTAATTGATTCAAAACAATTGAAGAGTTGTTTAGAACGATTTTATCAAACATCTGCTGTGAGTTTTGTTTTCTGTAAATTATATCACATGTTGATGGAGGCAATAAGCCGTGTAGACGACACAACTTCTTACAAAAACCTTATCGGTAGTAAAAAGGACGGGAATTTGCTTTGAAACACATTGCTCTCATGATATAAAGAACATATCATTAAAATAAGCCTCCTGACAATTATTTTTATACGAGCTTTTTTTAGTTAGTGAAAGGAATCAATGCCATCTTTAAAATTTCGATCAGTTTTTAGAAGTAAGACATTTAATAGGAATTAAAACTTCCGACAGAAAATATTGCAAAACCTAGCTTTTTCATGAAGTCAATTTCGTTTTAAGCCAAACAATATCTTCAGAATTAATAAATTCTTCGAGTTCCACTCAATATGACAACTACTACACGATTTTACTCCGTAAGAAAAAATTTATGAAATAAGACACTTTATTCTATTCTTCCGATGCTTCAAAATTTTCCCATTAAGTATTAGTAGGGCATTTTGGAGTCAGGTTGGTGCTAAAGAAGCAATTAAAACCGTTGTGTAGAAAGGTCAAAATATCCGAGAAATAGGGAGATTTTTTTAAAATATATGAATGCACATTATAAAAGATTAGAAATTATTACAGAAGATTATAGAAATCTTTTGAAAAATCACTTCAGAATGAAGCCGTTTCCTAAGTTAACCTTTTATGGGTCCGTGTAACTTTCAGGTTATATTTAAATTTATCGACATTTTACAAATTAATTATAGCTTTTTTCATGAGATGGCGCATAAATCTTAACTTTATGACGTTGTAAACACAGCCAATACTAGTATTCATGACCATTGTTAGGCTCACCAACCCAAAATAGCAAAATAATTGCTGTTCAAACTGTTGGCAGTAAAACTACGCGAAACCATTTGATCCAATTGAAATTATTTGTGTTTTTGTCAGTGAATACCATACTATGTTTATGGATGCATGTACATTTATGCCTTACACCAAATGCAAATTGTTTTGAACTTTCACAAATGAGCTATTATACACAAAAATGCAAAATTTTATGCCGGTGTGAATTTGAAAGTCAAATAATGATTATAACGCAATAAAAATTTTTAAACACAAAATATTATTGCCATTTGCATATATAGGTGTGTAACTTGCGATTCTTCGCTCCCACAAATTTTTTTGGTGTGAAAACAAAAATTCGGCCAGTAGAGGGTTAACCAAGAAAATGATCTTTCTTAACACGATATGAAGTCAACGAGGATAAGTTAAGGTTATTTGAAAATTAATGCGAAATGGTGTTGAACCCAATTAATTTGAAACTGATTTCAACAAATAGACTATAGCTACTTTCAATTAATTGGCGTTATTAAGTGCACACTTCACACATCTTTAAAAAAACGACCAGAGCTAATCGTTTTGGTGGTATTTTAACATCATAAGAAATATTTAAAACATTTATAGTTTCTGGAAAGAATAAAATAATCAGTTTATTACTATTTATGAATCATAGCCTTTATTCCAAATATATTAATGTATCATGCTATCTATTATTAAAGAGCCAATAATGAGTTTAATTTATACACTTGCATTTAAAAATTCACACGTTTTCTTAATATCTAAAAATTAATTTTAAACATTTCTAAAACTGTCTTATTACAAGGATAATATGAATTTGAAAATAATCACAATTGGGTTGATCTGTTTATTTTCATGCATTTTAAAGAACAGTGCTCTAAAACACGTTACGTTTGTAGATAATTCCACTCGTCTAAAACTTCTAAATGCTTTTAAAAACGCATCGGAAAAGTGAGGAAAAAGAAAATGATATATAACCAAGAGACCACAATTCTTCAAGAATAAAAAATATGAAAGCGAAAAAAAAAAAAGATGCATTAACTATGCTATTCCCATTCAAGTATTTCTTTTTTATTATTATTTTTACTTGGTTATATTTAAATCAAAATCCTCAGTTTTTACTCCATAAACCGTTGAATGTAATAGCTACTATTAAATTTGAAGTAAATGAGCTAAGAAAAATCTATTCGACACATATTTAAATGCAAAGATAAATTATATAAATTCCTTAACCGATTTCAAAGCATATTCATTTTTAATACATTTATTAGGGAAATAAGCAACTATACTTAGCAAAAACAGTTAAATAAAATGCAAATTTAAATATTGTAAAATTATTATAACTGACAATAAAAATAAATTCATATGTAGGGCTCTTTTAGAAGTCTCCATCTTTAGAAATGGGTATTAGAATAAGTTCAATCCCTCCATCTAATCATTTCAATAGTGAAGTATAAAATAGTGATTAAAGTTTTACGTTAACATAAAAAACTAGTGTATTAACTAGGCATAACTGAAATATTAACATCAATTTTATCACAAAATAAAATACTTTAAAGGCGATTATAATCAACGGTTCTGAAAACAGGAGACAAAAGTACTTACTTTCAAATCAATTGAACTGAAATTCTTAGATATACAACCAGAAAATAACGCAATTGATAAAGTGCTAAAACAGAGATGCCTTTTATCAATCGAAAAAAAAATCACTCTAATGAAAAACAGTTTGTGCATGTATAAGATAAGTTAAAAATGTCTAGTTGAAGGCGGCAGAAATATTACCCCGCACATGAATATCGAAATTCGTTTGCTCTTCGATAATTGGCTTGTGATCTATTGAAAAAAAACCGTTTACATTTACGAAACAAATCTTTCCATTTTTATTCGCTGATGATAGTCGATGCCCCACCCACCGAGTTTTCCTACAGACCTCAAACATGAACTGGCAATTTTTTGCTGACTTGAATAGTAAAAAAATATAATCAAATGAATTACACATTTTTCGAACTAAAGGATCTTATAATAAAACGATTAACACATGGAACTAAAAAATAACAGATTAAATAATTATACATTTATTAAGAATATTTTAAAGCAGTAGTATTTCTTGCACATTATTTTTAAAAATCGGAGCATAATAGAATGTATAACTTTAATTTGAAAACGGTAATATAAGATCTCACAAGGAGCAAATATAGCTATGAATTTCAAATAAAATTGCACCTTTCACACGTTTAACTTTGAAATGTAGTCGTGGAAGAATGGAATTTTATTTAAAATGCTACAGGACTATATTTAACAAAAAATCCATAGATAAAGTCAGGAGACTGTATAAGTAGTTTGATTTCATAAGTTAAATATCTATTTTTTGACTCAAGCTATACAAAATATAACTCTACTGGACACTAATATATAGCTTCAATTGTAAAAATTATGTATCCTTAGTAAATTAGACTTATTTGGACCCAAATAAAGACAAATTTTACTATCAAAAAGGTTATTTATATTTTCATTTCAAGACAGATTTCATTTTTGTGCAGTAACATTATTGGAATTACCATCGAAAAATCTGAAAATATTGGTTTTATTAAAATTGCATCCAAAATTTGGACGCCGAGAGTAAACATTTTAGAAGGAATCTGCTTTGGCAAATGTATTCTATCAGAGTTTGCCGAATTGAAACACTATATACAGTAGATATTATCATTTGATAATTGATCAATACCATGGTAACGTTCTATTTTTAGAATAAAGAAATGACAAATGAAACTACCGGAACAGATAAAGATTCAAAGAAGCAATTAGAAATGTCTTCAATTTATCGATAAAGAGCCGCGGTGGGTTGGTGGTAAGGTCTCGGCTCGTGAGTCGCAGGGTTTCAAGTTCGGGACCCGATTCCACCGAAGAATCGTCGTTTAAGGGGTCAATTGCAAGTTAAATCTGTGATGGCCAAATGTCCTCCCGATTGCGTTCTGTGGAGACGGGGCCACCAGTTAAGGTATCATCCTCGTCAGCTGACCAAGACTCAAAATTACGAGGTTCGTCCCAAATTAGCCCCAGCATTGTTTTACAATGGCACATTAATATAACTTTACTCCAATTTATAGACCGAGATACAATTACATTCAGGAATAAAATATTATATAAAGATAACAAAAAGTTCAAATATCTCATTACTTCAAAGTTAATTACATGTAAGTAATATGCTGTACATCCCATTCAATTCTATTTTTCATGCCAAATTAAACCTTTTTTAGAGACAGAACTGATCAAGTAGCAGTCGATTCCAAATTCTATAATAATATTAAATATAGACAATATATGACGAGGCGGAGAGTTTTGCAAACAGGAGTGGAGTCGGTTACCCTCATCAGATGTTACCAATAGCAAGAACTGATGCCAATTTGAACCGCTCCGTGTCAAATATTAAGTGGAAAGGTCCATATTAACCTACAATAAAGTAAAATACTCCACTCTAACCCTGGACAAATTAACACTTTCAGTCGCAAGGGACCTCACCTTGATTAATTCCTGGAGCATGGAGCCACGGAAAGGAACTCGTCGTTACAGTGAAACGTTAAAAAAATTAGAAATGAAATAAAATCGAAACTTTCTCTTCTGTGACAACATTAGATCTCAAATGGCTCACACGAAAAAGGAAAATCTTGTTGAATTCAAGCCTAAAATCCAAATTTATTCTCAAAGAAGTTCTTGTGAGATGTATAAGCTAAGCGGGGGCAATAGTTTCAGTTGAGGGGGGCAGGTTTGATCGATTAAAACAGAAGTTCTACGATTTTATCACAAATGCCAAACCATTTTCTCAAGTTTCCATAGATAATATTGAAATATTTTTTATCTTGTTTTCTGATAGAATGCATTTAAAATATGAATACGCATGCTGAAATAGAATACATGTGAATGTACGTCACATTTAAATACATATAGAAAATATGTTATACATGAATATATCTTACATAGGAATACACAACTAATGAAATATGCACAAAATGAATAGTGAAATATCAAACAATTATATATCATAGAAATATAAAATTAAACTTTGGTCACGAAAGAAACTTTGTAATTCATTTTAAAATACAAATAAATCTTTCCAAAGAAGTCAATTTCTCAAAAAATTAGGAAAAGAAAACTTTTTTTGTATATTTTACAATCTCAGAATTTCAGATTTGCGTTTACCTAGCTTAATAATTAAAATTTAAATAGAATGAAGCATTTTAAATAAATTTCATTATTTAATGAAGAAAACAATATATACAATTTGAACCTCTTTCCTCGGAACGATTTGGACCAAGATTTGTATCTTCTTCAATATCGACAACAAAATTCATTTTTTACAATTTATTCTGGCCGAAAAAATTTAATATTTAGTTCTTTACACCACATTTTCAGATAATCAAATTTTGTGCAAATTTCTTCCACATGAAGTCGGTCTCTCTGGCTATCCGAATACAAATGGTTATAAAACGTAAGATAAAATGTGGTGTGCATATTTGCATCTAAAAAATAGATGCATATAAAATTTTGAATTTCAAAATATTTATCAAATGATGAAACGTCTATTGATCCGTACTTTTTAAACCAAATATGTCAAACTCTCTGTCAAATATACAAAAAGATTGTCTGTCGGAATCCAAGCGCATTAAGCGTATACTCAGATAATTGAAATTTGAAATGTGAATTTGTTATTAAAATTATAGTTTTATGCCAAGTATCAATTTCAGTTGATAGGAAAAAAAGCCTACACAATACATATTAGATTTTCTTTACGATATTAAGAAATAAAAACCCCACACGGACATTGCAATGAAAATAAAAATCTGAGGTTTTTATAACCTCGTCCTATGTCCATATTCTTTTTCGGGGGTGCATTTCCACTCAAAACGTTTTAAATTTAAATGTTAAAATTAAAATATTTAATTTTATTATTTGCAAAGCATTTGTTATGGTTCATTTTGTTTGAGCATCTAATTTAGTGCAACTATTATATATATTTTTTTTCGAGCTCGGTTTTCGCTTTTTTAATCATATTTTCCAATTAAATTTACTTCCGTTGAAATCTAACTCATGAAGCACATTTCTTATTGTTGATGGACCAACTTTTTAAAAATCTTTTTCAATAATAATAGATAACTCTGGTGAACTAAAGAATTGATTTACTTTGAATTTTCTGATTAACTGTCGCTCATTCGCTTCTTTGAAAAATTTGTTGGTGGTTTTTTAGGCTTCATTACCACATGATTATTGATGTTGAAGCGATTTATGATATCATGAACCATTAAATGACATCTGTGGACAGTCTCTGATATTTATGGCTCACACTTTCCGTCTTCAGCATGCTTAAGAACCAGTTTTCTTAACTCAAAGCTCGTTTGACCTCTTTATCGTGATATTTTTATTAAATTGATAATTACTTTCATAATAAATAAAAATAATACAATTCAAAAATTCCTCAGGTCAATTATAACTTTAACCGTAAAAGTGGCAATATTTTTACCCAACATTGCCAATATTTATTGCTGATTATGAGATGACCGAGTATGGCTTTTTCACGTTTCACTTTTGTGTCTAATTTTTTAATTATAATTTATGAATTTATTATTTGGTTTTGTTTTTAGCTGTATAATAAATTAACTGTTAAAAAAGCAAAAAAAAAATTAATTATCTAATTTAGTTTAGTTAAACTGTTTTCACAGAGCAAGTTTTTTTCCTGTAATGTCCACGCTCAGCCTGTAGCAACCGAATGGTAAAAAATACAAAGAATATTGGTTATTTGCAACTTTTTTTCTATTCGTTGTGTTTATTCTGTGATATCACAGAATTTTAAATTCCGGGAAATCAAACACTAAATATAGAAATTACAATTTTTAACCGAAAATGATTTTCATCAAAAGTATCTTTTAAAAAAATGGACATGCGAATTTATTCTATTAATAGAAAGTTAGCTGCCTTTAATCCCTTCCTTGGGTGTTGCTAATTAAAAACAAAAAAGAGCGCGAAAAAAGCGCGAAAGATTAGGATTGATAGGAAGGTGAAAACGAATCGCCTCTTATTATTTATTTTTATAATTTTTCATCTGCCACTCCCATGAAAGTTTCCCGCTTCGAATTTATGAGAGCATCTGAAATAATTATGATAATTGAATAGATTTTCCACCACTTGCCTATGCCCTTTGATCACGTGCTGAATTCAGTAAGTCATCACAACTGGAGAGTGCAAATGTACAGAAGGGCTCTATTTATACAAGTTCACTTTAGATTTTTTTTCAAGGAAATCTGTGACGAATTTATCTTCACTTTAAGATTTGGTTTAGTTACTTATTTTTAATTAGTTTAACGCATTTTGGTTCGCAATTTCATTAATTAAAAGAAAGGAATGAATTAGTTGATTCAACTGATGAATTAATTTATATAATTGAATGGACGAATTAGTTTATTTCATCTAAACGATATACATTGTTTGATACATGCTTGATTCTCTGACTTTTTGAATCCAAATTAAAAACAGCTTTTTGTTATATAAAATTGTATAACCTTGATTTTTAAAGGTTTAATTAAAAGTGTAATATTTTTCATGGAAAATTGTTCCAGATGAAAATTAAAAATCGCTCTTTGCCTTTTAATAATACTACGTTATATAAAAATTCTTATTCTAATTTTTTTACACTTTTGTATTTGTCATGTAAATAAACTATAATCAGCTTCTTTAAAAATGCCAAATTTTAGCAGTAAGTAAGGAAAACATCATATAGGTGTTTGCTTTTTTAAATTCAGTAATAAAAATTGTGCATTACTGAAATCTGCTAAAAATTGCAATATGAAGTGTTTAAATATTTTTTTAGTGTTTTAAAATTGAGTATTACTGAATTGTTTTTCTTTAAAATATGTAATCCTTTATAATTTTGTTTTAACCCTTTGCACTCAAAAAAATAATTAGAGGCAACATTATTCACCTAATACAGAGATTTGTTTATTGTTAAGAAAAATAAATATACGTAATTCTTTTAAGTCGAAATTCTTTGAAATATGAATCTATATATCTTAACCATTATATAGGCATTATTAGCAATTAAATTTGAAAAATAAATAAATAAAACGCCGAAATGATGCAAAATCTTGAATGGTTAGTCAGAGTCACCACCGAAGTGAAAAGGTTTAATTCTATCAAATAGTTGTCTACTCTACTCTACTTAAATTATAAGCGCATTCTTACTAATTGTGTTTCTCAAAATACTGTAAATATTAGAATATAATTTTATATAGTTTACAATAATGTTTGCTTTGCAGTTTGATCCCATTTGGGCTATTGCAGAATCTTTTTCAATAATTCTGTTTTTCATTTTTAAAATTAATTCTTAGAAGTCACTTGTTAATAATAGGAATTATGTTTCTATGATTTAGATACATAAAAGTTTTTAAATCTCTGAAGCTGATATGTAGCATAAAACGATTCTAAAATATGGTGATCTTTAATTCTTTCAGTTAATATGAAACTATGGTCCGATTCGTAAAAAAGAAAATGGCTATAAAATGGCATCCAAATAATAAGCATTTAAAGAATATTTTTTTAAGAAATAAGGATAGTTCATTTTTCCAAATGGAACCAATGTCTTATTTCAAATTTAAATTTTTGTTTCCTATCAATATTTGTTTTAGCATTAATTGCAACAATTTATTAAAAAATTGCATTCCAAATAACTTTTTTCTGCTATAATTAGGAAATAGCATGGAAATATCCAACTACTGTTATACTTGAAAGTTTCGACGATAATTTATCAAACATGTCATAAAATTAGCCAGTTAAATGGGTACGAGGAATTATTTCAACGTAAAACGAAATGAATATTACTTGGTAAACAGGTCAAAATTTTTGAATCCTGATGGTCAGAGGTTTTGAATCCTGATGGTCAATTAAGCGTTGAAGTCGAATTTAATGGTATAGTAAGTTTAACTGTCATTCTAAGCATTTGATTTTCGCAACTAAAGATGAAGAATTACATTTATGAAATGTTTGTTTTACGTAGTGAAAAAAAAATACAGGTAAATATAGTCTGTTTTAACTCGAGGCATTTCAGTGATTGAACAGTATTTTTTGGTGATTCAGTAAGGATATTTAAAAAAATTAAATCTGATAACTTTTTGTGTACCCTCTTCCTTGAGTCAGTTTAATTTGAAACATTTCGGAATTTTATAAAGCTTCCATTCGAGTTACTGTAATCGCCTGATTTTGTTCACTTACATTCGCTTCCTCAGCATGCAGAATTTTTCTGAATAGATACTAACTCCTTTTAAAATTTTACTTTGAGTAGAATTTTAAAAAAAATCAAAGTCCGGAGGGGAAATAATAAGTTGCGTAAATCAATGTTTTAGAAAATACTATTATTGTGTGGAATACTAAAAGCGCATCAAGTCGAATATTAAAATGTTTTTACTGCTTTTATGGATCGACATAGAAAAGGATAAGTTTATATGTCAGTTCCTCTAAGGCTTGCTTTTAATTTTAAAATCTGTAATGTGTAAAATTCTCATACTTACCAAAAAAATAAAATCAACGTTATTGACTACGAGTTCAGATCATTACATCTCTGTAAACAGAAAAACCATCATAAGTAATAGAAAAATCTATGCATCATCAATATAAAATATATATTCTACATTTATGGATTTGCACAGTTTTTTTCTGGTAGAGATGTTACTGAAAAACTAAAGCAGAGTGTCTCCTTTTACTTTAAAGAAAAAGTTTCCATTTTTAGCATTATATAGGCGATTTATGAAAGATTTCAAACATTAACTCCTTGTAATTAAAAAAATTCTTTTTCAAATAATTCAATAAAAATCTATTGAAAAACTAATAAAATACATTAAATAGTGCTAGCAGAGTAAATATGGTTTGGGTTTAATATTTATAGTTAAAAACGGATGAAATAATTTTCTGAAGCTGAAACAGTTTTTTCAAAATATTTGAACAAAATTTTATAATCAAAATATTTTAAAAGTAAATTTTCGATACATTAAATATGAATAAATAATTTAAAAAAAGGGGCTTTCATATTAATATCCGTTAAACGAAATATTGTGATAAAAATACTTTTTTTGTGGGGGAGGAGTTTCCAAATAGTTAAATTATTGACAATATTTAAATAAACTACTAGTTTTAACTCAAAATTAAAAGAATATAATTTTTATCTATTGGGCAATTTTTTTTGAATACTAGCCGCCTTTGGCGACCAACTGGTTCGCCAGTATTAATGCCGACTAAAAGGCTCAATTAATTTTTTTATATAACTTGGTAAAATAATAGGTTTTCTAGAAAAATATTTTTAAGCTTCAAATTTCGATAGTCATATAACTTACTTATACTATTATGTAAGCTTTAAGCAGTCCTGATCTTTGAATTCTGCATCTCTCTCTGATTTTCTTTCAGCGTCCGTAAAATTCAGTTTTAAATTAAAGTGGAAATGATGAAACTGCAATTAATATAAAACCTTTTTTTACTCGATCCAAGCATGACTTTAAATAAAACTGAGAACTGAAAGCAAAATAGTCTGACATTCAAATTTTATGTTCACTGTAGAAATTGAAACGTTATAATTTTTCATAATTTATATTATTCCAAAAAGGATTATTCCGCAAACATTTCATGGATTCAATGAAAAATTCAGTTTTCAACTTTATTTTTAATGCTCTCAACAATCATATTTTATGGGGGAGGGGGCTTAAATATACTTCAAAAAATTATGGTTTAAATTTATAGACAGTCCTTTGGTCTTAAAGATTCATATTCAGTCCAACATTTTTGTATATCTATTTCGACTTCTAAATAAATAAATAAACGTTTATATCTTCTGCTATCAAATCTGTCCGATTTATTCAGCTCTGAATTTTGCAAGATTAGAACAACAAACATTTTCATAATCTAGGCCAATTACTCTTGAGAAACCCTGATTGACTTCATTGAGATGATCGATAAAGCGATCTAAAATCGCCTGTTTTTATAGAATAGTGATATTGAAATTTCATTAATCGGTCAACTTTAATGATTGATTTAGGATCACTTTTTTATTTAAGGTCGCTCGAATATTTTCTTAAATATGATTCATAGAGCAGATGATACAAGTAAAAATTTAAGTCGTAATTCATCAGCATTTTTTACCTCAATTTACTAAGAACATAATTATGCATTTCAGTTAGACTATTTGTTAAGAGATGTGTGTATATTACAAAAGGTTTATAAATTTTCTGTTGGGCTCCGATTATAGAAGATGTCTTTTAGATATTAAATAATTTTTATTTAAGGCAAATATGGCTTAGTTGAATTAGTAATGTATATATTGTAAAATATTATAGAAAACGTTTCCTTGCATTTAATTTTCAAAAATATCATGTTATTTGTTTCATTTCATGCAGACAAATGCTGAAAAAATTACGTTTTTATATGTTTAATTTGGAATGATAATTGATTTATTTTTTATGATGTGAGAAGATGATATTGTTTTGGTCAGAAGGTTTTGATGTTTTAGAAATATACGTATAAAAGATATTTTACCTACTTTTGCCAGTATTGCATTAATTAATATGTATACTTCTTTGAAAGCAAATGCGTTTTCAAAAAGCTGACCTATTTTTACCAATTTAGCTTCATCATTACGAATGCTTCTTTGAAAGCATAAGCGTTTTTATTTCGGTGTGGCACATTAAAATGCGGAGATTCATTACATTCATGAAGGCGAATTCTTTGATTTGCACAATGTATTTTCTTCACATAAGTAACAATTAAAAATCATGTCTTATTGTTTTAAAACTGAAAAAGAACACGAAAGCAAAAATGTTTTACTTTAACAAAAATCATGAAGAATTTTTTTATATTTCCCTTCAACTTTTTATAAATCACTTTTTGTGTGCCGTTTCTATAAAATGACGTCACCTTGTAGGTGTTTTTTTGTTGAGATTTTCTACTTTTAAATAATTAATCTAGTTCTGAAAAGATTATCGATCGGATTTTCTTTAAAAAATTCTCCTTTAGTTTTATATGTTGCTTTTTTGTAATATGTAACTTATATTTATTCATTAATGGCATCATAAGAGTTAAGTTAAAGCGTATCAAAACAGTTTCTGGCTAATTTAGCTTTCTGATAAAATTTTATGCGGATGCCAGTAAATAATCCATTGCACTTCGTGTACTAAAGCAGTTTTAATTAAAACTCCTTCAGAATTTAGATATTCATAAAATTTCTGCTACGGCAGTGATTATTTACAAATATTTTGAGGTTTAAATGCATGAAATCCCACATTAACAGGAAAAAGAGCACCATAAAAATTCTACAGTGAACAATTCATTTCGTTCCGAGATTAAAATTGAAAGTAAGCATAATGACGCCAGAAGAGAAAAAGTTTGAGCGATTCGTGTTCTTAAAGAATTAAAATGTGGCAGGTATTTCAGAAAATTATTGTTCCATTACAATAAGAATTATTACTGCATTTGCTACACTTAATAAAAAAATAATTAAACAAACAATATCCTGAAAATAAATCTACAAACGTTTCCAAAACAGAAATTTACAAAGAGTAGTTACTTTTTTAAAAAGACAGTAATAATGTAGAGAGTTGCCTTTAATTTGAAATTTGAAAGAAGTAAGGTATTGGGATTTATAGCAACAATGGATGTTATCCCCTGTTTCAAATACTTTGAACAAAGTATAAATTAAACACAAGAGAGCGCGCATGCACAAAAACAAATTGAAGTTTCAGTCAGTTAATGAAGTCTGTTCAGTCAGTTGATTGAAGCTGCAGTGAGTCCACTGATGAGATTTAGAAAATTTCCAGAAGGAGTTGCCTTTAAATTATGTAAACGTAAGGCAGACTTAGCAATGTCTACTCTACTCTACTTAAATTACAAGCGCATTCTTACTAATTGTGTTTCTCAAAATACTGTAAATATTTGAATATAATTTTATTTAAAACTCATTTTTAATTTTCTAGTTAGCTAAATGATGTTCAAAAAATTTTAAGATGGAGGGTAAAAAACACTGATTTTCTAAAAATTACAGATTGTACAATAATATAGTCACGTGAGCATTTCAAATCCATTTAAAACGTATTTTCGAAAAAAAAATTACTTTAAGGCAAAAGATCGATCGATTAAAAGGTTTAAAAAAAACCCAGTTTTTAAAAATATTTGCACCAAATCTGATAGCCATGTGATGGTTTCAAACCGGTTAAAACTGCTGAATGATTTAAATTAATTCATATAAACAATGACCTAAAAATAATGATGCTCTCAAATGATAACTTAAAACTTGCAATAGTGGATCCCATTTTTTTCAATTTTTAAAATGTTTTATTATTTTGTATTCAACACATTTAAAATTCCAAAAATAGTCTACTTTTTTATTTGAGCTTTTGTCAATACGATGACAACACGTTAATAAAAGATTAAATTTATTTAATTATACTTTTACCTCGTATTTTTATTTATTTTAATTGTTTCATTGAATTAGTAATTTTTTTATTGCAAACGATTATAAAAAAGCTTTATGTTGCATTTATTTAAAAAATATCTAATTTCCTATTTATTTCGTTTCATATAATCACGTGCATAAAATAACATTTTTCTAGTTCTACTTACTTTAGTAATTAACCTTTTTTTTTTTGAAATCTCAGTTTTTGTAAATGTGATGGCAACGGGTTAATAAAAGCTGATTTTTTGAGATGTACGTGCAGATAAGATCTTATTTTTTATGCGAAATAAATTGCTGAAAAATACGATTAAATTAAACTTTTAAATTTCACGTTAAAATTAAAAAAAAAAAACAGAATTTTAATTTATGGGTCAAAACATCAGTATAATTGAAAAGCTAATTTTTTCAGCTTTAACTTGATGTAAAAGTCAATTTTGTGCTATAATAATTTCGGAAGTTAAAGCGAAGAAACGACAAAATTTCGCTTAATTTTTAATTAATTAAAATTTAAATTAAAAATTCAAAAAAGGGCTCCGAGGTACACATTCCTGACCCCCCCAAGGTATACAATTACCAAATTTGGTAACTGTAGGCCGAACGGTCTGCCCTGTAGAGCGCGAACACACACATTGAGCTTTAACATAAAGTAAAGATTAAGATTATTCTGTACCTTATTTATTAAAGTAAATAAATGTGACATACTGAGCTGTATGTTACAAAACTATTTTATCACACGTGGGTATGAAATTAAATGCAAGCTATCTCAAATTCATTACTTCCATTGGAATATATAATCAGAGATCAGCAGTTTTAAAAAGACATTTTTATCATTCACTCATTTAGTTTTCAGGATACTGAACCATCCCTTTTTCTGGCAACCCTGTTATCTCTCTGAAAAAGTCGATCTATGAGTTAAATTCGCACATCTGAAATAATTGTTATTACATTCTACTCTAAGTCAAAATGAAAACAGCTGCTATGTGTTTTAACTTCGGAGAATTAAATGCTTTATTTTAAACCTTTTGCGATGTTGTTAACGAATCGGATAGTAATTCATTGGAAGGCAGTTATCTGTTCTTGCATATGGAATTTCTATCCGCAAATCCAACAACAACAAAATCGTACTGTATTGAGATTTTATACTGTCTGTAGATTCGTATTGTTGACTCTTTAAAAAAACGCTTGTTCGTGAATATATACGGAGAAACGAAATTTTACGAATTTAAGAAGTAATGCATGTGATTCGAATTATAAATTTAAGAAGAAATTTCAGTGTATAATCGTTCCATAAATTATTTTATTCTTTATCAGAAATAGCAGGTTATATTAATTCTAAATGATTGATGCATTCGTCGGAGCTTCTTATTGAACCTCTTAATCATGCATGCGACATTCTTCCGATGTCTTAGTGCAAATGGCATCTTATAAAATTGTTCTAGTTCTTTGCCTTTTAAACAACTGTGAAGATGGCTTTGAATCCAATTATGAAATTCTGCTATTTAATTCACTACGAGACCGAAAAAAACTCGTTTCGGTTTTAAAAGCATTGATGTTCGTCTTGTATTTGTGTCCGCAGTTCATTTAAAAGTAATTCTGCAATACTATAATATTTTATATCAATAATATAAAGTTAATTACCCACATGCTTTTAACAAATTTAAAACTTGCATGCTATTTAGCCATTTCGTCTTAAAAGTAGTTTCATTCTAGTGTTCCTGAACAGTTTCCACTCTTTTTTTAATGTGCCAATTAATACTATATGTGAGTATTAATTGGCACATCAACAACTATACGTTATATACTATATTTGAGATTAATTTTTAAATTTGTACAAATAGTTGTTTGTGACCATTTCGAATGTCTATTCGAACAGTTGTCTGACGATCCGAAATCGATTTCTAGTCATTTGGTCAGCTGGAAACTCTAAAAGCTAGAATACAATTGAATACACTTTAAATAAAACTTTTATTGCAACACATTTGGAAATAGGTTTTCAGATATCTTAACTTCTAACTAATTATTTTTCCAATAGAAATTTCAATTGGAAAATGGTTGATGTGGAGTTCAGTTTAGTTATATTAACGTCCCATTTTAAAGCGACACTAGGGTTGTTTTGAGACGAACCTTATTTTGAATCTCAGTCAGATGACCAGGAAGGAACCTGAACTGACACCCCCTCTTCATAAACATCACCTAAGCGAGAGAACGTTTAGGTGCGAGAGATTTCACTTGCAGCATATCCCCTCACACGACGGCTCTTTATGGTGAGATCGGGTCTCTAACCCGAAATCCAACGGCTTATGAGCCGAGACCTCACCACCAGGCTCATCGTTGATGTGGTGAAATTACTTCAACATTTCATCCCCCCCCCCAATTTTAATATGGCAAACGATTTTAAAAATCGCCTTTTTCTCGGGAAGTATTTATAATTCTCCCGGATCTGCTTTTATGTTCTTCAAATATATAATAGAAATGAACAGTATTAGAATGATTTTTTAATAATACGCTAGTTTGATGCATTTAAGCGTCTTATCAGTATGCATAAAGCAAAAGAATTAAATAATATCTAGGAATTAGATTAATTAATTATTGCATTTTAAAACGATTAAAATTAGCGGACTAATTCCACCCTTTTTATTTTTATATTCTTAGATAAAATATGTTTTTCACCTCAGCAAATGAGGAATAATAACTGTTACTCGTTACTTACTGTATTTCGTTTCCTGGTACTTGCGTATTACTTGATTAATCTGAACTAAACTGAAAGTTTCGCTTGCGGCATTTTTTTACTTGTGTTTACATTAAGTTAATACAGAAGTATTAGTTTCCGTTACTACACTGTGAAATGTATAACTCATATAGGAGGCTTTATCTATACATACAATGAAAATTTGTTCGGTTTTCAACTTCCAAAAATTTTCTCATTGAAATTCCGGAAATTCAACACTGAGATATCCACGTATAAGATATACCACAATACAAAAACAATTTTTGAAATTGAGTTTGAATTTAAAACATTCTTATTTAAAACAAACCACATGCACTTCTAAAATTAAAGTATAAAAACATCAACAACATGTCAACAAATATTTCTGAATTTATTATATTAATTTATTTGCAAAAAATAAAATTGAAATTTGAAGAAAAAAATCTCATTTTTAAACGGAGCTTCGAAACTTTGATTTGTGATAGTGATGCGCCGTTTTAAAGCTTTTGATTTCATTCTGACAACAAAACCCGTCCAAATAGCTTTAGATTAAAACAGTTGGACGTCAAGTACCTGCTTTGAGACTCGAATCTTCATATTATTCTAAAGAAGATTCAGTGTTAGTTTGCGGGGCATTAAAATCGTAAATTTACTGATCATCTGCTTTTGATAAAAATAAGAAAATCGGATTATTGATAGTGACAACAGAAATATATTATTTCAGTTTCCTTTGTTAATACTTCCTTTTATACATAAAGGATCATTTTAAACATAACAAAAATTGAAATTTACTCTCTCATACATGAAAAAAATTTAAAGAGAAATTATTTCAATCTTCAAAAATTCGATATTATTGTCACTTTGTACGTTTAGATTTATTCACTCCTAAAAATACATTTGAGAAGAAAAAAATTATTTGTCTGTTGTCCAAGAACCTGCTGAGCGTGATAACTGAAAAATAAAATGAGCTATAATCATGGAATTTGCTACATAACGTTCTTACCAAATTTTCAAATTAACGCGCATCAAATTTTGGATTAAATTAGCTAGTGGTCGTCATTCCATTCATCCGCACATTTCAATGTATTAAAAAGGCAACAAACTAGGGGACAGAAATCAAACATAATAGAATTATCTTTATACTTAAATTTAACTATATATAATTGATAGATAACTAAATTAATAGATAACTAATAATAGATAACTAAACGATAGAATTAATGAACTACTTCCTTTGATTCCTATTCCTTATTCTTACCCTCCTTACTTTACAGTACGTCGGAGTCCTGGCATGGAGGTAGCACGTCTTTTCCATGATGTGGGCATCCAGGGTTCGTTACCGGTCAGGTATCTTCTGCGTCGTATTTGTAATGTCCACAAATCCCCCCCTATAAAAAGGGGCTCTGAAAGCGAATGCCATGAGTGAGTAGCAAAAGTCCCTAGTTGGCGCTACTACAAAACAAGAGACGCTGATTAGACTTGAATCGCTGATTATCTTAGTTAGCTTGTCTATAAACAACATCAACAACTTTAACATTACTCTGCTCACCAAGATATTTTTGGTGAAACAAAGATTCCACACGACTGAGAATCATTTAATCCTTTAAAGCAATAAAGCACCAAACGAAGAAAATTATAGTAATCAGATAAATTCGAAACTCATAACTGGTTGTTTCAAATTCCCAGATGATGTCCTATTAACATATTTCAGGACATCACCATTGGATGGGTTGGTATTTGATTTTTCTTCTTGGTCTTTTCATTAAATACTTCACCTGTTTTTATGATGAATGGAAAAATGCTCTTCAGTGTTTATATATAACAGTCAAAGTTAGCTTTATGCGTTTTCAATGAGCGATTTCATTTAACATCCCATTTCAAAACCACTGAAGGAGGATTTCGAAATTGCCATTTTCATATCAATTAGTGTTCGACGATAAGAAAAATATTTGAATTCTCTCAAAATTTAAGTATCACAAAATCAGAAAGATGTCTGATTCTCAAGTCATAATTAGTACTTATCGGGTTAAATAATATTCTAAATAAGACAAATAAATACGAAGGTTTATCACCGAAAACAAAAGTTCGAACCGGAAATCCTTCGATACAGAAACTTATAATCACCATGCTACCGTAGCTTTCGAACTAATCGTAGATGATAAGTTCGTTCATTTTCTTATTAATATATTGCTTTTTGTTACATATTTCTTTTAAATTGTTTTCCAGGAGTTTTGAAACAGTCCCTGATTTTTCAACATGTTAATATCTGAATCTTCAAAGTCCGATTTCGAATGCTAAACCTAGTTATTATTATTTTTTAAATTTTGATGGCTCCTGAGCGATTTTCTAATACGAATTTTTGGAAGAAGAGAACTGTGCAGGGCTTAAATAAATCTCTGGTAATGAGGTGTGCTAGATTTTCGAAATGAGCATTTCTTCTGTCGTCTGCGTTGTTTGATTAATTTGGTATTTCGTTAAGCTAGATATACAGTGGAGACTTTGAATTGCAATTTCTCTTTAGGTGTTAACTTTGCAATTTATTTTTTAAATGAACAACTAAGCTTTAGTATTTGCATAATATTAAATAATAACACGGTAAGATCTATGTTTTTTATTTCTTAAATTGTGTTGTAATTTTTTACTTTTAAATTAATTTTAATTTAATATGAGATGGTAAGCAAAAACTTTACTGTTAACAGAAAAATTTTGTAGCTGTTAATAATATTTATAAAAGAATTTTTATGAAAATTCATTGGTTAATAATTTTACCTTCCCGAACTTTATTTCCCCTCTCATTGTAATGTTTCGCGTAGTATCATGTACAAAATTCAGAAGTAGAAACAAATCCTAAAATGCATAAAATTTCACTCGAGGAATTGATGAAGTTTTATTGATGAGTTAGGCTTCGAAGTTGATAATAAGTTCATCGTAGTGGGGGGATAATTAGATAGGAAAAACAGACAATTTTCAGGGGGCTACAAGACATTTAGATTCAATTTTTTTTATAATTTTCAAAGTAATTTAATCTTTTATTTTCATTTAATTCACAAAAATACATAACGTAACAATATTGAAATTAAATTTAATTTCTATTAAAATTTCATTGAAACTATTCTAGAAATTTTAAACTTTCATCTATTTTTGTGTGCGCTTGCTGTTGCTTTGGAAATCTATTCAATATATGCAGTGTTTAGTATTTAAAAGGTATTGAGCGTATTGGAATCCATTTTTTTTGTTTTTAAATGTTTTCAGTTTTTAATATCGACAGAAGATTGAATATATTTAGACTGCATTTATTCGGACTGATTGAAACCAAAAGCAGAGTTTTGGTTTCAATCAGTCCGAATGCAGGACTAACTATAGTGGAAATATTGTATACCATATTGAGTCGCTATAGTCTTGAATTAACGAGTACGAGCCAGTAGATAATTAGTAAAATGCGTTTCAAAATTTGATAATGATTTACATTTTAGATACTAAAAGGACGGAAAAAATTCCGATTATCTACGCTGTTGCATTTTTGAATTATTTTACAAGCGTGCATGCAGAACTGCATGGTCGATATCTGAGCGGCTTTAGTTTCAAATTTAATCTAGAACTTAAATACAAAATCTGTGTATTAAGCCTCATTTCCCAGCTCTTTACATCTTTTAGCGCATTAACTTGTGATCTGACAGCAGGATATAATTCTCGATAATGGAATTTTTTTGCAAAACTTGATAAACTTGAACATTTAGTTCAGTGGACGCATGTCAAATTTTTTCACTCTAACTCGGTTTTCTTCATGCTCAAATCAGCCAACATTATAAAACTTTCTTCAATCACGGAAAGGTCTGAAATTTCAGGCTTTGATAAAATCTAGGGATCGCTAGCTGTACCTTTTTGCTATAAGATTCGACCATAAATAATCGTTGTTGGCTTGAAATGGAACCCAGCACATTAGTTAATTTTAGTCGCTATATTCTCACTTATTAATATGCTGTTGAACAAACTAACTTATTCGTTTTTGACCCTCCCTAAAATAAATCACAATTTAGTTCGAAACTTCCTATGATGGTGTGTGGTGTAACCCATGTGTGGTGTAAAGATGAGTCCGTTTACCAAAGACATCGAAATTTACAGTCGTCATCGCAACGGGCAATAAGTAAGATCACTTGATTTTGGAGTACTAGAGGATTCGTCTAGTTTTAGGATTAATTACGAATAATTAGATTAAATTTAGTTGAGAATGTAATGTTATCTTCCAAAATTACTATATGAAAAGTATTTGCTAAATTTTTATTAAAGGATTTTCTTGGTTGGAATTAATTTATTTAATAAGGAGGAATTATATATTGAATTAAGTGTATTAGGCGTTTTTGCATAAATGTATTAATAGAAGTTTAGTATTCTTGTTAATATTTGATGTTGTCCCCTCCCCTCTTAACAAATTGTCCTATAATGCTGTTCCTTTTTGCTAAGATTTTTAATTACCCTATCCCTTCCACGTTGTACTTCGATTACGTTTTTTTCTTTCTTTAATGTTCTCAACAATTCTATATTCATTTTTTAGTTGAAGGATATATCAAAGACCAATCTAAACTTTTCTTATAATGGGATCATATCTCATCACAAAGGAGGCCAGTTAATAAAAACCATAGAAAGCGAAAAGAATTAAACCTACTAAATTTTTTAGTTTTGATTCGGGGAATAAAATGTATTGAAAATTACTATCAAGCTTAAGGGTAAGAAATTTCATACCTAGTTGAAAAAATAATCAGAAAAATATATATTTCAAGAATAAAGGAATTATAGTAATTTTGTATTTTATAAAAGGAGTAAAAATTAAACTTTGTAAATCCGTATTGGAATGTATAATTTGTTAGTTTCAGCAATATTGAATTGAACTGCATAATGATTTATTTCTAAAATGCCAATTTTCCAATGATAATTAATCTCGGAGGATGAATGCAGTAATAAAAATGAATATTACTGGTTCCAATAGTTCTTCTAGCCTAATTTGGTTTGTTAAATTTTTTCAAACTAGAAGTTTCGTGCCTGTTGGATGAAGATTTTAGGAGTTTGCGATATTTCTGTAACAAATATTTTTATTGCATTGTTTTTTGTATTTAGCACGTCCAATTTGGAAAGACTGAATTTTTTTTATTTTAAAATTCTGAATAAATTTCTCAATAAGATTTTTAAGAATTTGATCCAAAATTTTCGAAATTGAATGGTTTTTTATTAGACAACAATGCTTGTTGATAATCATTAATTTGAGATTTCGCTCTTGAAGCTTCTCGATTTTGATCAGTTAAGCTCTTGCGTGTAGAAATTCGTATTTAAAATACGTCAATCTTACTTTTTGTTATCTTATAATGTAAATTTTGAAACTGAAAGAATAGTTTACGTTTAAAGAAGAATAAAATATAAATATTAATGTGCTTAGTAGCTAAACGCAAGCAGGTTTTCTTCCTGGCAAGGCTAATTTTTCTTATCTCTAAATTAACAAGACCGAAGTAACCGGATCGTTATAAAAAGCTTTGAGAAATAATCAAGTTTTGTAAAAATCAAAGTAATCGGAGTAGCCCTAGATTTGTTAGTAACGAAATTTTTCACGAACAGAAAGATATTATTCTTTTAAGATAGGAAGAATCATTAATTTTCTTTTTTGGAATATTTGGTATTTGTGAAAACATATCAATTGATATTTGGTTCTTGCTTGTGTAACCACGAAATATAACTTTGTTAGATGATTTCTTCATATTTATGCAAGTAAAGTATTTATACAAATGTATGAAACTGGGTGTTTTGGTGCACCTTCTATATTATAGGAATCTTGAAAGACTGATCGGAAAATATTTCCATACCAAAATACCTTACAATAGGTAAAACATTTTTCAAATCGTTTTTAGTTGTTTGCCGTTCATTTTTTAAGGATTCAACTTTTAAAATTAAAGATATCCTCTCAATAAACATATTTAATAGGATATTTTAAGAGCATATTATCGTCTTTACAATTAAAAGATTATATGGCAATTGTTATACAATACAATTTTAGAATCTGATTTTACAAAATTGGTGCCAAAGTTGTAAAAATATTTAAGGAATTTAATAGTTGAAAAGCGATTTCATGAAATAATATAATATAGTTTTTCTGTGAATAAAAATTAAGTTTCAGTGTTAATTCGTCGGGAAATGATTTTGAAATTCAGAAAACTCCATTTTTATTACCTGAAACGATTTTATACTAAAGTACAATAAACAAACATTAAATTAATGATCACAATTATAAAAAAATTATAAATGTTAACTTATTCTATTCCTGCTTTTAAAAATTTGCAGTTTTATTCATAACTTTACCTTCTTAATCTGGCGGAAAAGATGCAAATATTGAATTACTGCCATGTCTGACTACAAGTTAAATTATTTTCCAATATTATTTAAAAGTGCAAAGTTTACAGTCTAAAACCTTCTCATCATAAGCTATTTTTCTATTATTCTCAGTTCGAGTGCGGATTTTAAATATTTATTTCAAGAAAAGCGGAAATTAGTAGCCATTAATAATTCCGTGAAGCACCTAGTAACAGATGCAGCCTCTGTGTGTAACAGTCTATCACATGCTGCGGTTCTATTTGAAACAAAGATTTGAGAATACTTGTTAAGATCCATTTTCATACAGCTGTGTATGCCAAGAAGTAAAGAAAAGCGACATTTTAGGTACTTATGGATACCATGGGTGGGAAATGTGCGACGCTGACCACCAGTAGGGTGGGGGGGGGGCTTTAAGGACTAGTGTTCGAAACATAGAATTATTTTGGTAAGCTGCGTCCGGGAATTAGAATTCTGTAAATGGTATTACTTTTATATCCCCATGTAACCCATGTTATTTACATAACATTCATCCTAAAATTAAATTAGGTATATAGAGTATAGAATAGAGTATAGAATAGAATAGAGTATAGAAGGAGTGGATCATGAGTCATGTGAAAAAATATTAATCAAGGCAGTGATGATTCCAGCAGTAATTATTGTTGAGGACTGCGGTGATAAGTAAGAGTGGAAGCTGCGGTAAAGAGTGTTTTGAAATGAGAAAAATGTGGAAATGCTCATTGGCGTATCAAAAGCAATCCGGTTTTGATATGCAAATTTGTAAAGTAATTGATTTCCGAAGAGTATTGAAGTTCATGATTTTGTCAAAGTTTTGTATAAAATGGATATTTAGGTTTAGCAAAGGATTGGATTGGAAAGAGTGTTACATGTGGTGACGTATAGTTGTGGTGGAGTGTGTGGCGAGTGAATGGTGTATCGGATTGTGGGTAATGAATAGGGCCTGGGAATAGTGTGTCTGTGTGGGTAATGAATTTGGAGGGGGAATGGCTCATCGGAGTGGTTAATGCTTGTGATGAAGGAAGGTGGTGTCCAGGTATGTGGGTAATGCTGGTAATGAAGGAAGATAATGTCCGAGTGCGTGGGTAATGCTTGTATCGAGGGAAGGTGAAGGAGTGCGTG
>JAOUZG010049843.1:0-13755 GCA_026289955.1 Argiope argentata | reverse complement strand
TATCGAGGGAAGGTGAAGGAGTGCGTGGGTAATGCTTGTATCGAGGGCAGATCGTGTCGGAGTGTATGGTTATTGCTAGTGGTGATGGAATGGTGTGTCCAAGTGTGTGGATAATGAATTTGACGAAAGATGTGTCCCACTGTGTGGGTAAGGCAAGTGGCGAAGGAGTGGTGCATCAGAGTGTGGGTAATGAATGGGGGGTGGAAAGGTTGCGCCCGAGGGTGTGAGTAATGAAAGTAGTGAGGAAGGGTTGTGTGTGGGTAATTAAGTTGTCTAAGGAATACTGCATGTTGAATCAAATTGTTTTGAATTTAAAAAAAACTCGAAAATGTGGGGATAATGTTTTTGTTTAGTGAATGTTCACTGAAAAAAGCATTATATATTCGAATGTGCGGTGAGTGTCAAAAATATGAAATTTAGGGCAAATTGAGTGACTGGTGCAAATAGATACTGGGTTGGGTTTATTGGTATTCTACCGATAGATTTTTCTGCTTTGTTTAGAACTTAAATTGTGGGCATTTTAGTATGGTTTCTGGAATGAAAAATGAGTAATCTAGAAATTTGGAAATTGGGAAAGGCTAGAGTAAGTAGTAACTTTCTTTTAACAGGATTCGTTCGTCACAATAACATTCTAATTGTTAGAAAAATTCAAAAGCATGTTTACCTTCAAGTTTCAATTAATATCAACATTTCTATACGTCTACAATATATTTATAATTTCGTTTTTTAGGTATAACCAATTTTTCCGATAATTTTTCTTTTATATCACTTTGTAATTGCAAGTTTCAGATATTAATGTAGTTTCCTTAACCATGCGAGAAATTGAAAAGTTAGAAACCAGAATTGCTTGAACGCTTTTTTTTTCTCACAATGATTATCGCATCTTGAGCACCTGAACTGAAATTGGTGTACCGACCTGGACGTAATCCTCCGTATCTGACCTTTCCCAGCGTCATAGCATCCATGTTAAGATTGCTTTTGAAGTTTCAATCAATAGAAAGTGAAAGAGTAAGTTCCATCAAATTCCTGGTTGATGTCAGGACATTAGAATTCTGATATAACTATATGCTTATTTCGAAAATACTAGATGCCAGATAGACTCTTTTAGTTATTACAAAGGTTTAGCTTCGAAATTATTTACTCCAGATTAAATTAAGTTTTTAATTATTTTGACTTGACTGAGTGAATTATTCCTTAGAGCTGAGAAATTTATAGAACTCGGAAATTCCTAATTTTTCGTATGTACACTTTGTTCAAAAGGAAGCGGAGTTATGATAATTAATGCTCTTAAAATATTTTACGTTTTAATATTGTATCACGTTAGGTTTATTTTTTAGATAAATTTTTTTCGTTTTTAAGTAAAATAAAATACCATGAGTGTTAATTTCTCATAGTTTCCCCGTTAGATTTTTTTTTTGCGAGTTAATAATCTCATTTATTAACTCGATATTCACTGGAAAAAATATTTTTCTGGATTCCTGAAATACTGGAACACCAAAACATTCAAGACTTCAAATATATGTGTAAATACTTTACTTGTTAATAGCTTATACCATATAGACTTGAATAGTAAAACTCGGCTGGAAAATTAATTTTCCTTCCTATCTTAGAGAAATAAAAATATCTTTTTATAACTATGAAATAATTCTTTTATTATGAGAAACCTACTGTTCATGTAACTTCTAATCCTGTTTCATTTTCCAAGTCTTGACTCGGGAATCAATTTAATTCGCTTTTACCGTTTTTAATCCAAGGAAAGCTCAATTTCTTCTTTCAGTAGCCAATTTCGTATTGCTATGCAGGATTTCTCATCCAAGGTTTAAATACTCAATTAGTAAAATACTGCAGAGTTCAGAACTTTTGCTTTTATATTGTAAAAATCTGATAAATCAGTGAATATTTTCCGAGCGCTGATATTTAGCCGTTCAATAAGTTTTCATAATCAGGAATTCAAAGGTTTCAAAGAATTGATTAAGGGATAATTTGAGAAGCTATGAGCAGGAATATCCATCCACCTACAGTCATTTTCATTTTAGTCATATGTCAAGCCAGTAATAAGACGAATATATATTCTAATTAGGCAATCGGGATTTTTAAAAATTGTTGAATTTTGGATGCAAGTTCATAAGTTTCTTGGATAAAAATTTGGAAACTTCATCTTGCTTTATAATATTGAAGAGAACTTTTCCAAGTTTTATTGTTTGAACTCAATTCAATTTTTATTGTAACTCACACATTGGAGCTATTTGAATCATCCCTTAAAGTTATCTGGTTATTCTAATTACAATCGGGGGCGGGAAGATCCTCAGTGACCAGTAAATTTACTTGATCACTGAAGCTCTGCCTTCTGCACCCTTCAACAAGGGTGTGCAGATTTTTTTTGAAATTTCTGTTATCTTATTATTGTATCCGTTCACTGCTGCTAACCTTTATTGAAAAAAGAAAAATTAGAAGCTCAGAGAGAAATATCGTGAGGCAATTGAATTCAAGTTTGTTGAAACTCTTAATTTCCAATCGGAGGTTGACTTTTATATTTTAATTATATATATATATATATATATATATATAGGTCATGAAGTTTACTTTTCAGAATTATATTTTCAAAAGGACAAAAAAATTCTTTACTCTGATGTTGGTTGGTTATTTTTCATCACATTTTATTCCAGATTTCAAAAAGAAAAATTTAATATGCTTCGTTCATTACGTTTTTTATCGTTTCTATTACGAGTCCTCTTTTATGAGATATGATCAGAGTAGTTTAGATTGGTGTCATATCGGATGTCTTTCAGCCGTAAAAGGAATACGCAATTTGTCTATGTTAATCGGTTAGACAGAATATTTAAGTTTTTTAATTGTAATTATTGTTTTACTGATTAATTTGATTGGAGCATAGGAGCTGAATATACTTGGAATCATAACTTTTTCTTGTGAGTTTAGAAGCACCTCTAAACGCTGTGCATTAAATACGCCCTCCGTCTCTGAATCGTCGAGCGATGTTTAAACAGTACATGTACCGAAAACTTTCATTAAAATTAATTTCCTTTTCATTAATCCTATCAAATTATCTCAATTAAAATCGTGATATAATTCTTAGAACCCTGAATGTATCGGAATATTTTTACAAAAATTTTCACCTGTTCTTTGTTGAAATAATAGACAAAGATAACGACTTTTTACTGAATAAATAATTCATTAAGCACTAAATTAGCTGGGATATCTGTAAGAAGTGGTAATCAAATATTTGAGGGATCAAATTCTAGTTGATTTGATAAGAATTTAACGTAAGAGATTTAAAGAATGAATTGTTTCGACTTCACATGAATTATTTCCAACTAAGAATATCCTTTGACGTGATAACTTGACAATTCTTTTTCTTTGTTTTGTTAGTATTCTAAAAATAGAATAATCACATTAAAGTTATACTTCATTGGTTTTTATTTAAACTCACGAAATTCCATTAATTTTTGTCGCCAGATTCCAAAATCGTGTGGTTGTACTTCTGTGTTCATGTGAATGATGATGGACCATGCAATAGGTTGAAAACCATCTTCTGATTTGCCATCAGTTTAAATCAAGGAAATGTTTTGTGCTATGGAAAAATTTCTTAATATGAGTGATCGAAAAGGAACGAAAGTTTCTTTGGAGAGCCATTCTCGCTGCCAATTAAATTGTATTTCCAAATACTTGCCTTTATTCTATAAACTTCAAACTTAAACAGCCTTGGAAATGAGCATAATGGTTGAATCGAGTCTTCTATGAAAATGAAAACATGTCACTTAACGGAACTTTATTAAGTGCTTAAAGCTAATGTAGGAATACAACCTTTATTTGAAGGACCTTTTCAGATTCTTT
Organism: Argiope argentata; assembly: GCA_026289955.1. Classification (NCBI taxonomy): domain Eukaryota; kingdom Metazoa; phylum Arthropoda; class Arachnida; order Araneae; family Araneidae; genus Argiope; species Argiope argentata. Next base: position 9,903 of record JAOUZG010049843.1, on the reverse strand, counting down.
TGATATGGGATAAAAAAAAATTTCAAATGCAAGGAGCTTTTTGAATAATTGAACTGCAGTAAATGAAAGTAAAATTATCGGACTTAATGGTCTGGTTATCGAAAATTAATAGGATGATTTAAAAAAATGAGCAGAGTCGTGAAGTTAAAAAACTGAGCTGAACAAAATTGGATTAATTGACATCAACGAAGAAAAAGGAGTGTTTTTATAAACATTAAAATGTTAATTGAGTAATTAAACTTTGAAGTTTTACTTAAAAAACACATTTCACTTGGACATCTGAAGAAGTTTCTCATAGTAATATGTCCATGGAATCAGAAATATCCAGTTTCTATACTTTGAAGAGTGCTTAATTTGAAAGAGCTCTTGATTCTGCATTGTTTTAAACATTCCACTCTTCTGGAGTTTTTGAATACATTCTTAAGAAATTCTGACATAAATATATGAAAAACAAAGGAAGAATATTTTCACTCTAATTTTTCTCGTTTAATATTAACTTCAGAAAAATTCACGAGGATGCGAATTCATTTGCATTTCATGATGATCCAAGAGGATGGATTTTCAATTTCGAGTTGCTTTGTGATAAAGCGCATTCGAATCAAGTATATGGAGTGACTTTTTTTCCAATTCCACAGCCATCTTCTGAGATCTGCAATTCTGGAGGAATAGAAAACCTCTTCTCATGGATGGTTTCATTATTAACATTATTTTAGAAGGTAAGTACTTGAATGTTTATATTTTAAAACCGATTCAATTTGGAAATTATGAGTGATAATCGGATTTAATTATCGCTATTTTTATATTTTATTGTTTGCTCCTAATCATTTTATTTCTTGATCCAACAAAACCTTCCCAAATTTTTAAAGAAGCATAGATAATAGACTTTGCTTAAAATTATTTTCTAATTTTTTAAAAAAATATATAGGATTGAGTTCAATCAACGAAATTGAAAACAATATTTGACTAAAATTTCAAGAACTTTAATTTCTGTTACATTTTTTGAATCAATTTCTGAACAGTATTTCTAAAGTATACAGTTAATCATAAGCATTTCCAAACAATTTATAACTACTAAAATGGTATAAGTTATTTATAAATCCAAATCCTTTTCCCTCAGATCTCACTCCATGATAACAAGGTTAAATAGAATAGTGGAAGAGAGACGGAGTTGAATCATCAAATATCCTGGAAATCCCTGCTTTCACAAGAGCCTAAAGGATGGGAATCTGACACTTCTTCTGGCAGATTGCTTATGAGACTCGATCTACATAAAGTTAATTGAATCCAACTACAGAGTGGAATTGCAGTGACTTGACTATCAGTCATAAGAGGAGAAACTGATGCCTGGTTGAAATCAAATCTATACACACGGAGATTTCACTGATGTTAAAGGTTTCAACAATTCTATTACAATGTTTTATTTTTTATCTAATCTGTTTATATTAAATATTTTATTGTCTTTGAACTGCTATGTAATTGTGGCTACAGCACCATTGAAGGACAACTTTTTCGAATTATTAATCAGATTTTCCATATGCAATGCCAAAAATTGATAAATGAGAGTATAAGATTTCTTCGACTAGTTTTCTGTTTGCCAGAAGTTGTTTTTCTTGCTAATATATTGTATGACATTCGACCAAAATGTTGATCTTCAATCAACTTTTCATTATAAAACTTCTTTCTTAAACGTCTTTATAGTAATAGTATTTATCTGTAGCCATAAAGTATGCATGAAATAGTTGAACAGAGCTGTTTAGTTCTGAAAAGTATAATATTTTAGCAGTGAAGCCAAAGTTAAAAATTTTGCTACATTTTTAAAATTCAAGTTTTCCTTTTTAAATTTTCCCCAGAAATATTAAAATCCATTGATGAATGAATAGATAAATAGTTTTACTTTGAACTACGAATTTCTTTTTAAACGATTACCTTAATGAATGGATTCATGTGTTGAGTTTAATATATAGTTTTCATTAATTGAATTACAATGACAACATTTACACTAAGGGAATAATAATCTCTGATTAATTCTGAACCGTTCTGATTTAATTCAGACCTTTTGGTGTTCGAAATGGACATTTATAACTGAATTTTCCTGTATTGAAACTTTTCATCCTATGCTGTCAATATGGAATAAATTGGAAGACTTTCGAAAATCCTCAATGATACTGAGTAGTCAAATAGAATCGAATTCATTGTCTATATAGAAAAGGAAAACATATTAACTCTTACAGACGGCCTTTTCATCCAGATATGGAATTGTTGAATGTCGGTTTGTTTTCAAATTAACACTATTTTTAAGCACAATATTATAAATTCTTTTCTACCACATCTTCGGTGGCAGGAAAAAATACCTTTAACCAATATTAGAGCAATTTACAACAAACCTTAAAATGTTAATTTATCGTATTTTTTTCGTGTATATCGAACTATTATCTGGTATGTGATGGAATGTGAAAGTGTCGAAAATGGCTTTGTTCTACATTTTGGTTTTATACTCATTTTCTTTTCTCCTTCTCTATAAAATGTGGAAATTATACATGGATTGTATTACAGCATTATTGTGGAATGACAGCAACTATTACCTGTGTAATGCTCTCAAATAGTGTAGTCTTTATTTTGGAATCAGCAATGTTCTTCCAGATGTTTTCATAGAAGTGAAGATTCACACAAAGAACATTTTCGATCATCCTCCATGAATGGAAAGGAAGCATTCAGTAGAATACTTTCGTGGACTTTTCAGACTTAGATAATCTTTTTTTATTTCGCTCTTTAATAAACTTCTTTAATTCTCACAGTGTTATGCACCACTTTGATGGGCTTTATCAATCCTTGAGACATGTATACTGCGTATTGATTATGGAATGGAATTAACACACTGGAATTAATTCCGCTCTTTTAATTCTGTGTGTTCTGAAATTTCCCGAGAATACAGAATTCATTCTTTTTGCCCTCAAATATAAATTGCATCAAAGTATTTCATAAATTGACGCCATGTATCGCTTGCCATTAATTCATTCTTTGAAACAAATTCATAACTTCGTAATTTATGACTTCGAATGATTTGTCATTACTTAATAGGAAAATGGTACGAGAAGCTCTATAATCAAACATTGAATTCTTGGCTCTATCCACTATCCTTTACTGAAGTACATTCAGTCGTTAATCAGCGCTTTTTCTTAAAAGGAAAAGAAACACCCTTAAAGGACACCATAGGACCATCTTACTTAGATTTCACATTGAAGATAATTGCTATTATGTATATTTTGCATTAGCCTCGAATTTATACGATTTAGGAGACTCAAAATTATTGAAAATATTTTAGATTTTGTACCTTCAAAGAATACTGGATAATATATTTTCACACAGTTTCATTTTTTGGATTAGAAGAAATCCAAATTTTAAAGGCCTTAAAGGAATTTCCATTAGGAAGGGCATTGGTATTTGTCATAGTAATAAGCGCAAACTTCAATTTTCTGTTTTCTTGTTTGTGTCTTAGAACCGTTGTTGTTAATTTTCTTTTTAATTTATATTGTCCATTTCGGCTTTAAATAGGTTCATATTAATTTTAAATCCAGTTCTCATTCAAGGATGCTGCACGAAAAAGACAACTCAAACTGTCTTTTGTCATTTAGGCTGAACATTGTTTTTCATTAAATTAAGATAAAAGAATGTGATAGTTTTCCAGATTCCGTCTTTTTTTTTGCTGAAAGTTTGTTCAAATTTTTTGAAATGGAAGTATCTATGGCGTCTCAAAGGCTCTGAAACATTCAATCTTGATATTGACTTTTTTCCCTGCTAGGTTTCTTATGCATGAATCGATAGATTTGTCAGTAAATTTTACACACAACTATTCTCTGGAACGCTTATTCGACAGAGCATAAAAATTTGCGATTCAATATAACTCATTAGTTCATGCAGATTTATTTCTCGAACGACATTCCTCAAATCATTTCTTTCGCGGAAGGTTGTCTAGTCAGTGTGGCATCGAGGAATGCTATACAAGTCACGTGCTCAAAGCCATTCCTCAATGACGAAATCTCAGCTCAGATGGGCTAGAAATTTGATATTCCTTGACTTTCGAACCCTCATATTCCAATCATAAAATATTCTATTAAGGACACATTATATCGAAGCTCATGTCTTCAGTTTCTCTCCTAATGTGAAAAGCCAGATATGTGTTCTTTAAAAGTTCCCATGTTTACAAGCGTCCAATATCAATTGACGTGTGTTCCATCAAGGGGGTTGGGGTTGTCTTCGGCAGCCCCATCTTCTCGCATGGCCTAGTATCTAAGTCGAGATATTGCTTGCATATAATGACTTACTGTAACTGCATACAAAAATGTTAACTACGAAATGTAATGAAATTGTATGAATATTACGAATGTGATTGGTTAACCTAGTTGTATTATAGCTTTGCATACAGAATATTTGTTTATTTAAAATATTCATTTGAGCGATTGCTATTATTCTCTAGCGTTACTATGTAACTCTACTTTAATTCTACTTAAAATTATTTAATTCGAAAATTGCATGTAGTGATTAAGAAAATATTTTATTGTACTTTTTACGAGTAAAGAAATAGCTACTTTAGTATTTAAGATAGAGCATTTTATGCCTCGAAATCATTCTGTATTGTTCATACACAATATTTTGTGGTGGCAGAAAAACAGAAAGTGAATGTTCCTTAGATTATGATAAGTTGTAGTTATGTTTGGATTATACTGTTTGCATTTGCAAATGGGCAGTCATTTTGTGATGAAATCCTTAGTAATGTATTCGTTATCAATGAAGTTTGACATTGCAGTATGTGTCATACTGCCTTTTATATTTTGCACTTTTTCAGAAGCTTATGTAATAAATTAGTTTATATTCAATGTAATAATTTTCAAACCTTTGAAATATATTTTAAAGATTCAGGGACTTTTCCAACATGATCTGATAAATATACTAAATTTATTCACTAACTGCATCCATTTACTGTTAACTCTTTTAAACTTCTTTTAAACCTAACAAAATTCTTATTTAAATTTTAAAGCATTAAAAGCTTTAATGCTACTTCTAAAGACCTCTGCATTGAATAGCTTATAGCAAGTTTAATTTAATTCTTTAGCCTGCCGGTTACGGATTCTTGATTGATTGGTTCGGCCGGCCAATCAATCAAAAATCCTCTGGATTTGAGAAAGCATTATTTGATCGTCATGTCTGATCAACATGGGGATTAATATGCTTTGAACGAACGTGTAATCGAATCGTGTAATTAAGTGAAGCAAAAATTAATTTTAAAAGTACTTTCATTAATAAGAAGCCACAATTTATTTCTAGATGAGTGTCGAATGGATGCAGTTAATAGGTACAATAAATAAAAATACTTATTTTTTAATTTTTATTATTAAATTCATTCTAATTTCCTTTATTACTTAAATTTTTTTATTTGTAAATGATGTGCGTCTTAAATATATCAATTTTACCTATAATTTTACCAATAAAATGGCTTTGAATTTTAATAAAATCATCAGTTAAAATATTATAATAGAAAATTTAAGAATATATTTTTGGAATTAATGTCGCGATTCGTATAAATGTCTTTGACTTCATTTCAATGCTCTATATTTATATCGGATATCTTAATATAACAATTTTAATTTAATTCTAAGTTTTTATTACACTATTTTTACTAAAAAGATGAAAATTTATAAACAAATGCTTAACGAATTCTCTATGCTAGAATTTTTTTTAAAAATGCTGGAAACAATACAATTTTATTAATTGTTAGCCATTGAATGTCAATGTATATTGATCCTATCTCAGTAGTACCGTCTAAGAGATCGATTTTAAGATTCGATAGTATCTGCAATATATAAACTATAAACTGAAATGTATCATAGTTGATTGTTTTTCAGTACTTAAATAAATGAGGCCTTGCTATTCTATTTAAAACATTACTGTATTAAACGTACATTTATTTCCCTTTTCAAGTTGTATTGACTATTTGTATATTTACCATATGTATTACTGTTATAAATTGGTTAATAAAATTTTCTTTATTCTTTTGTTCTTTGTATAGTCATTTTATTAATCATAAAATACGCTGATTTAAGTAAACAATTGAAATGAACCAGTTTTCTGGCATTGAAATTTTTCAAGTAATTGGATAAAAGGGATGCAAGATATATACTTAAAACTCCTTTACAAAAAAAGTCTCTTTCTAAAGTAGATCAGATTCTTGAATGGAATTTTTGTGCTTTTGATTTAATTGATAGTTCCTGATATTTTATATCAACATTCTTGTAATGGTATTTATAAAGTTAAATATATACAAGTAAATTTACCCGTCAAGCAACAATTATCGTATAACAACGCGTGCAACGTTTCGTAACAATGCTAATTAGCTATCAATTACATTTTGTTTACTTTATTAATATTACATTATCCTTAAAAAATGTTAACATCAGGGAACTAATCTTAAGAATATGATTATTGTGGATGATTATAGTCTTGGACCTTGGACTTTCACCATAAAAATTAATTCGTGTATTAAAAAGGACGGCGATTGATAAGATGCAAATACAGTAAAGACGCTCTAAGCCGATTAAATTCTCTATCAAAAAGACTGAATTTTATTTTCATGCCAAAATAATGGTTAATCGGATAGGAGAATTGATTTTTAAAGGATTATTATTTTATAATAAAATTTGTTTTACATGAAATTCAACATCCTCAATTAAAAAAAATAAATGATCTTTAATTTGCTTTAATAATTATAATATTGCAAGTATAAATGTTTATTGAAGAAAAAAATACTTGTAAGAATTACATAAATCCAACATCTGATTAAAGAATTTCATAAAGGGATTATCTTTGATAATAAAATAACAAAAAGGTATAAATATTGTTCTAACTAAATAAAATAGTGTTGTAAACTATCACTTAATATAAATATTATAATCGACAAGAAAATTCGAATTCGATATTATAACGAATAATCACATTTCGCATCTCTCAGAGTTCGAAACAAGCGTATGTGGCATGTTTGTCTGTGACTTAGATAACGAAAAACCACCTTTATGTAGACAGATGCAATACGGTCTCTACGTCAAAATTATAAACTTCTTCGAAATTTTTAGAGAAATGCGTTCAGAAAGTATGTTATTCCAATTGTTTAAATAAAAGTTAATAAGTTGGTTACAAAATGAAGCGGGTAAGTAAAATTCTGCACATATATTGAAATCTCTAGAGTAAACATCACATTTTAAGGCAAGTAATGACACGACATATTTGGATGCAATTGGAATTCTAAGAATTGGAATTGATCCCTTGGGAGAGATACAAACTTGATAAATTAATAAAGCTAAAATCAAGGTGAACCTCAAACATTTATAAATGTTTAAAATGTGAACATCAAACAGAAACAAAAGATTTGAAAGAAAATGTTTCTAAAAAAAATAACCAATTTTAAAAGGAATTTGAGTCATTTCTGGTTCTAAAAAGCATTGTTTTTCAGGAGCAACATCAACGAGAACGTCACAGATCGAAGGAATGAATCCCAAGAAAGAAACGTATTAAAATCTAAAAGCTGGTTGGCGCGGAGTAAATTGAGAAGAAAAACATATCTCAATCAAGAAGGTATTAAAATAATTTAATATTCTAAAGATGTTTAAACTATATATAAAATTATTATTCCTAAATTTAAAATAATTATATAAAAATGACAAGCCCAATTATTATTTATAGAAACAATTAGCAAATATTACGATTGTCTTAACTATTTAATAAAAGCTGTTGATTTATTTAGAAAAAAATGCTTGAGCTGTGCCGATTAAAAGAATGAATGGAGAAGAAAACACCGAAATATTTAGATTTTTAAAGTCGAATTTATAAATAGATAGATTTAAACAGATAAAATAAATTATGAATAAATATACTCAAATTATTTCAAGGCAACAATATAACTTCGCTTACAGCTGAAAATGTCCAAATTAAATTTCTCTTAGCCAAGGGGCAAGTTGTGTTAATCATACTAAAAGTTAGAAAATACTCATCAGCTAAAATTAAATAAATAATTCGTCGGTTCCCAGAGTTAATTTGAAAACGAGGAAACAGAAACAGAAAGCACCATGTATTTCTATCTACCAGATCCCACATTCCTTCTCTAACATAAAGGTCTAATTTTCGTAATACAATTAACCTAGTTCCAAATGCAGTGTAAATCGTGTCTGAAGTCACAATACTAAGAATACGGATGAACTCTGCTAATGTGCAAGATCTGTACATCCAAAATATCATTTCAATTTATATATACTTTGAAATAAAATTTTCTTCAATGAAACAAAAAAATAAAAATAAAGTTGAAAAGGAAATGTGCTATGCATATTTCAATGTATCATGTCAGAACATCATTTCTTGAACGGTCAAGCACCACGTGGTCATGCAAGTTAAATTATATTTTTATTCATTTTAAGGGTGTCATTGATTTAATCCCTTTAGTATTGCAAACGATCATAAAAAACTTTGTCTCGCGTTTATTGTTTAAAAAAATACCACATTTCCTATTTATTTCATTTCATTTAATCACATGTTCAAAATGACATTTTTCTAGTCTTTATTTGCTGTAGTCATTAACTTATTTTACTAAAATCAGAACTTTTGTAAAGGCAAAAACAGTTTTTCAGATGCTCGTGCAGATAATAATTTTTTTATTTTTCTTCCTGCGGTTTTTTTTTTACTTTAAAAACTTCTTAAGAAGATTAACCAAAGTTAACTGCTTTGGATAGTTTTATATAAAAACTAGAATATATCAATATATGGTTCAGATCCAAGTAGTTGATATTTTGGTATTCAGATGTCTATTATAAATTCACCATTTATTAAAAGATAAACACGACTTGAAGAGGTAATACTACTCAACGGTCGTTTCGAAAAAAATGCTAATGATATTAGGGTTAGAATGCCAATGAATAGCAATTCAAGTAAGATAGAAATTATTGCTATTATAATAGGAAATAAAATGTTATCATAATATTAAATCATGAATTCAAAAACCATATGTTTATTGCCACTAACAGAAAGTATGTCACTTAGAAGACCAGTTTTAGAAAGCCGCAAACGATTTTCATGCAGAATTCTTAGTCGAAAGGCATCTTAATGCTATTATTAAATATAGGAATGTAGTTGTTGAATATGATCCATGTAGAAGAAAAAAATCCAGAATAAGCCCTTTTAAAAGTCAATGTTGGCATCATGAATGAAAACATTTCAGCATGGAGCTAGGATGATGAATATATCCTCAATTTTGTCGAATTTTAAGGATTCGTATTTAAATAATAGCCAATTATTATTGATTAATGGACTGAATAAAATTAAGAACCGTTACAAATAAAAATTATACTTAAATAGCATCCAAATTTTCAATTTAATTATTTTAGCTTTTTGTCGTTTTCTGATAACAGAAAGGAAATAAACTTGCGAAATCTAATATTTCAAGAGAAAGTTGATCGGATTATTTTTCCTCTTCAGAGTTACCTAATGAAGAAGATGGATGAATATATGACGCATAAGAATTACATCTTTCCTGTTTGCTTCAGATATTTTATTTAATGCTGATTATTTATACGCAAGTATCCAGCTCTATTGACTTTATTTTTTTGAGGAATATATCATAAATAATCATTCGTCTCGTCCTCGTATATTGCCGTTTTATGTTACATTGGAAGGTCTCTGCTACTCTTTCATAGGAATTTCATGATGGAAAATTTAATGCGACTAAGGATAAATAAAATTTATTCAACAAGTTATTTATAACAAAATTAAAAACTTGTATCAAATTTTGAATGAAATCAGTCATTAAGAAATTGCGCAACCATATAATCATATTACATCGCAACGTGGGCAGTCATTCTTTCTAAC
>JAOUZG010049840.1:0-18357 GCA_026289955.1 Argiope argentata | reverse complement strand
TCCTCCGATTCCTTTTTATTTTTGCAACACAAATAAATCCATATTCCAATAAAAAATCTCTGCCAAATCAATGATCATCGATTGATTAATTTGGTTAAGAAATGTAGTTTTCTTATCTGATCACGTTCATAAACAAATCATTATGAGTTTATTACGTATACTTAACTGATAATCAATTAACAATCTTACCACACTTCTCTCCTTCTTCGTCTGTTTTAAAGCCTTGGAAACAGGAACATTCTCCATTTCTACAGTCTTGAGGACACCCCGATTGTCCAGGAGTACAGTAATCATCTAAATGAAGAAAAAAATGTACTAAAAAATAATAAAAGCATCTAAATAATTTAAAAATTACTTTGGGTTTTTAATACACGTGATTAAATTTTTATTCATCTTAAAATCCCCATAAAACTGATCATTAAATATCACTTTATCACGTGGTATACCTCAACCAATAACCAATGAAATAATGCATATCTTACTTATTTTAATTCCCATCTGTGTATTCTAAGAATAAATATTACACATTGAAAACAATGCAGGCATATAATAATCCATTTTGAAAAGTATGCATTCAAGTTTACATGAATAATATTTCAAATTCAAAAGTTAAATGTATAACTCTAATGTTTTTATAAATATTCTTATCAAAAATAAAAATTGTAAATGTGTGAGATTTTGATAGGAATACTTTAAACAGATATTTTAATCAATTTGATAATATATAGTACCCTTCAATAAATATACAAAAATTTCATAGGTCTGCATTGGGTTTTAATTTCTTTTTATATATTTAATATTTTGTATTTTATATACTTCACAATTCATCATTACAAATGTTATGAAACCTAAATATTAGTAAGGTGAAATCAATTTCTAGATGTTATCAAAATATAGTGTTGTTGTTGTTGTTACTTATAGCACTTGCCATGGACAAGCCCCGCTGATACATCAGCAGAATTTAAGCCGGAAATATACGTCTCTGGTTTTACAAGTAGCGCTAAGTCATACTAGGTCCAAGAGTACGACTTAGCTACACACACGTCACAACCCTTTTTAGGAGGCGGACTACATTCACGCAAATTCATTCATTCATTTCAAATCGTAATTTAGACCTGGAACAGTACCCCCAGTGGTATAACTCTCGATATGGAGGACTATGCGACCACGAACAGATTTAACGAGCGCCAATCGCCACACACTCGGGGAAAATCAAAATATAGTTGTTAGATTAAATTAATATATTATTAATAATTTAGAGGGCGGGATAGAATGGTTGGTAGGACGTTGGATTCGTAACCTTGGCTGCGAATTTGAACCGGCAGCCAAAGATTCTCCGTGTGTGCGGTGGCTGGCACATGCTAAATCTGTCGTGGTCATAAAGTCCTCCCTATAGAGAGTAATACCACTGTGGGTTAAGGGTCAGAGATGATCGTTCTCTGTTCCATATCTAAATTCCGATCTGTGGATGGTTATGAATGAAATGTATGAATTAAATCCTCCCCGTAAAAAAGGTTTGTGACGTGTGTGAGTTAGAAATCAGACTTCTGCCCTCAGATGCTCAGGGGCTCTATACTCTCAGAAGAAGAGAAGAATCTGATAAGTGCAAATGTGGCGAATCTTCTGGAACCATTCAACATATTATACAGGAATGTGATTTATGGGAAAACAGCAACTCAATATGGCAATTAGGCTGGAAAAATTTGGACATCAAATTGCTATTAAAATTCCCTCTCTTTAAGGCACGTGCTTCCGAAATTATCAATAATCTTATGCAGTTGGAATCCGTGGATAACGATTGAAATGACTCTTTGCTTTGACTTTTGTTTTCTTATATTCTATATTGTATACGGAAACTTTATTTTGTATATATGTTATTTGCTTTTTGGTTACCAAGAGCTTACTTTATATATAATTGTTTTATACTTTTTCTTTTAAACAGTATTTTCATAGTTAACGTTGTTTATAATTTTATGTTCCTCTTATATCTGTTGAAATGTTTATACCTTCATCTTTCTAATAGCATTTTCTTAGTTAATGTTGTTTACATTTTCTTGTCCCTCTTATATCTGTTGAAATTTTTATACTTTTTTCTTTTTAATAGCATTTTCTTAGTTAACATTGTTTACATTTTTATGCTCCTCTAATAACTGTTGATATGTTTGATAATTACTATACTTGGAGACAATGTGAAATTTTTTGAGAATTTAAATTCGTTTTATTTTCTGATCTGGTCCTTTGAATTGTTTTACGATAATTAAATTGATTAACCTGCACTTCCGTGCTCGGTGGGGGTTGCTTTGCGGCGGCTCATCGTTATATCCGAATGGGATGGGGTATACCTATGCCATATACCCTCAGAAGCTACTGCACCTCTCCTTCCGTTTTAAAGCGGAACACGAGAACAACAGCGATTGTTAATTTACGCACTAAACGTTAAAATATTGTATTACCATTGGGAACTGATAACAATAGGAAATTTCCAAGATACCTAATACATGTAAAAGTGTGGGAAACTCCAACTTAATCATTGGATTTTTTACATGTTGTACATCTCCATGAACATCATATATCATGTCTATGGAGTTGTGCACCCTGAAGAAGTTTTAAGGTGTCCCAAAAGTTTATTTCTCTTGGTGTTATGAATGGTCTGATGTGGCTCTGCTTATGAAAACATGTAGACTTAACAGTCTATGTAATGGGTCTGAGTCGTGCCAGAGTTCTAAACTGTCTCAAAACCGGGACTTCATCCCAGAATAGTTCTATTTGCTATTAGGGGGTAATTGGAATTGTGTAATTTTTTACAAACTCCTTCCTCAAAGTGAAATAATAAATTCTACGAAATATTGGCGTTAAGGCGACCGGGAACCTTTAAAATGACTTTTTGTAATTTTCACCTTAGCAATTTGAAATTTTACAGGCATTAAGAGTAACACTATAGAAGATGGAGCGCAAAATTTTCAAGCATTATATTAATTTATTTATGAGTTAGGGGGGCCTAATATAATATAATATTAGAGATAAATAACGTTAATGAAAAATGTTCCAGGAGCTCCAAATTTGTTCGAAAGTGCTCCAATTTTTATTTTTACTTTCCCTTACCCTTTTGAAACAAAAGTTGGGATTAATCTTCAAGTTTGAATTCGAAATATCAAAATTAACCAATGTAATAACTCAAAATTACATAAACCTTTTTTAAAAATTAGTAGTTTAAAATTTTTGTGGTACTTAATTTTGATATTTCATACTTAAACTTCAAGATTAATCCCAGTTTTTGTTTCAAAAGAGTTAAAGTAAGTAATAATAAAAGTTAGAGTGCTTCCGAACAAATTTCGCGCGCCAGGAACATTTTTGCTTAACGTTAATTTATCTCTAATATTATATTATATTAACTCCCCTAACTCATCAATAAATTAATATAATGCTTTAAAATTTTGTGTGTCATCTCCTATAGTGTTACTCTTGATGCCTGTAAAATTTCAAATTGCTAAGGTGAAAATTGCAAAAAGTCATTTTAAAGGTCCCTGGTCGCCTTAACTGGATCAATTTAAAGCTGCCATTGCAAAAAAGGCTAAGATTATTGAATCAACGAAGGGTTGTAATTCCTCATGACAAGGCTAGACCAAATATTGAATTAGTCGTTAGAGAGAAGCTCTTACAGTTTGATTCGGAAGTTTTACCATATCGTGAATATTCCCCATACCTCGCTCCTTCTGATTATTATCTCTTTATGTCCTTAAAAAAAAATTCGTGATAAGCCTTTTAAATTCATCAGCGAAATAAAAGCGCACCTTTAGGGTTATTTCTTGTCCAAAACAAGATTTGGATAGAAGGCAGACGGAGGCTTGCTGCGAAATGGAAGAAGGTAATTGAACCAAAGGATTCTAATATAACAAAACAAATTATATCTTAAGCCGTAAATATTTTGTATTCATTTCATATAAGAAATAGGAAAAAGACTTATGGGACACCATAATACAAAACTAACAATAGTTGGTCAATAAGATTATGTCTGTAGAGGTGAAAACAAATAAGAATGTGATCAGGTGAAGATTCTCAAGTAAAATACTTAGAGAAGGGTCGGCGTTCTGGCACAGAAGTAGCGCGTCTTCCTCGTGATTTGGACTTCCCGGGTTCGAGTCCCGGCTCGAGCATGGTTGTTATTCTGTATTCTATCTGTGAGGTATGTGAATGTGGCCCCCTGTAAAAAGTGGTTTTGCAATAGAATGTGATAAGTGTGTGTCATCTTCGTATGAGCTTGAAATCAGACTTCTGCATTCGGGTGCTCAGGAATCCATATCCTCAGAAGCTACTGCACCCTAATTTGCATTAAAAGCGGGCACGTCATCATCACTTAGGAAAGGCTTCAAAGCGCTTAGAATCCTCAAATTATTTCATAGTTCCAAGGTGCCGGCTGAGAAAGGCAGTAAACATATTCTGATTCGACCTACTGCATTCAAGTATCAGAGAATCCACTGGACAACAGCTGTTTATTATTAAGGTGCTGGTGGGACAAGCCACGTGGTTTTATTTTGACTTTTAGATCTGGAGAAAATTTCTATGCAGGTAAGAATTTCAGTGAGAGATATCCCCAGTTGATGATTTAGCCAGGATTTCCGCAATATCATTATCCTCAATATATCTGTGTCACTTGAAGGTCGTGGTTCGAACCCGTGACGCTATTACCAGTAGCCTGTAATATAATTTCAATACTAAAGAATACTTCAGTATCGTAATGCTATCTGGCTTATGAAGCCATCGCCACCCACAGTACTCCCCACTAGTGACTCGGGGGGGGGGAGACGAACAATTTTTTAAAGCGCCAAGCATTATGGCGTGCGTGTGAGTGCGGTGTTGCGTCAAGTGAGTCTGACGACTTTGCCTTGTTTGCTGCGTCAAAAGAGTCTGAGTGCGTTTGCTGCAGGTAGATGGCACCACGAAGGTTGTTGGTTGTTGTTGTTGTCAAGGTCATCAATGAGGCAATTGAAGATCGAGGTTAGAAGCAGTAACGATAGGGGCAATTGTCGAGTAACATAATCACAATTCTAAAAGTATACATGACTATCGTAGATATCTGGATTATGAATCTAGCGCCACATATTCATATGAAATTCAAATTAAAATATTAAAAAATAATAAATAAATAATAAAATTACCTAAAATTATAAACTTACATTTCACACATTTTTTATTCATTCGATAGAAACCCTCCATGCAGTGGCAACTGTATTTCCCTTCTTTCTCTCTGCACTCCATGTTTTCTGTACACCGTGATGTACCATATTTAGAAACACAATAATCAGCTGTATTCGAAAAAAAAATATTTTTATAATACGTTTTTAACTTCAAAACTTCATTTATCAGTTATTTTCTGTATAGAAAATAAAAACTTTTGAGATACTTTGAATGAATTTACCAAATTTTGTTCTTTACGGGACATAAATATATATAACCTTTTAAGTTTCAAACTCAGAAAAAATCGCATAAAATATAAATAATAGTGGTTTTCATGATATCTATTAAATATCTTTCAGTAAGTTCAAGCAATAAAATGGGATATATTGATACACCTTTGTTGTGGAGGCCGATGATCGCTCCACAAATGAGAATGAGAACAAATTGAGAATTGAACTCTTAATTGCGGTGTATCTAATTAATGACAAACTAACAGATTATTGTACTCTTAATTGCGGTGTAACTAATTGATGATAAACTAAGGAACTGCGATGCTTCTATAAATGCGGCTTATTTTCCATATAAGGGGCTTTAAGTACCCCGCTACCCTTTGTATGCCTCACGTTCCTCGTTCCAAACTCCTACTGGGCGGGTTATGACCCGCGGAATCACAAAAAGGAGCAACCCTAACAAAGGGGCTCACCAACTTGATGCATTGGTAGTAAAGTACTAAACAACCTTAATAAAATTAAAATATAAAGGTATCAAAGGATATTTTTTCCATAATATCTTTTAGGAATGTTTTAAGAGAGATAAATACAAACCTTTTGGATCTAAAAATCATAGCATTATGTTGTTTTAATTTCATTCTTCTAGATTTAACTTATTTTAAACATTTACAAAATGCAAAGAGTACAAACATTCTTTGGCGTTAATCATCATTCCCAAACAGATTTGGAAAGCGCCATTGCACGAATTTTGAGGTCGACGACGTGCAGTTCATGTTTGAAAGTGTGAATGAGAACTAGAGATGCTGCTTACATCATATATTGTGAACGATTCACATTACTTTTAGTTATCTTAGTATTGGAGCTGAATGGACCAGTTATCTTTTTGGCCACCATGATCACCATATTTAACATGTATGAATTTATTTTTCTAGGAGTACATTAAGAACATGGCCTGCAAAAGGTTTTGAGATCAACAAAGATCCAGCCGCTAAATTAATAGCAACCGCTGAAATTTAGAAAATATATTAAGGCGACCAGGGACCTTTGAAATAACTTTTTGCAATTTCCCCCTTAGCAATTTAAAATTTTATAGATGACGCACACAATTGTAAAGCATTGTATTAATTTATTTATGTGTTAGGGGGTTAATACAATATAATATTAGTGATAAATAACGTTAATGAAAAATGTTCCAAACGTTCCAAATTTGTTCGAAAATGCCCCAATTTTTATTATTACTTATTCTAACTCTTTTGAAACAAATGTTGGGATTAATCTTGAAATTTGTGCACATAGTATCAAAATAAATCAATTTTATAACTTAAAACTACTCTTTTTTTTTAAGTTTAAGTAGTTTTGAGTTATTACATTGGTTAATTTTGATATTTCATACTCAAACTTTAAAAGGGTTAGAGTAAGTAATAATAAAAATTGGAGCATTTTCGAACAAATTTGGAGCGCCTGGAACATTTTTCATTAACGTTATTTATCGTCAATATTATATTATATTTACCCCCTAACACATAAATAAATTAATACAATGCTTTAAAATTGTGTGCGTCATCTCCTATAGTGTTACTTTTAATGCTTGTAAAATTTCAAATTGCTATGATGAAAATTTCAAAAAGTCATTTTAAAGGTCTCTGGTTGCCATAACTGCTCATCAATCTAATTACCATAGCTTTGAATCTTAAAACTTTTGATTATCTTTCTTTCAAGTTCCTGCATTAAAAGGTTTTATTAAAATTTTTTGTTTATTTGAGTTTTACTTGTTTTCCCCATCTATTATTCAAATTATTTCTTTCAACGTCAGCTTCATCGTCAATCTAATGTATATGTATTCTAAATTAATGCTGAAAAGATATCATATCACTACCCACGTTCTTATCAACCCACTTGACAACAAGTATGTGACTTAGCGATAAATTTAATTAAAAAAAACAATCTGGAAATTAGAAAAATCTAGTTAATATCTCTCTTAGGAACCGTGATCTGATGATTCTTCTAGAAAATTCCATTTTTTGTTGGAAATCCGATATAAGTGAGAGAGGTTAAAGTGATCCGTGAATGCTGTCTGGAATTTTAAACAGAACTACTTCTCTACTTATCTTCACTGTGCGCTATTTCCCTTTTCTAATTAGCAATTCTCTGTCTACTTTCGTTGTTAGTGTCTACAAATGTTATTATTTATGTTTTTGCTTTTCTTGTGATATAAAGCCTTATTTTCAATTATCCCCCGTGTTATACTTTTTTCACAATATATCCACAGAACAAATTCTCCGAACAGTATCTTTTTTACCCACCATTTTCTCTTATGACGTACGTTTCGACACAATTTGTAACATAAAATCTGCTTTTTTCCCACCCTTCTATTTATTTTTTCCTTCTTACCTGATAATTTTAGGCATCCTTGTACATTAACTATATAAGCAGGTACTTACGAATACAGGCATTTGTGTCAGTCGAATATCTGTAACCAATTTCACAGCGACACTCCCCTAAAAAACATATCTCATGACTTTGACTGCATTCGCCATTTATTTGAATCCGCATGCAAGGATCTAAACCTGTAAAAATATTTATGTATAAGCTCAAAGATACTATATAATGTTTCATCGATTGCTTCATAAGAAAATTTGTCCTAAAATAACCTACATTAACCTATTAAACATTTAATGCTTGGAATATTATCTTACGCATAAGTTTTATACCACTACCTTTAACTAAATTCGGCTAAATACAGGGTGGTCATAATTAAACTGACAGTGCTCACAGTGTTCTGTAGCGAGATCTATTTGCGTGAATGACGCCACATTTTGTAGGAAGATTAAACAAGACGGAGGACGAAAGATCCTGCGAAAAAAAATTAATTCCAAAAGTCACCTCTAGGGGGATATGTGGCGCTGTGTAATAGAAAATAGAGTGTTAACAAATGCAAATCAATGTGGAAATAAAATTACCTTTTATTTTGCACATTTGCTGATTTAGTTCAAGTGCAATATGGCAACACTTTTTAAAAAGCGAAAAATTTACATCAACACCGATAAAGTCTCTTTATCTGCAATTTCACTTACTGGGTAACAGAGAACGCTGAGAAGTTCTTTATTCAAATTCAGACCTTAAGCTCAAGGTCTATCAAGAAGTTGTCCAGGACCTGGCTAAATTGAAGGATAGCATATCACGGACTGTACGGGAGATTTCTGAAGACGTGTTACTTTCTGCTGTAGTGAATACTGTGCACAGAATACAATATGTGGTCCAGAAACACGGCATTAAACATGATTTGAATGTTCAAAATAAAAGGTAATTTTATTTCGGTACTGATTTGTATTTGTTAACACACTATTTTCTGTTACACAGCGCCACATATTCCCCTAGCGGTGACTTTTTGAACTTATTTTTTTTCACAGAATCTTTCGCCCCCCCCCCCCGTCTTGTTTAATCTTCCTACAAAATGTGGCGTCATTCTCGCAAACAGATCGTGCTACAGAACACTGTGAACACTCTCAGTTTAATTATGGCCACCTTGTATTTGTTTCGATCTGATAAATTTTCGAAATTTCTAAACACTTTGAGTTCAATTTTCACAATTAAAAGTGGCAACTCTGTTTAATACTTTTGATCTGTTTCATATATTTCCAATTTTATTTTGCCAAGTAGAACCTCTACGAAACAGTAACACTGTTGACGTAGACACAATTCCATAGAGAATTATTATACTTACAAATCTGGTTTGGTTTAGTTTCATTAACGTCCCGATATAAAGCAATAATAGGGCTATTTTGGGACAGGCCTCATAATTTTGAACCATGGTAAGATGACACTTCAGCTGGCACCCCCTTTCCAGACCACACCAGCGGGAGGACGTTTGGCCTTGCTGGATTTAACGTGCAGCTGGTCCCCTTACAGGACGGTTCATAAGGGGAATCGGGTCTTGAACCGGAAACCCTACGGCTCACACATCGAGACCTTACCACCAGGTTACCATGACCTTTAAAAATGTAGTATAACAGTATTTGTGAAGATGACTTCAAGACTACTACACTCACAAGGCCACTGTTTAAAAAATTGAGTTTAGGATGTGCAGGGCCGGACTAAGAGAGGGGCAGTTGCCCGCGGCCTCCACATAATTGAGGCCCCTCAAATCGTATATAAGTATAACTTTATGTTTCTTTGTTTAATGAATCTTCTTCAGTACTGTTGTTGTTGTTGTTGTTACTTAAGACACTTGCCATGGACAAGCCCCGCTGATACATCAGCAGATTTTAAGCCGGATATATACGTCTCTTGTTTTACAAGTAGCGCCATCTAGGGCCAAGAGTACGACTTAGCTACACACACGTTACAACCCTTTTTAGGGGGCGGACTACCATTCATGCATATTCATTCATTCATCTCAAATCGTAGTTTAGACCTGGAACAGAGAACGATCATCTCTGACCTAGTACCCCCAGTTATATTACTCTCGATATGGAGGACTATGCGACCACTAACAGATTTAATGAGTGCCAATCGCCACACACTCGGGGAATCTTTTGGCCGGTGAGCTTCGAACCCGTAACCTAAGGAGCACGAGTCCAACGCTCAACCAACCAGGCCATCCCGACCCACTCTTCAGTACTAAAGTAGTGAAGCAGAGGGGGGCCCGAAGAAGTTTTTGTCCCGGTCTCCAACTAACCTAAGTTGGCCCATGAGGATGTGATTTCTTGTAATGGTAGTAGCATCACATTAGAAAGTACATCCATTAAAATATTAAAACGCCATAACCACCTATTTCCTAGAAAATAGTCCTGGCTCATTTTGCATAGAAGATATATTAGTCATTTATTTTCCCTTTTGGAAGCTCAAAGGCATCGTTCTCCAGATAATTACCTCTTAAACAGGAAGTCAGAATTCGGTCCTCAGATAAAACCCTTTTTTTTTTTCTTTTTCTTTTAAGTATTTGAAAAAATCATTCAAATTAAGCCACAAATTTAGAAATGAATATAAAAAAGAAAATGAAATCTACGCTCGCAAATTTCAAGTTATTATGTGAGAACATTATTATTTTTAAGTCATTATTCACCTTAGTTAATTTAAGTCATTAACCAGTTTAAACCGGTTTGAAACAATCACGAGACTTCTCTATCGAACTCTGGACCACGGCAAACGAAGTGATGGTCTTGATAACCACGCTGTTGGCCTACCGCATAGAATCGATTTATTCTTACATAATTTTTGCAAGCAATTCGAAGCTACATTCTTGTATTTGGTTGGTTATTGCGTTTTAATAATTGGATGAACATCCTAAGAGGTATACTATTATTATACTAAATCTATCTCATCATGAACTCAATTTTCCAAAACATATCATATACTTTGTCAAATATCAAGAATCGTTCTTTAGGTTCTCATTAGTTTTTCGAAATGTCAACTTTTTTTTGAAAGTAAGAATAAGGATAACATATTTAACCCTTTGAGGTCGAAAAAGTAATTCGATGCATATATTATTCACCTAATACATGGACCTGTTTATTACACCAAAAAAAATACATGCAACTGCTTCAAGCTGAGTTTCCCAGAAAAATAAATCTGCATCATTTTAACATTCTATCGATGCTTTTAACAATAAATTTTTTTTAAAAAAAGGAATAAATAAAATGTCAAGATGATGCACCTTCTTGAATGGTGGTTGAGAGTCGACATATGTACGACCGCAAAGTGTTAATTAAATCTGCAAATGCAGCAATGAGTACTTTTTATGTAACAAAAATGAACTAAAATCTTCTGTTTCTCCATCAAAGAGCTGTTACTTCAACCAAAATGCCACGAATTATCGAGAGCAAGTGTTTGGCAGGTCTTGCTATTGATGGTTCATTAAAATAAGATAAGAATAGGAATAAAATGAATTTATACAAAAAATTATGATCAAAATTGTTATTTTCTGACTTAATCATCCTGAAAATTCAAGCATTCTCCATGTCGCTGAACTAAATTTACTATTGTCTCAACGGAAAAAGTTGCTGTTAATGTTTTCTTCAAGCTCTACATTAGTTTGGAAATTTTGAATCCTAAGCCAGTTGGAGGCTAAGACTTAGAAGAGGGGAAAAAATCAATTAGCTATAAGCCACATCCTTGATGAAGGATGACAAAGCACGAATGCTTTAACAACAGATGAACTAAAATATTCTGTTTCTCCATCAAAGAGCTGTTACTTCAACCAAAATGCCACGAATTATCGAGAGCAAGTGTTAAGTGAGTTGGTGTAATTGAATTAGCGATATTAACTCCCCATTTTTAAGCAACATAAGGGTTGTTTTGGAAAAAGATCTTGTGGCCTGCACCACAATGATATGGCGAGTTCGACACTTAGCAGTGTAGAATCGCCATTTTCTAATCTCTGATTATATAATAGGGAGAACGTTTGGTCAAGCCAACATACCCGACGTTCTTAAGTGAAATGGCTTCGAAATTTGAAACTGTCAGATTCTTAAACTAGAAATTTACCACTAAACTAACCAGTTCCTGAATAGCTGGCAAAATCTCTAATTCAAAATATATGATTCATTTATCAGAGAATTCAGGGTTAAGAAATGTGGAGATGGAATTCTATTTTTGAGGTATAAATTTAAGTATAACTATTAATTTGTGACAGAAAATTTCCATTGAAGATTCAAATATTTAAATCGGAATCCTAATAATCAGCTTTAAAATATGAATATTTATACTTTTGGTTAAAAAAATGCCCTTTTCATTTATGAATTCCATTTTATTAAGATTCAGAGCAGAAAGCACATACTCCTACGCCATTAAGAATTAGTTGTTAATGCTGTTACTTATTGCACAAGCCCCCCGCTGATACAGCAGCAGATTTAAACCGAAAGGTCTAATTCCAAATTCTCTCATTCTAATTCTCTTGTTTTCGAAGTAGCGCCAACTAGGGCCAAGAATAAGACTTAGCTACACTCTCATCACATTCGATTGCACAACCCCTTTTTACAGGGGGGCACATTCAAACATCTGACAGATAGCACACAGAAGAACAACCATGCCCGAACCGGGACTCACAGAACACGAAAAAGACGCGCTACCTCTGCTCTAGAAAGCCGGCTTAAGAATTAGTAAGAATGAAATAATAAATACAATAAAAATATGATATAATCCTAATCATAACTCACTTTTACATGTTTTCTCCCTCGCATCGAAATAAAACCCTTCCTTACAATAACAGTAGCACAAGCCCTTCTCGTTGTCATATTTACATGAAGCATTTCCACATATTTTTTCTTTGTAATCTTCACACAGTTCACTATATTCGCATCGTTTTCCAGTATAACCTTCTAAGCATTCGCATTTATAGCTTTTCTCATCTTTTGCTACGCATGTTGCACCGTTTTCACACCGTACATTTTGACAGATACTGATTTTCTCAGTTCCATTACCTGTAACAGAATAGAAATTTGAAATTATAAGAAAATTTAAAAGGATTTATTAAAACTCTTAGAATAAGTCAGATACCACATTTCCCCACCCCCCACCCCACCCCCAAAAAAGTATGAATAAAATCAAAGAGAGATAAATTCCACATGTTGTTATTAGTGGCACTTGCCATGGACAAGCTTCGCCGAGGCGTCAGCGAATTTTAAGCCGAAAGGAGCGTCTCTTATTTTGCACTAGTGCCAACTTGGTCCGAGGGTATGACTTTTACTTCTCACATAACACATTCGCTTGCACGCCCCTTTTTACAGGGGCACATTCGCACAACTCACAGATCGTGCACAGAAGAACAACCCTGCCCTAACCAGAACTCGAACTCGCGACGCCCCAGCTTTCGAGGAAGACACGCTACCCCTATGCCAGATCACCGGCAATTCCAAATGTGAATTCTAGCTATAAAAGCAGAACTGAAAGCAAAAAATATAATAAACTTCAAACATATATTTTTGCTAATAATGCATTTGAAAACCGATTTTTCTGCCAGAAATATTAGATTTATTGAATTTCAGTTAGATCTTTTATGGGTCGCTCGATGCACGTAATTCCCCCAATAAGATATTTCGAAGCATCAAAGTTTGACAAGTATTAAAAGTTATTGCTTTACATCGGTTTTTTTATTCCGTGGGAAGGCACCTTCTCAATGGAACTACATCCCATTACATCGAAGAAAGGTTAAAAATGTAATAATCCCTTTCATTTTTCTTTTAATCTTCCTCACTCTTTTATTTATTTTTCATAATCTTCAAATAATGTACACAGATCAGATATTGAATAGAATTATTCACTCGTAATTTTAAAAAATCAAGCGGTTTAATGTTTGTTGAGATAATAAAAATAATTTGAATCTCGTTGCAAAATGAAAATTAGCCGAAAAATAGTCTAAAAAAGATTTTAAAAAATTTAATTCAATATCTACTTAGATTAATAAAGAAAAATTTTATTTTAGTTACTTTTTATTAATTAACTACAATGATAATAAATATATTATCCAAAATTTATGCTAGAACATAACGAAATCAAGACCGTATCCGTCGAAAATAAATCGGAACAGACTCAATTGCCGTTTGTAAAAAAAAATTTAAAATTTTTCTATGAAGTACTAGTAATTTTTTTTAATTCTTAATTAGGTTAACAAAGAAAATTTTATTTTAGTTACTTTTTGTTAAATAATTAAAATTAATGTAAATATGACAGAATCCGAATTTTAAACGGCTAAATAGAAAGCAAATTTCCATTTTCCTTTTTATATACGGTGTTCAAACTCGCACCCCAAGAGATACGAATCCAATGCCATAACAGCCAGACTAATCCGAACCGCAAATTGCAATTACTATAAATAATTGATCAAAAAATTGTACTAACGTTGGATTTTCAACTCCAATTGAGGGTCCAAAGCCAAGTGTAACCACTCAAAATGCATGAGTTTTCTACACCAGTTGTGGAACGCAATATCTATGAGAGATTTCTAATTTTCTTTATTCTGTTTTATTTTAATTCGAAAGCACTTCAAAATGAATCGAAAAAAATCGATTCAATTAGCAAAGTTTAATTTTAAATGCATCAAATATTATGATAATAAACAGAAATGTGTAAAATAACCGGTCGAAAACATTACTGCGTCTAACATCATTAGCGTGGGGGAAAAAACAAACTGAATTCGTTATTTATTCGGCGGCGGGGAAATGAAGATTTTTGGCGAGAAAGTTAGTTTTTAATTAATTAATAAAAAATTAATGAATTAGTATTCGAAAAAACTGTATTAACCTCAAATTCATCCACTACAAATTCAAAAACTTTACTTTTTTTGATTGGATGAATAAAAAGTATTTTATTAACGATTGAAAATTGCGAGCTAATAGTAGGAATTGAAATAAAGAATTCTGCTGTAATATTCTTTGATAGAACAAAACAATGAAGCTATAAATCTCTCTTATAAGTAACAAATTTTTAAAGAAACCCAATGTTTTGGTGATTGAAGACCATTTTTTTTTATTTGAATGGTTCTTTTGATGTTCTACTTTGAATTATCTCTTAAATTAATAAAAATACCAAAATATCCCAATATCTTCCAAAAAAAGTTTTTGTTGGATCGTTTGGAATAAGAAAGTGACTCATTCAATGAAACGATTGAAATGAATAAAAATATAATTTAACTTTGCACGAGCACGCGGTGCTTGGCCGTTCAAGAAATGATGTTCTGCCATGATACACTGAAATATGCATGGCAGATTTCATCTTAATTTTTATTTATTATACTTTTGTTTAAATATTTCTAACATATCAGATTTTACACGTTAGTGTCCGCTAGTGAAGGATCGGTTTCTTCATTGACTTGGCGATATTTTGGACAATCTTGGCGACATTCAATAAGATATTGAAAGTGTATGAGGGCAATTACAAAGACTCGTTCTGGCACTAATATTTCTGGAGTGTGTGTGTGTGTGTGTGTGAGTCTTGTTCACATTTTCAATCATTAATAGAATACTTTTTCCCATCTACTCAGGTTAAAATACAATTTTTCAAAACTTGTAGTGGATGACATTTGATGTTAATACAATTTTTTCCAATAGTAATTCTTTAATTTTTTATTCATTAATTAAAAACTAGCTTTCTCGCCAAAACTCTTTATTTCTCCGCCGCCAAATAAGTAAGAATTCAGTTTACTTTTTCCACACACTAATGAGGTTAGGCTTAACATGATTTCTGCCGATTATTTTAAAAGATTCTAACGTTGTTAATGTTAATGATTAAAAATTGTTAATGAATCGAATTATACAAAATTATACAAAACAAAAGAAAATTAGAGATTTCTAATTTGTATTGCGTTCCTCAACTAGTGTAGAAAAATCATGCATTTTGTGTTGCTATAGTTGGCTTTCAATCCTCAATTGGCGTTGAAAATTGAACGCTAATATAATGTTTTGATTAATTATTTATAGTAATTGTAATTGTCCGGGATTTGCATCCTGTGGGCTGCAAGTTTGAATGCCATGTATAGAAAGAAGAATGGAAAATTGGCAAGAAATTAGCTTTTTAGTTTGCTACTTATTGTTGTGATTATGCCATATTTATATATATATTTATATTAACAAAAATAAAAAATTTCTTTGTTTACCTAAGAAGGATCTGATTTTAAAAAAGTTGCTTTTTATATTACTTGTTACATGTAATCTCGTACATTTTAAACAAACTTCAATAGTTTAGTTAGCTTATAATCTCCATGCCTTTCTACATAATTACAGAGCAAAATTCTTTCAAATATAGGAAAAAAATATATCCATCATTCAATTCCTTGTTTAAAAATGTAAGTATTGACTTACTTCGGCATTTCTTTTCCTCTTCATCGTACACTAAGTTTTCGTGGGCGCATTTGCAAAATATTTGCTCCTTCTCTTCGTCGTAACTACAGATGGCGCCACTGTTTTCACCGCAAATATCTTCGTTCCATTCGCATTTACCTGCACAACGAGTTATTTTCTATCAGTCTTCCAATCATTATCAGATCATCATTGAATTTTATTATTTCCATGTGAGGCAAGTTATAAAAAAATTTTAATTAGGAAGAATTTTCATTTATTTTTATGAATTTGTCACACCTTTTTTCCCTGACGTGTTAGTCTTATAGCACGAAAAAAAGATTTACAGAGATTCTTAATGGGTGACATATTACTGACATCCAACAATAAAGACAAATTTGGCAACAATTTGACCCCTTGGAAACAAACTTAAATTTCTCATTCCGTAAAAGAACCTGATTTACAATGCCATGTCCAGTTTATTTATGGCTTTCATTTAAACTTTAAATGATACAGAAAATAGTAAAAAGATATTACAGAATACTCTTAATACCGCCCCTAAAAAATTGAATTAATATAACTAATTTCAATGTGAATTTAGTTATATTAACGTCCGGTTGTAAAGCAACATTACAGCTATTTTGGACCTAATTTGGAGCCTCGGTCAGATGACGTGGACGACACCTGAGTGGCATCCCTACCTCTTCACATCACACAAACAGGAGGGCGTTAGACCTTGGCAGACTTAATGTGCAATATATCCCTTATGCATATATATTCTTTATTTAAATTATTCTAAAATCTTGAAATCAACTTATCATAGCATTTCAGTTTTTTAAAAAAATGTTTTATAAAAAAGTTTTATTCTTTTTGGCAAAATAATGTAAAATTCAAAAACATTTTATATTGATTATTTTCTATTCTTGTGTTTCGACATATTTTCTAATCTTTCACATTAATTATTATAAATTCTTCAATTGAATTTTTTTTTCAAATTTCCTATAAGTTTACATCTTTTATATCGCATGAAAGTTTAATTCATACTCAGATATTAATCTGCAACTAATTTCTAAAAATAATAATGTATGGTGTAGCAATCAAGAATCGGATTCTAACCCCCAGGCATGTAGAAAAAAATTCTTTTCGAAAAGAAGCAAATCAAGAATAAAGCTATTAAAGTACATAAAACAGACTATCTTAATAAATCTAATTTATCAGTCAATTATTTCATTAGTTAACATTTTTTTAAAAATTGTTTCCATAAACAAAAATATAAAAAAAAATTTCATTAATAAGAGAATTATTAGATTGAGCATTATATGCTCACACAAAATCTTCAGATTGAAACAATATATTCATAGTTAATAAATACATTAAAGATTTAAAATGAAATCTTCTATGCATATTTCAGTGTATCATGTCAGAACATCATTTCTCCAACGGCCAGGCACCACGTGATCGTGCGAGTTAAATTATATTTTTATTCATTTTAATCGTTTCATTGAATGAGTCACTTTAGTATTGCCAACGATCCAAAAAAAATTTGTCTCGCATTGATCGTTTTAAAAAAATATATCACATTTCCTATTTATTTCACTTCATATATTCACGAGCTCAAAATGATATTTTTCGAGCTTTTATTTGCTGTAGTCATTAGTTTTTTTTTAATCAGAGCTTTTGTAAATACAATGGCAACACGGTATTAAAAGCTGCTTTTTATGAGATGCCCGTGCAGATAATAACATTTTTATTTTTTGCCTACGGATTAAATTTTTTATTTTTTACCTACGAATTTTTTCTGACACCAAAAACTTCATCCCCAAAATAACATCATGATCTGACATAACAAAAATAAATTAAAAAGCTATCTCTACTTACTGATGCATCTTTTAAGACTTTCATCGTATATAAAGTTTTCGAAATCCTTGCATTCACAGATTGGTTTCTTCGTTGTCAAATTGAATACACAAGATACCCGACTGTCCTCTCCACATATATCTTCCTTGTTGTCACATGGGTCTATAAAATAAATATAATCACTCTGGGATAGCAAAAATTCAATAAAAACTGTTTTCAAAAACACTGATATCTTTATTCCAAAATGTGTTAAAGTAAGGTCA
This sequence comes from Argiope argentata, assembly GCA_026289955.1. Taxonomy (NCBI): domain Eukaryota; kingdom Metazoa; phylum Arthropoda; class Arachnida; order Araneae; family Araneidae; genus Argiope; species Argiope argentata. Next base: position 60 of record JAOUZG010049840.1, on the reverse strand, counting down.
TTGTTACCCGTCCGTATAATCCAAAATTTTGCTATACAAATATTTATCCATTATGTAGGC
>JAOUZG010049834.1:2687-15994 GCA_026289955.1 Argiope argentata | reverse complement strand
ATAGTCATTAATTAAATTTAATTAATTTTTAATACTTTAACTATAGTTTTAGCAGTTCGTAACGAATGTTAAAATAAAACAGGCAGTAACTCAATCGGTAAAATGAAGGCTTTCGGTATTTTTTTCACATGAAGGTGAAGAATCCGAGTTCAATTCTTGCGAAAATCAATCATATTTTGAAAACTATTTTTTTTAATTAAAAAGTAACTAAAAACTTTTCTTTGTTGACCTAAGTAGGAATTTAATTGAATTATTAGTATTATATATTACTTGTTTTTGTTATTAAATTTATTTCGGTTTTGTCTTTCAAAAAATGAATTAACAAATTTTATGTATAGAGATGCACATTTTAAGAGATATAATTCCCTTTTTGAATAATTTATTTTTAAAAAAAGAAATTATTCCAGAGTATTTTATATGAATTGACCCATTTCAGGCAATTTAAGGCTGTTTGTATTTATTATTCTTCATAATTCCACTAATAATGCGGGTCCTTCTTATTGGAAAAAATAATAATTTCTCCCTTCCTCTATTGAAGTTTTGAAATAAGATTTAAAAAAAAAGAATGATACAAAACGTGAAATATTGATAAAGAATGACTGAAAGAATACACATTTGAGGGAAGATCAAAGTCTGACAACGATTTTAGCCAATTTACTATGCATCACCCAAATATATAATATATAGAAATGATTTTTTTGTCAGTACTTTGTGCTCAGCCGTACAGTTCAATCGACTGTGATAAAACTTGGTGAACTTATTGTTTACACTAGCTCAAAGGTGACATTTTAAAATTGACAAAAGACAAACAGTAAACATGACATGTAATTCGGAGTTAGTTCCACATGTATTAAACAAAATGAAATCACAATTATTTATACTAATATATGAGAGTGGAATGAAACTGAAAACATTTAGAGCAAGAGCTTATTTTTTTCTTTTCATAAGTGAATATTCATCAACACAGGATATTGTCATTCAGCGAATACAGTATTTTTTTCTAGTTCTAACTACACGTATTATTCAGAGTTTATCTCGTTAATACAAAATAGAATTATTATTATCAACGCCTATTAAGTTAAGTTATATATATAACAGACATTTTTCAGTGTAAGCAGTAATTTTTTTATTCATTCAGTGAATCGAAAAACGATAATTCGGTTATACAAACTTATATCGTGTTGATTGCTTCGACAAAAAATATGTCCCCAATCGTTCGTCACCTAAAAGATCTACCATCGCAGCATGTAAAAATAAGTCAATACGAGATTTTCAATCAAATGAGGAACGACAAGTGAGCAATAAAGCATATTATTTACAAATTCCAAAGTCACGAGCTTTAGAATCTCAGGATCAAGAGGCGGCAAGAATCGAAGAGAACGTTTATATGATGATCACACGCAACAGAATCAAAATACTAATATGTCACAAGGAGCGAGGTAACTATCCTTAACTGAAAGTTGAATGAAGATGTGCCTGTTACACGCATTCCCATTATTCCCACCGACGTGCCTTTTGGTTTCAAACGGTTGCAATTCCTCATTCGACTTGCGTTCTCGATAAACATCAACAAGGTGCAAGGTCTATCATTTCATGTGTGCGGATTGAACCTGTGAAATCTATGTTTTTCATTGGCCAATGCTTAGGATAGAAGAATCAAGAAATTGATTTGTTTTTGACGAAGACTGAAAAACAAAACAAAGAAATATATATTGTCTACCTTAAAGCACTTAAATAATAAATTAATAAAAAAAGCAATTAACATCAGTTGTATTTTTCTTTGATATATCGTTCAAACTCAATGAATGTATTCATTACCAATGATTAAATAAATAACTTTCTTTCTATAATTTCTTAATTTATCCCGATAGCTATTTCAAATTTCAAACGATATTTCCAAAATTATGTCTTCTGCGGTAGCAAGGTGCCTGGTATAAGCTAGTGTTACAATAAAAGTTACGACAGAAAAAATATTTCTAACTGTCAGACGAAAACGATATTTTCTTATTAAGTAGATCTCTGAGGATGAGAATCAGTATCATGGTTTTTCTAACCTGCTAGAAATATTATATTTATCTAGCAATAACATCCCATCAGTATTCAGCCTTGTTTATTTTAGTTGCACGATATAAGTCCTGATTTTAGTTCATAGACTGTGAACTGTGGTGACTAAATCTGCGGTAAATACCTGAATTATCTTTTTTTATCAGATAATTTTTTTTCTTGATTAATGGATCTCTAAAATTAAATTAATACAGTTATATTCCGAGACTATTTTTTAGAATTTAAATAATGCCAAATAAATTGTTGGTAGATTTTATACAAAATTCTAGCTTTATTCTTCATCTAATTATAAAAATATGTTTTAGGCAATTATAACAATCATCCAAAAATTGTTAATATTTGTTATTTTATAGGAAATATATTTAAAAAAATTATTGGTGCTCAAAACATACTATTGTAAAAAAAGTAATTCTTGATTCGCCTTCTCATTATATATTTAATATTTTCCCCTTGATTTTAAAATAGCTGTAGCGTAATTATAAACAATATTCTACTACAATTGAATTCAATATCTAATGTTAGTTCACACTCTCTCTCTATATATTTTGTAAATTTTCAGTAGTAAATAAATTATTTTTTATTCATCCACTCAAATTCAAATACATATTTTTAAATTCTTATTGGTGTGTCACTCGATTTTAATACAGTTTTGCAAATATTAACTCATTAATTAATGAACTAAATTAAATTAAATTAAATTTTAATACTTTAAATAGAGTTTTAGCAGTTTGAAATCAACAGGCAGTAGCTCGATCTGTAAAATACGAGGATTTCAGTATTTTTCACGTGAAGGTGAAGAATGCGAATTGAATTCTCGCGAAAATCAATCATTTTTTGATAATTTATTTATATTAATTGTAATTATTTGATAAAAAAGTAAGTAAAATAAAAATTCCCTTTGTTGACTTAAGTAGAAATTGACTTATTTTTTTTATATTACTTTTTTTTAAGTAAGTGCAAATTTGAATCCAAGTTGTTTTTCCATTTGAATGGAAAATTTTTATATCGAGTTTTCTTACAATAATAAAAATGTTTCTAAAAATATTTTTTAGTTTGAAACAGGAAAGAAATCATGCGATTTTTTAATCTTCTCTCCTCTAGGGTTCGCATATTTTTACATAAAGGTGAGTTTATATTCAGCCAGATATAAACAACTCAGTAAGAAAACTCTAGCTCAGAAACTGTACAGCAGCAATTACTTGTTCCGTAGGAAGAAGTACTTACCGTTGTCCCCTCTCATCGCATGCCTGACTCACTGGATTCATGTGATTTGATGAGTGTAAAGCCACCTTTAAGCGTCCTTTAAAAGACAGAGGAGTTTTGGTCCAATTTCAATATCCATCTTTTAGGATAAAAACAAATCTAGAAATAAAAGAAAAGCCCCTCTTTTTGATAAGCCGAATTTTGTTAAAAAAATAAGATAATTTAAAGTCACCCATTAAATTCTGTTGTCCATTAATAAATTATCAAGACTTAAAATGCCAAGCTGAAACGAAATTTCATAAGCACTAAAATGAACATATTATTAGAATATTTTTATTTTCACTAAAACTCTATCAAATATTCTTTTTACTTCCTTTAAAATTTGATTAACGCAATTACAAAAGAATCTTAATAAATCAAATAAATTACTTTCTCTTGCCGTGTTTCATAGATAATTCGATAAAACCTTATTTTTCCTTAAAAGAGGAAAGATTTAAAGTGTCTAAAAATAAAAAAAAAAATAAAGAAATAGCATAAAATGACATATTTAGGTCAATTGATGCTACCAAGAAAAGTCATTACTGAAATTCCGAAATAAACATTTTGATGACCAAAAAAATGCAGCTAATTTATTTTTATTGCAATTTCTTTTTCTTAATCGCTGAATTTATCATCATTACAGGTTACATCGGATGCTCGCGATTAAATACTTTAAATTCTTTCAAGTTAATGTAAGAGGCTTTATCATTGATGCAAATTTAAATAATTAATCAAAATAATTTAGTTTTTCTGGCTTTTTTAAATTTCATTTTCTCGTTGTCGCTTAAAAACCAGAAATATTAATTTTTAATCAAGAATTTTGCTTTACAGACTACAACAAAAACTGTGAATGAGTGTATTTTAATTGAGTTTTAAAAATTTAGCTACATTTCTGTTTAAATAAACCTAAATGTGTCTTAAAATAAAAAAAAATGTTGATTATTTTATAAATTAACAAAACACTTTTAACTTATCTTTATTTTGTTTCATCCATAAAACAAAATGCAAGGACTGAACACTTTTCCAATGATTGTTTCTTTAAACTGCTAATATCGAGCTAAAATGCAAATAAATAAAATCAATGATCACACTTAAAATATGAGAAGAAAACAATATTAAATATTGTAGTAAATATTGTAGAATGCTTATAATGTGCATTGTATATTTTGGTTTGACTCAAATTGATTATGACTTGTTTAGATTTATTTATTATTAAGCTATTTAAACACATTGGGAGAAAAGTCATTCATAGACGATATTGCGTTCGAACTAGTATAATTTAAAATTTTAGATATTTTCTTTAAATACAACGAATTTTTTTAAGCGAACAGTATAAATTTAGAAATATTATCAAAAAACTTTTAATTTTATTGTTTTTTAATGATATTAGATATATTTTAGGTTGTGGGAATACAAAGTTTAGGAAGGGGATTATTTCCAAATATCTGATTAGTATGTATTTAATAGAAAATAAATAAAAAGTTTCATATTCTTTAAAATCAATTTCCCAATTTAGTGTCTCAAAAAACAACAACTTAACATTACCTTAAAATTAAAAAGAGAAATACTTTTAATAGATCAGGTTAGTCTTAGGTTGAAATTTGGTTAATACACCTTTGATACAAAATTTTCTAGATTTTCATTATCTGTGAAAAATGAAATATTAGAAATCCATGCAAAACTCAGAAGTGAAATAAAAAATATTTTTAAAAACCGAGAAAACAAAAAGCTTAAATTGGCACAGAATTTCCATTTCTTCCTTATTTTTACAAATTTCATAACTTTAAGTTGAAATAAAAGTATTCTCATAAAAAATAAAATAAAAAGTAAAAAATTATAAACTATAAATAAAAGGTATTCTCTTAAGTTTCAGGTGTCCTTACTTTTTAATTTTGATTAGTTTTATAAATGATTAGACCCATTTTCAAAGTTTATACTGTTGTTTATTTGCGAATTTCGGTCTCATTATCACGGAAGGAAAATACTTTTTTTTGAAATTGGTAATTAATCTTTTTGTTTCTTCTTTTTATTTACTCTTGTATTTTACTTCATTTGTAAAATTAATTCTGAAATATTAAACACATTGATAAGTACATTAAAAAAACTTAAAGATTAAATAAATGTGATTGGCCATCATTACTTGTTTTGAGCAACACATTCTAGTTTAATTCACATGCTATTTTGCAAAAAATCTGAATAATTTTTTAAATATTGGAATTTATTGCATGTTCCGCATGAATGAATGGAGTGGCTGAAAACCCACAGTTTAAAGTTAAATGGAGCAAAAAGTCAAATCATTTGGTTAGTACAGTTAGGGTTGTTCATATAGACACTTATTTCAACAGGTAACTTTTCACCACATTAATATGGTTTAAACATATATTACAAATAAAAGTTTAAGAATCAAATACCCAAAGATATATCTACACATCAAGCATTATCCATGTACAATACTGATTCTTTAAACGAAAGAAAAGGATCGAAAAGTTTAAACATCCTCAAAAATTTTATTTGTCCTTCCAAGCAGGTCTTAAAAGATCTCAGACGATTACGATAGAAGAATTAATGAGAAACGGTAATTCTCTGCGCCGATTTGAGAGGTAATTAATGTGAATTTAATTAGACATGAGCTCGATTAAGTGGTTGAAGTCTCTTTATTTGATGAAGACTCTAAATGGAAAAACTTGAGGTTTAATTGAACGTGAATACTCAAATCAATAACCTCCATTTCATTTGACGGGATCGTTTTATCTTAGTCGTTGCTATTCATTTCCTGATGAAGTAAGCCTTTTTTTTTGAAATTAGAAAATTCTTTTAAATTGCATGACTTGGATGCTTCGAAAGGAGGTATTTAATTAAAAAACTGTCACATAAAGTAAATTAAGTAAGTAATTTTTTTTGTAAATAAGTTATTTTAAAACAAATAAAACGACTTATTTATCAAAGGTATGTTATAGAAGATTTCTTCCGAATAAATGCTTTTTTTTGTTTTTATTTACCAAAAAGCTTTTTTTTCTTTTACTTTTAAGATTTTTTGAAGAGTAGAAAAAATGATAGGACAATTGATTAAATTGATAAACAAAATCAATAAAGTAATTATAATGTGGTTAAAATAAAAAAACTTAATTATTAATTGATAATTTATTTCGGAATATTCTAAAATATATTGTTATTTCTAATACGCAAATGTAGACATTTTTCAGTCAGTTTGCATATCAGGAATCGATTAAAAATTTTAACTTGAGAAACATGAAGCAAATGAAGTTAAATGAAAATTTTTATGAAAAATAAATAATTAGAAACTGTGTTAATGGGAAGTTTTAGATTGTTATTATATAGTATCGTTACAAACCTGTTATTTTGCTTTCCAGCACAAACAGTGTCATTTTAAGAAAGCATTTTAATATTTATTACGATAAATTAAAAAAGCAACAATTTAGATTTTATTTATTTTGGAAGTCCTCTATAAACCAATGTTCTCAATAACATTATATATATTTCTCAAACCAAAAATACAATATTTCTGGATCTTCTTATAAAAGACGATATAAATTCTTAAAAAAAATGATGTCCTTACTGTTGTCATTTATTTCCTTACTCTATCCTAACTGTTGTCATACATTTTGTCACCTTTTACTATTATTAACTGCAAATAGTTATGCTGATTACCTTTATCATTTAGGCGTGATCTGTTATATAATTATTTAGAAATAAATAAATAAATGGCGTTTAAATTTCAAACGAGCACCAAAAACCACAACATCAACCAATTATTTCTTAACGAAGCAGTAAAACCTGTTTAATTGCTCATATAGAGAATAATCAAAATCATTTATCTTATTAAGATGATATTGTTTCAGCAGAAAAAAATATATATTTCTAAATGGGAGTTATGATTGAAACTAAAACTTTTTCTTGTTTAAAGAGGAATTTCTGTTATTTCGAAAGTTTCACTGTTTATATAAACGCTTTTCAAAATAGATGAGAAAAATTGATGCGCTTCTGAATTTTTATCATGTCAGAACCTGATACTGCTTCGGGGATGAGGTTTTTAGCGTCAACAAAATCTGTAGGCCAAAAATTGAAATTTTATGATCTGCACGAGCATCTAAAAAAAATCAGCTTTTAATAACGTGATGCCATCGAATTTACAAAAGCTCTGATTAAAGGAAACAAGTTAATGACTATAGCAAATAAAACCTAGAGAAATGTCATTTTGTGATTACGTGATTACATGAAATGAAATAAAGGGGAAATGTGATATTTTTTTAAACAATCAATGCGAGACAAAGTGTTTTGGATCGTTTGCAATGCTAAAGTGACTCATTCGATAAAACAATTAAAATGAATGAAAATATAATTTAACTTGCACGAGCACGTGGTGTTTGGCCGTCCGATAAATGATGTTTTGACATGATGCGCTAAAATATTCATAGCAGATTTCATTTTAATCTTTTACTTTTATCTTCATGTGAGAAATTGTTTTTTCTAAATTAATTGTCAGTCATATACTTTTTATGGCATCATAAAACAGTTTTTTCTTGCATTATAAATAAATAGAAATGATTAAAAAAGAAATCAAATTTTTTTCCCCAATATTAACCTTCTGAAAAAAAAGTAATGATTTTTGTCAATATTTATCGTCTGGTATTCCAAATAATTAATTAAAATAAAAGATTAGTAAATGAAGAAAAGTATTAAAAATTATATTAAATATTTGTTAACATTTTAGGTTAACATAAATGTGGTTATTTAAAAAAAAGATTGCCAATTATTATTGTTTCAAATTTTTAAATAATCAGAAAAATCTTTCCAGCGTAACGAAAGTAAATATACTTTCCTTTTAAATATCGTATTACTTAAATTTTAATCGATAATTTTAATTAGGAATAGTCACTCTTTTAAAATATCAATAAATTAACCAATCATAACTGACTTCCTAAAAGAGTTTTTACAAAAAACTTTTGAAAGTTAAGATTTGAAAGTAGAGAGAAAGAACCATATATTTAAGTAAGTTTCCAATTAGGCACTGGCTAAAAATTCCTTTATATTTCATACTTGTTATCATGACTGTATAGCATTAGACTATGCATGGAATGTATTTTTTTTAAACATATCCGAAAAAAATATATGCCCCTGATTATTTCCATAAAAAAAGGTTGAAAAATCCTCTATGAAAACAAAATATACTTCTAATTGCCAAATTAAAAGACAATTGGGAGAAAGGTTTTTATTTTGGTCAACATTTGGTATAAAACATACTTTTTCTAGTATAGAGGGTAATAAAATTATTTGTTTAACATTTTTTTACATAGAATAAGAAGTATATTATTTAGTTTCTGAACTATAAAGTTGCAGGATCTCTTTAAATTCTCTAAATATTGGGATTCGACTGACATATAACACATTATTTTTAATAAATTCCCCCTTCTGAAGCACAAAAAAAATTAAAAATATTTTTAAACGAATAAATAGCTTATTTTCTTGTTCAGAAACACTAGAACATATTCAGAAATTATAATACCAAGTTTAAAAGAAAATATATATATATATGAATTTGATTTTGATTGATGAGGTTTTTTTCGTTTGAAAATTCTACCGAAAATTAGAATTTCCTTTTCAAAGATTCTAGACGATTTTTCGAAAGCTATTGCCAAAATTTAATTTACAATCTTCAACTCTGTTAAAAAGTCTATTTTTTTAAATGGAAATATTATTATTTTTATTTAATATTCTTCATGTTTGAACAGATTTTTGTTGTAAAACCGTTACAAATTCTACTTTTTAAAAGAAACTTTTCTGATTTTTTTATATTTGCTTTTGCATACGTTTTAATGCTAATTGGAAACTTTAGGTGATATTTTCTCAAATTCTAATTTTCGGTAGAATTCCCTTAACGAAAAAACCTCATCAACAAAAATAACTATATTAAATTGTCATTCCCTTTCTACAATTTAATAAAGTGATTATAACATTAACAACACAATTTGAGAAAAGATCACCTAATGTTTCCAAATAGTATTAAAATGTATGCAAATGCAAACATAAAAATCAGAAAAAATTCTTAAAAAAAGAATTTGTAACGGTTTTATAAAAAAAGCTGTTCAAACATTAAGAATATTAAATAAAAAATTAATATTTTCATTAAAAAATAGACTTTTTAACGTAGTTGCAATCTTAAATTAAATTTTGGCAATAGCTTTAGAAAAATCGTCTAGAATCTTCGAAAAGGATTGTGTATTTACTTGGATAAAAGCATTTGAGATGACAAGAAATAATTCGGATTATTCCCTTTCTACAATTTAATAAAGTGATTATAAATTTAACAACACAATTTAAAAAGAGGGCAAAAACGTTATAATTTTTAGAAATTATTCATTTCGAATCATATGTTTATGGAAGCTTAATGCTTACGAGACGAATCCTCTTGCACAATAAGTGATTCTTAAGAAATTTTTTACATTTCCAAGGCTTTCGTTCTATGTAAGCGGCTTCTTTTTATTACTGTTCAACTAACAAACCAGCATGAGAAATTCAAATTGCTACTTGAAACATTCTAAACTTGTTATATTACTTTCTTTACACATATTTAAGGCAGGAACCGTTCTAGAAAGATAATTACAGAAACAAACAAAATATGCTTAGTGTTGAAAATATAATAAAATTGTTAGATTTTTATTTCCAGGTTAGCAGAAGTAGGTTTTAAGTGTCAAAAAGAAAAAAAAAACTGTATAGCAATTTTGTAAAAATGAAAGCAAAAATATAACAATGAAACCGCTTATGCATTGTTTTGTATACAAATTCTTTAAGTCCATGTTGGTATTCTATCCGGAAAAATATCAAAAATTCCATCTCTAATTAATTCCGTAAAATTTTGATTTAAAACAAAAAGTTCTACTTGAAAAAAAAATTAACATTTAGTGAAATTTTCAAGAAATTAATTTTATTCTTTATACTCTATAATTAGTGTTCCATTTTAAAATTAAAAAGAGAAATTCTTCATTCCTGGTCAAATGCTTGTTTCCCAAATATAAATCTCTGACAGTTATATAAAATTTAGATTTAACTACAACATTTTGAGCACTGGATGATTTCTAATTCTAAGTAAACTTTAGTTAACAATAATGCGGTATTGTTACTGATCACCAAGTACTTTTATAGTGATGTATGGTGTGATGACACAATCGGTAGGCCTCAGTATAAAGCATCAATGACGTTTATTTACATAAAGAACACAAGCACAAAGACGACGATTACAGAGATGACAAATATTTACAGCCGAGAGGAACACAGAGCAGCGCACATCAACATACTACAGAAGGCAGCAGCCCAGATGCTGTAATCACCACAGAATCCAGGAGAGGGATCGTTGGAAATTCGCTCTACGGTCTCATGAAACATCGGAAGTTTTCATCGTTTCCTCGCTTTAGCTGCCTAATCACTACCATACGACTGACTACTCCATGCTCTATAAGTCGTTGCTTCCACTGTAGACAACAGGACTCTGCACACAGCAGCTCAGCTCTCACTTGAGCTACACACAATGCTGCCACTTCGCTATTTTCTCGAAGACTCGTTACTTGTCTTTTACTCCTATTGTGCTTCCGATTTAATTCAGTCCACCCCCGGCTTGATGCTGCCGGTCTGTTATAGCTGACAGGAGTTGGGACGAGAACCTTCTAGACCAATACGGGTAGTTTCTATTAGATGGATGGTTAAAATTCTGCAAATTTATACTTTATTTATTTTTTCCAAAGGCTCCAATTTTGTCACCAAGTCGCCAATTTTTGCCAAGTTTGTCACTAAACTCTTAGATGACTGATGTATCGCCAGCTCAGGACGCAACATAGCTGATCGTAATACGGTTTTTCTTACGATGGCCCTATTCTTTCTGGAAAGCAAAATTACATGTTTGCAGCAGTATCATGTAATAAATAATGATTTATTCTTTCAAATAATTTTTTCATGTATTAATACTTGTTGGTAATAAATTGCAAGACTGAATTTTATATTTAAAATTGCATTGTCATCTTCTTCTTTTTAACTTATTTATAAATTTGTTCAATATATAATTTAAAAAAAAACTGATATCAGTTCAATATTTTTCAAAGAACTGTCTGAAATTACGATTCAGCAATTTTTAATATTTAATAGCTTCTTAAAGGGAACATTAATAAAGAGGAAATGTAGTGAATATATAACAAAGATGATATGGAGTGACCACTTAGATAAGGAAAGAGTTTTAAAAAGTATATAGTTAAAATGAGTTAAGTTAGTGAGTTAAAAAATGAGTTAAGTTAATGAGTAAAAAAAAACTTCAGAAATTACAGAATGATATAAATAAAATAGAATTAGAAATGAATATATAGAGCCAAAAATATACAACCCTTGTCTATTTGTTAGAATAGCTGTATATGAAAAATCAATACTGCATATTTATAATTATTACTTCTAATGCATTTTTATAATCTAATAAAAAGTGGATGGATATTTTTTTTCAGTCAAGTTTTTCAGCATTTTTCAATCCAATGAAAAGTGTGTAAATACTTTTTTCGGTTAATTTTTCCAGAAGAAAACCTGATATTTCCCTGTAAGTATAAATTAACAGGCTTTTATCCATCGCAGTGTTATTAACTAAATATTTTAATTTATTGAAAAAAACTTTATTGAAAATAAAAAATTGTCACTTTCAACATCGTTATTACTACATTTGCATGTATTTTACTGATTTTTTTAGAAAGTTGAAAGACTACAAAGTCTAATAATTTATTTTTTGAAGATTTTGATATTACTTAATTTCGCAGCAGAAAAATATTTAAACATTTCAAAGCTATGTAAAAATTAAATGACATTCATGTTTGCAATGAAATTATAAAAACACCAAATTAAAAATAGCGCAAATTAAAATATTTTTCAAGGATTTTTTTCAATTTTATTTATAAAAAGGAATTTAAGAAAACTTTCCTTATTTGAATGTATAATGATGTCAAAATTTTTATTGGAAAATGAATAAAACTTCATAATTTGAATGTATTCATATATGGATTTGTTTTTAAGACATTAATTTTATTTACGTTATCAGCATAGCATTTTCAAACCCACAAAGGCATTTAAAAGAAAGTATTCGAAAATACAGATGCATTTTATTTAATTCCTTTTCATATTTATTCTAACAACTCTGATTTAAGTCAGACATGAGCATCTATATACATAAAAACAATTTGACATAACGAAGGAAAATGGTTTAATAAAAAGAACTACTTGGTAATAATTTTTTTCCTTGTTGAATTGTTATTCAAGCGATGCCGTAAGTAACTGCACTCTTACCGTAAATAACAAAAGTATCTGTATCCATCTGAAGTCGAAGCATATTAGCAAAAGTTACGACACAGAAAATGTCTTCTGATAGTAAGAAAAGACTCCGTTTTGTTGCAAAGCAAATCCCCGAGGAACGGAAAAAGAGGCTGATTTAGGAAAGCAAGCCAATAATGCCCGAGTCAGCAGCGATGCATGCTGGGAATTTCCGTCTTAACTAAGCTTTACAGATGTTGCCAAGATGCATCTGGTTTCTTTTTTTTCTGGTTTCATTTCCGTCTGGTGGCAGATAAATAGATTCTTTGTCAGTTGTGTTAGGGTTTCAGACTTTATTAGTTAGTGAGAAGCATACATTGGTAATATCTCCGAGTACGTTTCACTAAGTAATAACATATTTACGGAAATAATAACAGAATAGGAAATTGAGGTACATCTGCTTTCACTTAATTGAATAATTTACAAGGTTATAGATATTAAGATAAATTAAAGTTTTAAACTGAAGGAAATAAACTTTTGCTCATTTTCTTTTTTTAATCGACATTTTTTTCCTATATTTTGAACAGATTTCTTTTCTGGATTACTGTTATAAAATTAAAATGCTTTGCCAGGAATACAATATCAATTTTAAAAGAATCTTTTTGAAAATAAGGGTTATAATTCTCTGTTAGCTAAGAGTTTTTTGATTT
>JAOUZG010049829.1:14812-26406 GCA_026289955.1 Argiope argentata | reverse complement strand
TTTCCAAATTGTTTATACAATTTACATTAAATATGTCATAAATCATCTAAAAAGCAATCTACCATCAAAATAATAATAATAAAGCATAATGCAGCAAAAAAAATGCATTAAAATCACACTTTTTATGAATGAATATCTTTTGTTCATAGAATGGGTAACTGGATTAACTAGGGTGCTGCTATAGAGCTTTCTGAACTTGTTTTAACAAAGATTTAATAAAATATTAAACTAATTCTTATATCAATAAGTGCCCCTATTATTTTCAAATATTTTAACCAGTTTACAAAGCATCAGGTCACTATAGACTTCCTCAAAGGACCTGAACGGAAATTTAAAAGGCTTCAACATTAACACAAAATCCCAGTTGCGGAAATTGGATAATTAATAGACTTACGTTCGCAGACAAAAGGACTTCCTATAATGGCACGTCTCCATTTCTTCTGTTGAAAGCCCGGACAACACTGTTCACACTGAGGACCGCACGTGTTCTGTTGACAACGGCAAAGCAGTTTGTAGGGGTCTCTTGGATCAGTCAAATCACAGCTTTCGGCAAATCCATTGCAAACACAGCGTCCTCCAATATTGATGTCCTTGATACTGTAGAAGTACTACAAAGAAAAATATTGTCATGTGTTGGAATTTCTGACTTGACCATAACATGATGTAACCCTTTCCCGCAAGCGTAATGGAAAAAATCCCATGATCCCACAGTAACAGATGTTAGTTTCAGTTTAGTTACGATTGAGTTCGGTCAATGAGGTGTAAGCACGGAATCAAAGATGATTATGCGCTATAAAAAGAATTCGGGCAAGTAAAATGATTTACGCAAATATTTGTAAATAATTGTCTTTGCCTGTGTCCTCGTCCAGCAAATAAAAAAGATGATGAAAATGAAAAAATCTGGATTAAGGATTTCGATGTTTTTGGCATCTAATTCATATTGAAATACCTCGATTCTTCGGATTTAGAAGTTCTCGGAATGACAAGATAAGAGTGAATTTTCTCTTACATTTCGATATTAAGATTTGGGGCCTAGAAATTCCAAAAGTAATGTGATGATTACTTGATTGTAAATATTTTTAGGATACGTCTTTTAAACCAACAGTTTCCAACCTGTGATATGTCTGCTACTGGAGGTATGCGACGAAATAGTTGAGGATGTCATGTGAAATCAGCAATGGCAAAAAATAAAAATTATATTTGATTTAAAATGAGAAAAACAAATTAAAAATCTTTGTTTTCCCAAATTCCTATAAAAAGTGGATGTCATACAAGTTAGGAAACCAACTGGATGGACAAGAAAAGATAAGATATTTAAATACTAATTCATAAAATAAATAAAATATTTTTATATTAATTCATAATGCCATAAAATATTTGATTCCTCTCACAAACGCTGAACTTTTAAAAAAGAAAACACTCATCTTATACGTATATGAATAACTAACTTTTTAATAAGCTTATATATATATATATATATATATATATATATATATATATATATATAGTATTGGATATTTTAATTTCGTTTTATTCCATTTCGAGAAGCACGCATTATGTGCAAGCAGTACGGACTCAAAAACAGACGAAAGTTCCAAAAACATAAAGAGAACAAAATAATTTTCTCTGGCCTTATATACTTTGATATTCTCATAAATCTGACACGTGTCAAATGTTGACAGGAATTCTAATAGTCGTTAACCTTGTGTTGACCTTGACAAGAAAAACGCAGGAATTCTTTCGAAGAATCCTTTCACTCGGCACGTGCATTGGTGGTGCAACATTTTTACAAAGTTTCATTTGATTTATTCAATACAAAAAGTGGAATGGGATCCAATGGGAAGTGGAAACATTTTAAAATGAAGTTACTTTTGGCTAAATTAAGACAAAACTTTGGAAATTAATTACAATTGAAATTAGAGTTTAAAATATCACACACACACACACAAACATATATATATATATATATATATATATATATATATAGGAAAGTTTTGTCATGAGAACCATTGCATTAAATAGGCATTCTTTAGAAACCTAAGTCTACTAAGTCTTCTACCTAAAAGCGAGAGAGGAAAAAACTTGGAAATCACTGCTTATAATTAATAACGAAAGAGCTTTATTGAGTGCTAACACTATTAGAAATATATATTGAAAGAGTTGGAATTTAATATTTAAATAAAAAATAATATTTAAGAAAGCTATAGTCATTTTCTTATATTAAAATTATTATTTGGTATCTCTAAATTCTGAGTATCGTTTGTAACTCTTCAAATAGCAAATTGAGTAAGTTTCATTTAAAAAGGAAAAAAAGTCACCTTCTCTTTTTCACGGTTTAATCTCTTCTAATTGATTTATAATCGTTCAGAAATAAATATTTTTAATAAACTTCAGTGATTATCTATTAAAATATTAGACCTCTGTTAAAGCCGAATCATCTGTAATAAATAGACAAAGAAAATTTAATAACTTAATAACATATGGCATCGATGTCCTTACACTAGAATACGATTCTAATACAAAATATGCTTACATTTAATCCTTTTTAATAAGAAAGTTGTTTTTGACAACCCCTCTTATCAAGGCAAAGATTTGAAATTGAGCATGGCTCAGATTAGATTACAGAAGCTATTTGGAATGTGCGACCAAACACAATATTGTCTTAACACTTTTTCAAGGAAGAATAATTTTGAAATATTATGATATTTTTAGATATGAAGACGATAAACGAACCATTTTTGCGGGCGCCATATTGTATTAGTATGATGTTTCTGTCCTTGTTGACAAGAAACAAAGGAAGTGTGGATGAAGGGAAAGCGGAAATTGTCTTCCGGAGGTCAATACCATTGGGCAAGACAAGGAAAGAGTTTCTTGTAGGCCAGATATATTTAAAGGAAAATCTGAAGTAGTTTCTTATAGAATAAGTTTGTTTCGTTTTAAAAATTATAACAAAGCATTCTTAAAATATGCAGATAATTGTATCTTCTTTTCCTTCAATGTCTGGCTTAATGCATTGGAACATAAAGCAGTCAAATACCGGCTAAATGCAAAGTTGTGACAATGGAACGATTAATCAATTCTTTCGAAATACAAATCTCGTTCCTTTTCGTTTTAATTTTAATTTCAAATCTTTGAAAATAAATAAATTTCTACTTGATAAGAATGTTAAACTATAAATTTCATTTATTTAGTCGGAAACATAAAAATATCAATGTCTGATTTTTTTCCCTTCTTTGCTCTGTTTGAACTGAAAATTAAAACTAAAATTACATATTATCATATTCCTGCAGATTTTAAATAGCATTATTTAACTTTGAAGGAAAACGAAAATGTTCACTTGATAAGATTATTAAACTAGAAACCTCAGTTCAAACAAATGAAGACATAAAATATCATTGTCTGATTTTTTTTCTTTATTGCTCAATTTGAACTGAAAGTTACCCCTCTATGGGCCCATGTAACTTTCAGGTCACATTTTAATTTATCGACATTTAACAAAATAATGATAGCTTTTTTCATTAGATGGTGCATCAATCTCAACTCTATGACGTTGTGAACACAACCTATACTAGTATTCATGAACATTGCTAAGCTCATCAACCCTAAATAGCAAAATAATTGCTGTGCAAACTGTTGGAAGTAAAACTACGCGAAACCATTTGATCCAATTGGAATTATTTGTGCTTTTGTCAGTGGTTACCAAACTATGTTTATGGATGCATGTACATTTATGCCTTACACCAAATGCAAATTGTTTTATGGACTTTCGCATATGAGCAATTATACACAGAAGTGCAACTGTTATAAGCCGGTGTGACTTGAAAGTCACATAATGATTATAACGCGATAAAATTGTTTAAATACAAAAATCTGTTTTCATTTGCATATATAGGTTTATAATTTCTGATTTTTCGTTCCCACCATTTTTTTTGGGAGTTAAAACAAAAATTCGGCCCATAGAGGGTTAAAATAAATTTCATCTGATCTTATTCATGCAGATTATTTCCATAATTAATCGGTTTTCAGATAAAGAAAAGGTAAATTTTTGATATTCCATACCATAGCTATAACAATCACTTCAAAGAAAAAGTGCCGATTAATTTATCTATTTTAGAACTATTCTACTTTATAAAAAATATTAAATCAGAAATTCGATTTATTTTGCCAGAAAAATAAAATATCAATGTCTGATTTTTTTTCCCCTCCTATTTTCTGTTTGCACTGAGAATTGAAGCTAAAATTGCATTTTATCATTTTCCTGCAGATTTTAATTAGCATTATTTAACTTTGAATGAAAACAAAAATGTCCACTTGATAAGAATATTAAACTAAAAACTTCACCTCAAACAGATGAAGACATAAAAATATCATTGTCTGATTTTTCCCCTTTATTGCTTTGTTTGAACGGAAGTTTAAAACTAAAATTACATCTTATCTTATGCATGTAGATTTTGATTTCCATAATTAATCGATCTTCAGATTCATAAAAAGGTAAATTTTTAAATTTTCTTTAATTGTCAAAATATTCCATAGCACAGAAATTACAATTACTTCACAGAAAAAGTACCGAATAATTTATCTATTTTAGAAGAATATTCAAAAATTAAAGAGAATAAAATAACTAAATTTACTATGTGTTTATTCAAGACTATACTACAAAAGAGTTCAAGTACTTAGAACTAGTTTCAAACCTATCAGAAAAAGTCTTTCTTTGCTTCATAATTTTTTTTTCCGGTTTATTATAAATTATAACAAATGCGTGAATAGTTACTTTCACCTGAACGAAAACTCTTTACATACCACTAGCCTCCTTTGGCGACCAGTCGGTTCGCCAGTATTAATGCTCTCTAAAATTTTCATGTAATATTTTATGTAGCTGTTTTTCACCAAAATATTTTTAAACCAAACAAATTTTGATAATCATATAAATCATTTATAGTATTATTTAGTATTATTTTCTTCAAATGTTCTGTTCATTGAACTCATCATTTTTCTCTTTCTATCCCTGCAATGATTGTCTCTAAATTGATTTTTTTTTTTTTACTTAAATAGTGGAGGGAAAGATCTAAAATTCTACTTTTTTATAGAATAATGGGATTCAAATTTTCATAAATGTAAACACACTAAAAAATAAAGACACAATTGGTTTTCGAGAGATGCGAAAGTTTAAAAACAGCTTTGAAAATGCCGCTCACAGAAGAAATAATGGTGACACACCATAGAGCTGGTATACTAATAGAGAGAGTGCAACCCTTCTAAGCCGTGGGACAAGATAGAAATACATGCTGTGTGTATATAATTTGTATTCACTATAACCGTATTATCCATTCCCCATTATATTTCAATAGGAGATCTTTTCTTGCTTTTAACTATTCAATTTTAAAGCTTATTTAAGCCCTAGTTAACAATTACTGTGCAATTAGATGCAAAGAAAAAGCTTCTGCGGACAGTTCTCTGTCATTTCACTGGTATATACAATAAAACATATTCTATTTATATTCATTTTAATTCATTTAAAAATTTCGTAGCCACGATCCCTCAGTGATTTTGTTGTTATAACTGAATAATATTTCATAGTTTGGATTACTTATTGTATTTAATTTATTTAACTTGTCATTAAGGCTCATTTAAACTGATGGAACTGCATTATATTTTGCTACTTGCTTTATTTTAAGCTCGAATGTGTTACAAGCGGTTGGCTAAAAGCTTGGCGTAATTTTTTCTCGCCAATACAAGAGTTTATATAAAAATTATTACATAAACATACTTTTTATTCATCCTCTCAAGTTAACTAATTTTTTAAAAACTTGTTGCGGATAACATTTGATTTTAATTCTGTTTTTCAAATATTAATTCATAAATTTGGTTAATTAATTAAAAACTAGCTTTCTTGCCAAAAATCTTCGTTTCCCTGTCGTCAAATAAATAACGAATTCAGTTTTTTTTTTCCCCCCAACAGTAATGGGGTTAGCCTTAACATGTTTTCGGCCGATTATTTCAAACGATTCTGTTTATTTTCATAATGTTTGATGTATTTAAAATCAAGCATGGTTAATTAATCGAATTTTCTGATTGATTTTGAAGTACTTTCGAATCAAAATAATACAGAATAAAGGAAATTAGCAATTTCTAATTTCTATTTGTGTTTCCAACTTTGTGGGAAATTATAGCTCTTTGCGGTGTCACAATTGGCTTTGAATCATCAATTGGCGTTGAAAATTCAATACTAATATAATTTTTGATCAATTATTTATAGTAATTGTAATTGTTAGGCCGAGATAGTTGAAATCTATTTCTTTTTTCAGGGCAGCTCTTGATTGTTGTTCTAATTAATGATCCAAGTTTAAATGAAAATATTTGAATTATGGGGAGAAATAGTAATTTAAAATAAAACATTATTTTCTTTATGTTTCATTTAACAATTATTTGGTGTGATAATTTGTGGTTCCTTTTATTATAAGAAAGATGTTTTTAACTGAATCATAAGCTTTATTTAGCCACTGAAAATTTGTTGATAGTCACACCGAATAATGACAGAAAGTATTTGAACACGTAATGTAATAAATAAGATGCTTAATTAAAGAAGAAAAATAATTACTTTTAATTAATGAAAAAAAGCAAGCAAATAATTTAACATGATTTAAGTCAACAAATTAAGATATTTATGCTTTGAAAACGAAAAATTATCTTCGAAATCAGTTTACTTGTTTTTGCTTATTATAATAATGTCTAAACAAGAAAAGAAAAAAAATAAACTTTCCAGGAAATGAAAATCGACCGGAAATTACAATGGCGGGAAAGCAAAAGATTGCGCGACATATTTTGAGTTTGCCGAGATTCGGGATACGTCGCCAAAAATGATCTTTTTATTCTGAGATTCCTCACACAACAAGCGGATTATGATGCGTACGGATATTGAGACAAGAAAGATACGACTAACGCCCTCTATTTATATGCCAGCTCTATGTGACACACACACACCTTCTTTTCTTTTCTTATTTTTTTCTATCCTTTTTTTCTTCACTACTTTTCTTTCTACAAACCCCTTTTTTCCCTTTGTTATTCTTTTTTTCTTCCCTGCCCAGACTTTATTTTGAGCAGGCATAGATTAAATATCCATACAGACTAATAATAAAAGCAGCTATTTTGTTTCTTTTTTAAACATCCCGTCATCTATAAATGAAAACCAACTGACTTCGCGTATTTCTTTCTAAACAAATCATAATTTATTACTTCCTGCTATCTAACTCAGTTGGTGTGGGGGAAGGAAATGAAGATTTTTGGCGGGAAAGTAAGAAAAGGGTCGTTTTAACCATTTTCCTCACAGTTTTTTTTTTTTTTTTTCATTTTTTCTCTCCATAAGAATCATCCTCGTGTCTTAACGAAAATATTAAAAAAAATTTGCCTAATCGGTCGAGCCGTTCTCCAGTTTTGTGCGTAGCAACGCATTTGGAGATCTATTTTTGTTAATATACATAGATATAACAAATTTAAATTTTCTCTTAATACTAATAAATATCTATAAAGTACTTCTACTTATTAAAAATATTTATAAATAATAAAAATATAAAAGGAGAAATATCGGAAATGTAATACTTCTTTAAACAATACTACTCACTCTTCTAGTAACGGTTGGATCTTGGCGGGCGACGGACATCAAATGTCCGAGCAAAGTTTTTGTCCGCAGCAACCTCAACCTGATGTTGGTGGCCTTTGTCCATTCTTGCAGTATGGGGGAATGTGAGAAGTTGTCAGCATTCGGGCGGTCATTTAATAAGGAAACGACAATCTAAAATTGAGATAAGCATCAAATTTCCGTCTACTGTTTAAATAGTTTTTGAAAAACCAAATTCAATCTTTGCAGTAATAATATTAATAAAATAACTTTAATATCAGAGCTATAAAAATTGTAAGAGTCTGCAATTCGCACTTATTAATTAAATAATTCCCACATTCGACTGAAATATTTCATAATACCGGGTGTCCAAAAAGTTCCCGTACTGATGATTTGTGAATTTATTTTACAAAAACAACAGGTTTAAAAAGAATTATTTTTATGCCATTGATAAAAAGCATTGTAAACATAACTAAGGAAAAAATACTGAACTTACATCTATTCTATTATTATAAATGTAAAAGTTTGGATGGATGGATGGATGATGGGGCTAAATCACGCCAGAACGGCTGAAGGAAACTGGATGAAATTTAGCACAGAAATAGATTATAGTCTACAGAAGACCATAGGCTAATTTTTATTCCGGTTAATTGAGTGGTTAATTTTTTATTAATTAAAAACTAAATTTTCCACCAAAAAATAAAACATAAATCTGAAAACATCTGCCTGAGCTTTTTGAATCGTTTGTTTTTATTTTTCTATTTCCGGTATTCTTTTAATATTATTTTATCTAATGGAATTCTTTGTGATTTATTGTAGGCTTTCCAAACAGAAAGCCTTTTTCATCCGAACAAAAAAAATTTTAAAAAATCTTCGTTTGCTTACATTTTTTGTTTCCGTTTTTCATTTTAATATTATCTTAATATTCTAAAGGAAGGTTTATTAATTTTTTCTTACGCTGTTCTTGCGTTAATATAATTAGATATTTCCTGTTCATTTCTTTTGATTTTTTTTTCTTGCTGTACCTATTCCTTTTACCTATTTTCAACATTTTCTATTAAATTTTTTAAAGTACCTTTATAGTTTCAAGTACATAGCTTTTAAGTCGTTTTTTCCCCAAAGCTAATGATGTTAAACGTAACATGTTTTTTGACCGGTTATTTCAAACGATTCTGTTTATTTTCGTAGTGTATGATAAATTTAAAATTGTTAATTAATAGATCTTTTGATTCCTTCAGAAGTGCTTTTGAATAAAAATAAAATAGATTAATTGAAATTAAAATCTTCTATTCAGCATTGCGTTACCCCAACTGGCGCTTAAAATTCACGTCTTTGCGTTGCTTCAATTGACGTTGAAAATTTATGCATGAATACGGTTTTGACAACATTTTACATTGTGATTAGACTGTCAGTTCTCACATTTACACATAAAAATTTCCACGCGTACGAAGTCGCGGGTAAAAGCTAGTTTATAATAAATGTTCAAAATGTCCACCCCTTTCTTGGAGACAAAGCTGAACTCGTTTGCGCATGTTTTTCGAAACGCGTTTCAACATGCTAGGAGTGATTTCTTGTATCCTTTGGGTAATTGCGATTTTCAAATCATCGATTGTTTGAGGATCACCTGCATAAACTTTGTCCTTTAAATATCCCCACAGAAAAAAGTCCGGGATGGTCAGATCAGGGGATCGAGGTGGCCAAAGATTTTTTGAGATAAGTCGATCGCCGAAAAAAGCTTCAAGTAGGTCCATGGATTCATTACTTGTATGTCAAAACTTAATATACTTGGGAAAAAAATTATGGACAATGATTTTTTAAATTTGGAGTACGGGAACTTTTAGGACACAAGATATTTCGGAAGTACATTTAAGTAGGCAGGAATTACACAACATTATAAAATGGTTAGTATCTCAAAATAAGGTAACAGGAAATAAGGCTTTTAAAATTGATGCATAGTAAATTAATTTACAATGGAATAACAAATAAAACTATACTTAATAGTTGATGTTATAATGGTACTTTCTTATTTTGAGATGTTAAAATGAAATCTCTTTTAAAGATACAACTATACCACTACGTCCAGAGAAGCAGAAATCCCGAAATTGTATCGTTAAAAATAACTCTTTCGAAATTTCTATGGCCGAATTCAATAAAAATTTTGCATCAAAGCCGATATGCGACTTGAACTGACGATCTCATAAAATTATTACAAGATTTTTTTCTGAAAATTTTTACTTGAATGATGTATCTTAAGATTTTCTTTTTGATTGATATTTAAATGTATACTGTTGGTTGGGTTGGGGTGCTTAAAAATTATCAAAATTATCTAAGTCGAAAAAAATAGAAATTATTTAGGAGACACTAATTTAATGAACTAACTTACAAAGAAATTGAAATACTAATTTTTTAATATTTTTTTAATTCCTACTATTAGTTCATCTTCACCCTATATATATATATATATATATATATATTTATATCTTGTTCAAATTTTCAATCGTTAACCCTTTGCGGTCCGATGTTGAGTGTGACTCGACATTCAAGATTGTGCATCATTTTGACGTTTTATTAATTTATTTTTCAAATTTAATTTTTAAAAACGCCAACATAATGGTTATGAAATGTAGATTAATTCTTCAAAGAAATTCAACTTAAAAGAATTATGCATATTTATTTTTCATAGCAATAAACAAATATTTGCATTAGGTGAATAATTTCGCTTCTAATTATTTTTCGGACTGCAAAGGTTTTATAAAATACTTTTTATTCATCCGCTCAAGTTCAATTATAATTTTTTAAAACTTGTAGGGGTTGGCAATCGAGGTTTATACAGTTTTTTCCAATATTGATTCATTAATTAAATTAAATTAATTTTTAATACTTTAAAATAAAGTTTTAGCAATGTATAAAGGAAACCGGAATCAACAGGCAGTAACTCCATCGGTAAAATGCATTGATTTCCGTACTTTTCTCGTGAAGCAGAAGAATGCGAGTTCAATTCTTACGAAAATCAGTAATTTTTTGATAAACTATTTATATTAAATGTAGTTATTTAATAAAAGGTAGCTAAAATAACAACTTTTTTTTGTTGACCTAAGTAGGAATTGACTTAAATTTTTTTATATATAAATTACTTGTTTTTTTAGAACTCAAGCAAATCTCCTCTTCATTACAATTTAGATTTAGAAAAAGTTTTGGAAATCATGTTGATAATAACATTCCTTATTCTCTGTAAAAGCTCCTAATCTGTGTTATCGCTCGATTCCATTTAGAAGCAAAAGGCTCGATCTTCAAATTCCCGTTCTTTACTTGTCTCCCTGAAATTACAGTACTTAACGATGCAGCGGAAGCGCTCGTTCTACTTTATTAACATCAATAATTTAATCTTGTTAGCACTCTCTACTTACGAGGGAAATAAAATTTGCTACGCTAAGCCATTATGAAGAAATAATTTTTGACGCCATTGACAGTACCTCGTGGTTTGAGATTAGCAATTTCTTGCAGTTGTTTTAGTTCACACACACACACAATGATCATGAAATTCATGAAATATATATATAAAGATCACACACACACACACATATATATATATAAAGATCATGAAATATATATAGAGACATCAAACACACACACATATATATAAAGATCATGAAATATATATAGAGAGATCACACGCACACACACATAAAGATTTTGAAAATCATGAAATATATATAAAGATCACACACACGCACATATATGTATAAAGATCATTAAATTCAGGAAATATATATATATAAAGATCACACATGCACACACACACACAAAGATCAAGAAATTCATGAAATATATATAAAGATCATACACACACACACACACGCACGCACACTCACTCACTCACTCACTCACACACACACACACACACACACATATATATATATAGAGAGAGAGATATAGATAGATAGATAGATAGATAGATAGATAGATAGATAGATAGATA
>JAOUZG010049829.1:0-11724 GCA_026289955.1 Argiope argentata | reverse complement strand
GTGTGTGTGTGTGTGTGTGTGTGTGTGTGTGTGTGTGTGTGTGTGTGGATACAATATCACATATTTTTTTTTAATTCTAAATTCAAGAAGGTCTAGAAAGGTTTAGAAAATTAATAATCATCGATGTATCGAACGTAATATTTTGAAGTTATAATACATTTTTAAATTTAAATAAGATTAAAACCAATAAAATAGCAATGACTTCATATTTTAGGGCGGAATACAAAGTAAGGGCGGATTTTTCTAATCGTGAAAAATAGCCTCACATCACCAGCAGAAACTGGTTGGCGACCTTACATAACGACAGACGCTATCTTCTAATGATTTACGAAAGGACGGCACTTTTTTGGAAGAAGCAAATCTCCCATTCATCATCGAGCTTAGTCATCCTACTTTTCCCAGTACGGTTGAGAGTTTTTTCGTCACTCTCTCTCTCTCTGTCTGTCTGTCTCTCTCTCTTTCACCCGATAAGTCTGTCAGAGCTGCCTGCAGTTCGTCTTCTATCTTAGATCCGAAATTTTCTTATCGGCCTCAAGTTGACGACAGAGTAACTTGATATCTTCCCAAGGGTCACGCACACTATTCGATGGAATATTCAAGGGCAACTAAAGTGGATCAGTAGCTACCCGAAAAAAATCGTTTAATTTATGTTAAAGTTATCGATTGGGAAATAATAAAATCCACATAGACAAGAACTGTTTCGACAATTTTCCGTTGTCAAAATGGGGCTGCTAGACATTAATATATTATCTGTGCGGATAAAAGGATTCGAAATTTAATCCCACTAGAGATACATTGCGTATATGAGCTTAGTACATGTCAAGTCGTCCCACGTCAAGGAGTCAAGGTTCCCACGAGTAGAGTTTGCACGGGCAGGGGACTATTAAGGTGGCATTCTATTCATCTCAACATAGTTCAAAATGAAGAAGTCCCTCAATAGCAAGTCTTCAAACAGCAAAGTTTTATTGCAAAATGCGATTTTTGAGTGGTTGTTCCTAATGGCACTTGCCATGAGAAAGCTCGCTGATGTAGTCAGCCAATTTAAGCCGAGGGAGTGTCTCCAGTTTTTTTAGTAGAAATCTCTAGGACCAAGACTACGTCTTAGCTACTCTCACATCACATTCACTTGCACAGCCCCTTTTTATAGGGGAGCACATTCACACATCTTGGAGATAGAACAGATGAAGAACAACCAAACCCGAAACAAGACTCTAACCCATGAATCCTAGATCCTGAAGAAAAAAAAACGCGCTACCAGGACATTGGCGGCGTTTGTGAAATACAACTAAAGACTGCTCTGAAGATTATAAAAGTCCATGGTAAATCTCATGGTACACTGTTCCTCTATTGTGCCTCCCTGTGTCTTGGGTTCATTGGCATACCAGTGGGTAAACGACATTTAGAAAACGATTAGATTTTTTTCCCGTCCCTTTCGTTATTTATGATTTAGAAATTATAAATGATGCCCCTGGCATGAGCATTTATTATATATTTTTTTAAAAAATTTTCCACTTATTATCATGTGAAAACATGATGTTTCCGTTAAAGGATTTTAAATAGTTGAAGCTCGAAATCGCGTAGGCAATGAGCATAAACGGAAATATTCATCAATGTCTATTAATCTCATATATTTTTAAACTGCTTTTATCCCCGGCGTTCTGACATAAGGGTAGCGTGTCCTTTCCGGGAGTTGGGAGTCCAGGTTCGGGCATGGTTGTTCTTCTGTGTTTTATCTGTAAGGTGTATGAATGTGCTCCCCTTCTTTAAAAAGAGACTGTTCAAGCTACTGTGATGAGTGAGTAGCTAAGTCGTATGCTTGGACCTAATTGGCGCTACTTCAAAAAAAAAAGGCACACCTTTCGATTTTAAACCCGCTAGTGCCTCGGCAAAGCTTGTCAAATTAAATTGTTATTAGTAACAAGTGCCACTAATAACAACAACTTGCTTTTACCAGTATTGCATTATTATTATATATGCTTCTTTGAAAGCAGGTGTGTTTTTAAAAGGATAACTTGCCAGATTACTTTTTAAAACTAATTTAAACTATTTAATGACTTTGAAGACAAATAATGACTTAAAAATAATAATGTTCTCAAATGATAACTTGAAATTTGCGATAGTAGATTTCATTTTTCATTTTCCTTTTTATATACTTTTGTTCGGTTATTACATTCTTCTTTACAACACGGCATTAATGCTCTAAAAATTTTTATACATTCTTCCACTTAAGATTATCTCCAGGGCAATTTCGCATCCCTTTCTCTTTCCCCAAAACTGCGTCAATACAGGGTCTCCTCTTTCTTCAGATTTTTCAAAATTTCTAAGGAAAATTAGACATGTTTTATTAATGCTTGCTGCTAAGCATATTTAATTTATTTTATCATATTATTTTAGTTTATTTTGTGCCCGAAGATGGGTATCAATCTTTACACACTCAAGGTGAACTGAGAAAGGCTGGAAAATAAATAAAAAAGGAAAAATGGTATTCGGTAGAAAAAAAAATACAATTTATACATTACCTTGCTAGAGAATTACATGTTTTTGAAAATTTTATTTTGATGCGTTTGTGTTTTAAAATCTTTTTAATGAATTCTTTCTGTCATGTATAAAAAACTCACAAAGAGAGATAATTACCAACGAAATATAGTGTCTCAAAATTATGTATCTCTTCATTTAAAACTTTCTTGTTTCGAAAAAAAAAATTTTTTTGTAATTACGCTCGTTTAATACGTTCATTAAGAATGCAATGTGACAAACGGACAAATTTGTTAAAATTAACCTTACACTGAAAATACAAGTTTTCTAACAAATTTTGGCAAAAGTAAGAACTTAAAGCATCTGTATTCACACGACTACAAATCAAACTTCAATTATTTTAGTTGCGTTTTTGATTTTTAATGTTTATATACATACTAACATATAAATCTTCAGACGATCATCCTAATGAAAAATTTGGGTTTAGAATTTGACAAGGATCTTCACTTCAGTTGTTAAAATTATATGTCAGGTTTAATTCATTTAATTTTTTCTGTTTTGTATTTATCGTGTTTTGTATTTGCACTCGGAGAGATATATAGACAAACGTCTTTTAAATAGATTACGTTCAAAATATTTGAATTTGATACAATTCACAAATTTGCGTTAGAAAACACACGAAATTCCTTCAAAATATTTTTGAATTTTATATATATACTCAAAATGTTTAATGTTTTTGAATGTTCACAGGCATAATTCGAAAAACGAATTTTTCGAATTCACGGAAGTTAAAAAAATTCATCAAAATGTCGAGTTCAGTTTTATTGTCATTACTGGCTTTTACCCGCAACTTCGTATTCAACTAACCTAAAAACAATTTATTTACAGTGCATACCTGAAATAAAGCAAAACAGCAAAATCAAATCTGTATTTCATTAAAATTGTGTCAAGCCTGTTTTATTCATCGATTGAGATTGAAATAAAAAGAATAGTATCATTTTTAAATTTTTAATTGAAATGAAAATACAGTTGTCACACTGCAAGTGAATGAATTTTCAATGCCAATTGGGGCAACACAAATGCGTGAATTTTATACGCCAGGTGAGGTAAAGCAGAACAGATTAGAATTTTTTAATTTCCTTTATTCTGTTTTATTGTGGCCCAAAAGTACAGAATAAATCCAAAAAAAAAAAAACACGATTAATTAACCATGTTTACTTTTAAATGCATCAAACACAGAAAATAAACTGAATCGTTTGAAATAATCTGTAGAAAACATGTTAAGTCTAACCTCATTAGAGTGGAGAACAACCAAATTGACGTCTTACTCAAAACTTTTGATAGAAAAATAAGAAAAGGGTCGTTTTTACTATTTTCATCACAATTTTTCCGTTTTTCCTTCCTATAAGAGCTTCCCTCTTGCCTTAAAGAAAATATTTTTAAAAAAAATTAACCGGATTGGCTGAGCTGTTTTCGAGTTTTGCGTTTAGCAACACTTTTGGCGATTCATTTTTATTTATATAGATTATTGCAATTGTGAAAAAAATTCCAACTCGAAATTTCTCTTTGCATATTTTTCGTAAGCGCAAAAAGTAAGGAGAAACGGTAAAATCTGATGCCGAATGGAATTGTTCCTCATTGCTGCTTATCATTAGGAAATAATCTAAGATGATAAATGTCCGCTCTCTTTCGCAGCAGAGCTTCTGATTTCGAATCGCTTTGAGACTACTTATATGGGGTGAACGGAAGAGGAAATAACAAGAGGCTGTAATATCTCGGGCGGAAGGTGCCAATTAGTGGAGTAAGAACCGGGTGGGCGGAAATCTAGGGTGACATATCTAATGAAAGAACGACTGTAAGCGAAGAGAACGTCTCAGGCGATGACATAATGAAAGCAAATACAAAACACTTGGGATCAGGTTTTTCAAGAAGAATAAATGTAAAAATGTTTAAAAAGATGATAATAGTTGACTTCTGTTAGTGTAGTCATAAGAAGATTTTTATTATCATGTGAAAATATGTTGTTTTTTTTTGTTATGGGGTTTTATGGTGTATCAAAAAAAAAAGAAAAAAAACTCGGGCAAGAGATCTTTGTTTTTTCATTGGTAGATAGCGAGTCACCTGATTCATGGCATTTGAGGTTTGTTTTGCCAGTATTGTTTGAGATATTTAATTAAATTTATTATCAATTGCTTTTTGTTTGTCGTAGTACGAAATGACGTCATCTTCCAGTTTGTTTACGATTTCTTACGTTTAAATAATTAATCTCGCGCTCACAAGATTATCGATTGTTTTTTTTTCTTTCTGTTTTAACAATCACACCTTTGTAAAAGGTGACATATTCGTTAATTTTATTATAAGCGTATTCTTACCAATTGTATTTCTCATAATACTGTAAATATTATAATATAATTTTAATATCAATCTACATTACGTTCATTGGATTTTACCACATATACAATAGCTTCCAGTAATAGTAAACTTTTCGTCGAAATCACTGATTTTTTTTAAATCTTAAAATTGGTCGAACTCTAAAACTTTATTTGCCAGTTAGAAAAATTGAAAATGAAAGTTTAAAAAAATTATCATTAGAGAGAGGGAGAGAGGCCTCGAGATTTTCTCAAACCGCTTTAAACGGGTGAATGACTTAAAATAATTAAGACAACACTGAAAAATAATGTTCTCACATGAAAACTTGAAATTTGCGACCATAAATTTCATTTTAATTTTATTTATTTTGAACTTTTTTTCTTTACAATTCATTATTATTGAAATCGTTCAATTCTTTATTCAAATTATCAGGGGCGTTATAGCATAGAATTGACTTTTCTCTGCTTGCTGGAAAACCAACATTCAGCCATTATAGGCCTAAATGTTGGCTTTTCATAAAATTTTAATTTTTTAAAATTTCAGTCTAAAAAATATCGAAAATTAAAAATTGAATGCATATGCTGTTCGTTCTCATATTTTTATATAATTTTCTTAAATAAAAAATAGACACTTTTATAACCGTTTTCTTGAAAACCATCCGATCGTCAAGGGGTTAATTTTTAAAAAATGTAAATAAATATTTCATTTAAAAATTCTTTAAAAAGAAAGGTTACTATGTTTAATTTTAGAAGTTTTTAAATAATTTTCTTTACTTTACAATTCATTTCCACATTTTAGCAATTAAAGCAATAAAATTGTAATTTCTTTAAGAGCTACTAATTTGCTTATTCTGTATGTTCTTGCGATCAGTATGGTTAAAAGTAAAATAATCAGATTCCAAACTAAATAATACGTTCTTAACAATAAGAAAGACGATATTTTTTAAGAAGTTTGTTAAAATATTAATAAAGTTCCCAAGGACACCAATCATATAGAGTTGTACAATCCGACTAATCAAGGCAAATTCAAGGTTCACTTTTATTAAAAATAGTTCCACTTTATAATTTTAGAATTATTTGATTCAGTAAGATTATTTCTTCTTGAGATATTTAAATTCAGAAATTTTAGTTTTATACATGAAAGTCTAGGGGATAAATATACAAATAAATACTATAAAAAGAGTTTAAAAAATAACTTTGTATAACCAACTTTCTCTCAATCAAATTCGGATTCTTTTTATTTTAGAAATCGTGTTGAAAATTTTGCTTGGCATATGATTTCAGGACAACGTTTTAAATATACGATTATGAATAAAAAAATAATTAGTGAATACAATAATTAATTTTTATTGAATGAAATCTATTCAAGCGATTCTATGATAATGAGTCTTTCTAATTGAAAGATAGCAAAATTACTACACTGTTTTGCTTTCTATGTTAAATAATGAATAATTAACAAACTTATGTCAAATCAGAATAAAAGATTTCTATTAGTTCATTATTAAAAGAAGAAAATACTTTCTACTCCAATTTTTTTAATGTATATTTAAATATTTCACTTATTGATCAAAACAATTCTGATTAACTGTAGTTCAAATAATTCATAATTTATTATAAATCCATATTAACCTATAAACAGAAACTGGTTTATTACAATGTAGCCCCTCAAAGGCATACCCAGACTTTTGACCCCTTGTTAAGATGAGAACAGCGTATTAGATCTGGCTTAGGCATATCCACCACCCCAGCATTCAAAAATGCGGAACAAATCTATCTTACAACAGAAGGAAAAGCGAAATCCCCCCCCCAACCACAGAAGTAGTTTTCATTTTATTCAGTTGCTTTTTTATTTATATTATATTTGTGACAAGTCTCATAAGGGGCCCGAAATAGTAGGGAAACCAAAAGTCGCACTTCTAGTTAGGGTCGAAATGTATTATATTCATAAATATATTCGGGATCTTTTCGGGGAGCAAGGACACGACATTCCATCTCCTTTGGATTTCAATGGAGTCTTTGTCGAGTCGAATTCTATTGTGTCTGAAATTTCCAGACGAATCTAGAGATGATGCGCGTTTAGAGACAAATGCTAAAAAAACTTATGGATTAAACTGAATGTAAGCGAACAGTTGTTGTTCATTTTAAATTTTGTACTTATAAAGAGCAATCAGCTGTGAAACGTCTATTTCAATAATTATTGGCATAAAAACTAATAAGCATTTTAACCTGAAACTAATGAAACTAACGCAATAATAATGGTTTTAATATAAAAATAGAAATGCGCCAATAACTATTTTGTGAGGAAAATAAAAAATCAAATTAAAAAGATTAAAATGGAATCTTCTACGCATATTTCAAAGTATCATGTCAGAACACAATTTCCTGAACGGCCAAGCATCACGTGCTCGAGCGAATTAAATTATATTTTTATTCATTTTAATGGTTTCATCGAATGAGTCACTTTAGTACTGAAAACGATCCAAAAAAACACTTTGTCCCGCATTAATTGTTTAAAATAAATATCCCATTTCCTATTTATTTCAGTTTGTATAATCACGTGATCAAAATGACATTTTTCTAGGTTTTATTTGCTTTAGTCATTAACTTATTTTTTTAAAAAATTAGAACTTTTGTAAATAAAATGGTAACGTTTTATTAAAAGCTGATTTTTTGAGATGCTCGTGCAGATAATAAAATTTTTATTTTTCACCTACGGATTAAAACGTTTATTTTTCACTAACGGATTTTTGTTGACACCAGAAAACCTCATCCCCAAAACAATTTCATATTCTGACACGGTAATAAATAACATTTGCTAATGCCTCTCATAAAAAGATGATTCCAGCGGGATCAACCACGAGTTTGAATATTTTGAATGATTTCTATTTGAACTCAAAGAAAATATATTTCGGGGGAAATATTGAACGATGAATTTTCAATAAGATAAAGCCATAAAATATAGACCGTTTAATCACAAAATTTAAATTGGATTTTTTTTATTGTTCCTTAAATAGAGACTTTTGCTCTCATAAAGAGTTAATGATGCTCAAATATCAAAAAAATATTCCTTTTTTTTATCTCTTATATACTATCATTTAAAACTAGATAATTTAAAGTAATTTTTTTTAATGAATTTCATGGAAAGGGGTAAAAAATTTAGATAAGCATTTAAGACAAAAAAAAAACATTATAAAATTGCAATAATTATAAAAATATTTTCAGCACAGCTAATAAAATATTTTAATTTTATTCTCGAACCTCACTTAACAATTATAATTCGCTCCCAAATCTTAATTCTAATGTGAAACACTCGTTAAGCGAAGCATTTTTTTCCATAGGACAAAACGGATATTTCGTCCCATTCCTAAAATGCCTTTAATTTGCTAATATACGAAAAAAATTGGGAGAAAAAAATTATTACGCAATATTGTTATTATTCCCAACTATACGACAGTCACATGTACAAAATCGAAAATTGTTTTTCCCCTACTAATTAATAAAAGAGGAAAATAATACCCAGAGTTTTTTTCATTGAGGAATTTGATATTAACTTACATAAGATAGGGAGAAATCACGAATATCTCTCAATAAGTCAATCTTGGCTCAGTCATTATTTGCACATTTCTGTCGGGAGGTCTCCTAATCAGAGTGATCCCAAATTTCTCAGATTGGTGAGATATTGAGTAAGAAATAAAATTACAAAAAACGAAAAGATAAGAACGGTGGCTTACAAAATAGAGAGACGACAGAAAAAGGGGAAAATGTTCTTTTCTCTGAATCGTATAGTAAAAAGCGTTAAAAAGGTAAAATTAATTTTCCCCATAAAATTTAATAGCTAATTGTCCATGTGTTCATATGAAAAAAAAATGTCTTTGGTTGTGTGCGTGTGTGTCAATATTCTACAATACAGATAGTTAGACATACCGAATTCAGCACATATATAATTTAAGAGGTGTGAATATGCATTTCGGAACGAATTTTTATTTGGAGATTTTATTTGGAAATTTTATTTGGATTTTATTTTTATTGGAAATTTTATTTGGAGTTTCAATAAAATAAAAATTTATCCATAAGTTCAGAAAACATTACGGCAAAATTTTAATTCTTACACCATTTCAAAAATTTTAAAAATGGCCTTTTAATAATATTTTTTCACACGATCTTCAACAATAAGAGTTTCAATGCAGTTCAAACTATTCATTGCAGTTCAAATGTTCACTGTTTCATCAAATATTTAATTGTGTAAGTCTTCCATCGGTTACAGGTAAGGGAGAAAAATTCTGCTAATTATTTTCTTTGTTTACATGAGGAATCAATAAAACTTATTGCATTTCTGCAAAAAAAGGAATGCTTCTTGAACTGGATTACCAAGAGATTTAACTTTTTAATGTCATTCACTCTTAATGGGATATGAATCATGAGCATCAAAATATATATCAGTGATTTTACTTGGACTAAACATAAGTAGTATTTACTTTGAACCAACGGAATTCTAATTAGAGGTCAGCGTTACTACCTTCAAACTAATATATAAATTTTTAACCGTAAGTTGCAAATTTTTAGTGCAGGGCATCCTTTAATTAGTTCTGCAACTAACCACATATCTCTTTCCCTAACCTAATTTCTATAATGAAATCTCATGTTTTTGTCTTTTTTATATAAAAATAATGATGATAAAAAATCCTGAACAAAAAAAATTCATTTAGTGAGGATTTTTAACACTTCAGAGACAGAGTATGTAATTAAATAGGTTAACATAAATATTTATTTACTTATAATAATCATTTACATCCAAATGCCTTGTTCTAAATAAAAAAATTTACAATTTTGTGCATAAAAGAAATACATTTTTTTTTTAACTTTCTAATGCTCCGAAAATTTCAATCCAATGCCAATAAAGAATCGCTATCATTTTTTTTGTCGCATCTTAAAGAAATGTTCAAGTATGTCTAGTCTTCGTAAAAATAACAAGGTTCCTTTAGATGTCCCTTATAAGTAATTATACAAAATTATTTAAAAGAATATTAAATTTTTACATAAAAAATCTGTTTTTCTATAATTTTTCCCAATTTTTATTTTTCATAGAAAAAGTTTTCTATTAAAAGAATCAGTAATTTGTCACAATTTTTCCCCATTATTATTGGCACTTAATTGAATAGGTTGATGACATCGTTATTATTAATGAAAGATTCATCAGAGAGAAGAGTCTCGGTTGTTCTGATTTTTATTTATTTATTTATTTGTATTTTTTAGTAATTAATTAATACATCTTTAAAATTGCATCTCGAATCAACAGTTCTAAGAAGTTAGAGGAGTATTAGTGCCAAAATACTCCAAAACCTCATAGAGAGAATACTAAAAAAAGTTCATCACTTTTTGTCATAGTTGGTAGATGAAGAGAACAAATTTCGATTGATATTATTACTACTGATATTAATCTATGAAATGAAACCACGCATTTGACCACCCAAATTACCTTCATTCTTCTCTTTATCAGTCTGAAAATAATTTATTTTAACCTAAGCTAAATGAATGAGAAAATTCAAAAGGCACAACTAAACTGCAAGCAATTAAGGAAACATCGGCTATGTTATCTGATTTTACTGAGATATCAGCAGTTCGAATTCATCGTATCAGCTAGTTTAAACTTAAGCAAATACACAAAACAGTCTTAAATCAAGTTCACTCTGTCGGCAGGAATTCGTTTTCTTGTTAAACTGAAAGTAAACTAGATGGTGGAAGATTAAAAAAAGTTTTATAATTAATGGGGTTATACGACTTTTTTATTTATTAAATCAATATTATTCTTGCTTTTTTTAAAGTAGGTAATGAAATACTATTTTTGCCTTTCCCATTAAGTATTCTACAACATTAATTAAGATCTTATCATTCAATATGAGAAATAAAAAGAAATTTGAAAAAAACATCACAAAACAGAAATGGATAAACAAGTATTGTTAAAACTGTCACACATATGGAACATGATATAAAAAAGCCTTTATGAAATTAAAACATAACAATTAAATAAACTGATATGTTTAAGATAAACTTGCATATTTCTATGTAAATAATTTATTCATTTTTAACTTCACGTTTTAAGATAAATTACTTATCGGGTTTCGATGCTAACTTGAAGGATTAAAAAATATGTCAATGGTTTAAATTATTATTATAATTTTATAATTATTTGTTTTATTTATAATTTACTTTAGTATTTTACTTAATTCGCTCATAATACATTTAAACAACAACAAATATCATTCAGTTTGTTTTACATAAATAATTAGGTAATCTTCTAGAATAAGATACTTAACGAAAATAATTTCATATTATCTTAATAATCTAGATCATTTTCTCGCAGCTTTTAAAAGCCAATGATCATTTTGTATATATATCCATCCTATCATTATAAGCATATAAATAACTAATCCATATTTATTTTTAATCATTGAAGCTGAACTTATTAAATGTCGTTAATGAATTAATTACTACATACTCAAAAGTATAAAATTCGCAATTCAATTACGTAATGGTCATAATCATTCGAAGTTTCACATAAAAAGCAATACATACCGTCGCTATTGAAGTTAGAATTAAAAAAAACGTAGCTTAAGATACTTAATACCAATAGCTTAAGATACTTAAAAATACTGTCATAACATTTTTTAAAAAATACTGTAAACATATTGTGTAAAATTATTCAGCAACTAAGTGCATAAATAGAAATTAAAAATAAATATCGTATTTGTGCATTCTAATTTAAAAATCTTGATTCGAATGATAAAAAAATAAGAAAAAATTTAATCCTTTAATTAACGACTAATTTATTGACTTGTAAAGTAGCAATCACATAACATCAGAAATAGAGCAATATATATAT
>JAOUZG010049821.1:0-18388 GCA_026289955.1 Argiope argentata | reverse complement strand
CCCCTTCTACTTCAAGCCTTTAAATTGTCTTTACCAGCAATTCGTGCTGCATCTCACGGTGCTTATATGGCATATTTTTTCTTTGAGCAATATGCCAGCCTTAGCAGTGGCCCTGTACTTTAACTTTCGCCTTTTTCAATTCTATAAACTTGCATAATCATAAAGTTTGCACCTGGAATGCTATAGCTTGCATCCCAGAATCGCTTATGTGTGTGACTTTGTTTTAGAGCAAAATATTATTGTGTTTTTAGTCCAAGAGACCCTACTCCAACCGGAGTACATACACCCCTAATCGCAAATTACTGGATTTATAAAAATATATCCGACCCTAGGAATGATGAGCAGCACATTTTTGGAGGTACCTGTATTTATGTGAAATTCCCACGCGCCCACCCCAGCTTCAGAGAGGATGACAATTGTTGAGGTTGATTTAGGAAATATACCCCCTTTCAAAGTTGTGTCAGCCTATGCAAGAGCTGGGGGTTCGCATAGATACTTTCTAAAGGATATGAAAAAACTTCTAAATTTAAGTCCAAACGTCATCATTGCGGACGATATGAACGCAGGACATATCACTTGTAACAATTATAAAAGTATTTCCCGTGGTAGAGCATTATTTAATTACTTATCAGGTGTGGACAAAATCAATGTTTTTGCACCCGACTCTCCAGCCCACATTAATCTTGTTCATGATTACGATTCCATCTTAGAAATCGCAATATTAAATACGAATTCCTTTTAACTCTCTAATTAGGGTTCTGAATTATTTAGATTTGGATCATCTTCTAGTAATTTTGACTTTTGATACTGGAAACTTTATTCTAAATTTACCAGCACAATTCTCCACCAACTGGGAGAAATTTCGGCATATATTAAATTCAAAACTCCTTCCCCCTTTCAAAATTAGTAGCAATGATGACGTAGAAAATTCAGTTGGGTGTTTAAGAAAAAATTTAAAGCAGGCACTTGCAGAGGTCTCAAAACAAAAATTTAATAAACCTCCAGGTTAGCTTCCTTTAGAAATCCAAACCAAAATAAAACTGCAAAATTAGTTGCAAATAATTTAACAGAGATCTCTCGACCCGCCAGCTAGAAGAGAACTTCCTCAGAATCCAGGACGAAATCAAAGGGCTAAAACTTGGTCACTCCGACCGCCGGCAAGCGGAACAGTTACAAAAATTATGACGCGCGATGTATGGCGCAGCTCCTTGTTTCTCAGGAAACCCTTCTCTCCTATCTCTGCCACTGCCCCCCCCTCAAAGGGAGAAACGGGGGAGACTTGCCGTAGCTCCAGTTGAGAAGGCGGAAGTTACAAAACCAGTTTACGCCATACACTGACACGTGACTGTCGAACCCCATCCTGACGAGTGACATTACAGATCAGCTGGGGAGAGTCTTATCAGTAAAACATGTAAGCAACCTTGACTCAGTGGACGGAGATCATGGAATTCATGAAAAACCTGTGGCCGGATTGGATTTAATTACTAATTGCATGATTAAAAATCTACCACTTAGAATTATTTTATATTTAGCTTTTTTAATAAATTAAATATTAGAACTTTGTTTTTCCCCTCACTGCTGGAAAACAGCTCTGGTTTTTTCTATTCCAAAACCGAATTCTGATTTGACTTTACCACAAAATTTCCGTCCCATCTCACTACTCAGTAGTTTGAAAAAAGTGTACAAATCTGTGCTTCTCAAACGCCTGAAAAAATTTCTGAGGGACAGAATTATTTTAATTTCGAACCATTCCGGTTCCGGAGATCTCTGTCGCCGAAACACCAGCTGATTTGTGTTACAGAATTGATTCACGACAGATTACGAAGTCTCAAACCACAGTTGCGCTTTTTCTGGAGATAGACAATGCCTTTGATAAAATTTTGGTACGAAGATCTCTTATTCAAGTTGATACGACTTGGATTTTCGGCTCAATTTATCAAAGTTTTACTCTTGTACCTATCTTCTCGTAATTTTAGGGTATGGTAAACAATGTAATTTCATCCCCAGACCAATCCTGAGCGGTTGTACACAAGAAAGTTTATTTTCTCCAGCTCTTTTTAACATCTACGTTAACAATCTACTTAGAACTAGTAATTGTCACTTAGTGGTTTTCGCTGAAGATACCACCATTCTCACACAGCATAGGAATCTTCAGACAATCATATTAAATTTACAACAGTGCATGCCCGTTTTACAGTGCTGGCTCATCGGCTAGAAAATAAAAGTCAACCCCACTAAATGTACGTGCCTCTTATTCACTAACACTCACAATGCCTGATCTTAAACCCATCCAAATTTTCGGCCAGTACATCCCCTTTGTAAATGAATATAAATACTTAGGGTTAGTTTTAGACGCAAAATAAAGCTTTAATAGTCATATTAAAGCAGCCCTCGCCAAAGCTACAGGTATGAGTAAAAAGCTCAACAGCTTAATTTCTCCTTGGAGTAAGCTATCGATTTACTTCTGCTCTGCAAGGCCATTTTAAGACCAACTTTGATGTACAGTTCTCAAATTTGCGGGGCCACATCAGCTTCAAACATCAACAGGCTGCAAGTTTTTCAAATCAAAAACTGAGAGAATAGCTAATGCTTTTGGTACGTCAGAGGAAAAATAATTCATGACGACCTCCAAATAAAAACTGTTTCGGAATTTATCAAAGAAACGTCAATCAAGTTCTTTTAAAAAAATACCCCAGATTCGTAACGAGTCATTAAAATTCAGGCCGGTTTGCAACCCTGCAGTTCCTAGCTCTAGAAAGAGACCTAGAATTGCTATGGATAACATCTACATCAATTTTCCTGCTGTAAAAATGCTGCGTATTAATTAACTCTGTTACCAATTTGGTGGTCAAAACTATTTCTGTTTAGGCCCCACTAGCTACAATCAGCTACACGCGCGTAAATTTCTGGAATTTTATTTTCAATAACTAAGCAAAATAGTTATTAATTCCCAATTGTTGAAGATTCTATGCAGTTTAATTCCTCTAATTACTCCTTAATTATTGCATAAATAATATAAATATTATTTTTAGTGAATTAAATTATTTCAAAGATTCATTATTACATATTTCATTAAAAAGTCATTATTCTAAAAAATTCATTACCTTATATAAATTTCATGACGTTACAGCTTTATTGCGCTCATCCAAACTAGTTCATATTAATTTTAACTTTCTCTAAATTTACAAATCAAAATACTATTCTAAATTATGATGTGGAGATGCACGTGACCACTTTGCCCATTGCGGAACACCGAAACATCACGACGTTGCCATTACAAAAACCTTCTGAATAGTAATGGAAATTTCGTTCATTTAAAAGATTCGATTTAAAGTTGGTCATTCACCAATTTGACCCATTCATTTCAGGTCGTTCATGAACGACACTTTTGGACTCTTCGAAAGAAAAAATCGGCATTTTCGTTAGCAAACGAATGAGTTACGGTAGGGTTCACCGAGGCCAACTATTGCGCGCAATAGAAGATCACGCTTACTTGCTGTGAAATCATGTGACCTCAATGGGACAACCGTTTGCTATTGTCCCAACGACGTTGTCTCAAAGGTTCAGACAAGGACAATACAGAATACAGAAACAACAGCACAGGGACAACGATTGCGCGCAATAATTTGCCTCGTGTGAACCCATCTTTAATCAGGGATAGTGGGGTCTGCACAATCGTTCGCGGAGGAACGACTTATTCAGAAAATGGATACACGATTCAATTTATTAACAATGTTAGCAAAATCTATGAACTTGAATACATCGATTTCCTCAAAGTTACAATCGAGCAATACAGAGGCAGAAATACTATTTCCCAGTGCTTCAAGTGCAATAATTTTGGGCACAGATCTGATAATTGCCATCTAAAACCAAGGTGTCTAAAATGCGAGGGGGAGCAGGAAACAAAGGAATGCAGCATAAAAAATAAAATAGAAGACCCTAAATGCATCAACTGCAATCAGGAGGGACACATAGCTGCATATAGAGGATGCCCCAAATTCCCCAAGCTGAGAAATTTAATAAACAGAACCAACTTATATAGCACAAACACAGTAA
This sequence comes from Argiope argentata, assembly GCA_026289955.1. Taxonomy (NCBI): domain Eukaryota; kingdom Metazoa; phylum Arthropoda; class Arachnida; order Araneae; family Araneidae; genus Argiope; species Argiope argentata. The sequence continues at coordinate 14,332 of JAOUZG010049821.1, read as the reverse complement.
GAACAAATGTATCTTACGCTCAGGCTCTAAACCCTAGCAACACTACTCAAACGGCACCTACAAATCAAAAAACAGATAAACCAGAACCAAACACAGCCAATATTACACAGGGAATTCCTGCAATGATGGAGGTCTTCACAGAATTTCAGAAGCTGTTAAAACAAATGCCCAACCTTATGTATGCAATTAAAGAAATAAACAAAGCTCCGGATGTAATGAGTAAAATTATCATTTTTATTAGTATTTTAGCAGAATCAACGCTTCCTAATAGTGGCTAAAGTTCACTCTGTCTGTCATTAACTGGAACGCAAATGGGATCAAAATCAAAGTTCATGAACTTCGACACTTTATCAATAAGCATAACCCCGACGCAATTCTCTTGCAGGAAACGCACCTGAGACCAAATAATAAAACTTATCTCGCGAATTATAGTATTTATTATAGTTACAGACAACTCCAGGATACGGATCAAGCTAGCGGCGGCACAGCCATTGCAATCAAATCTTCCATTCCACGCAACCATCTCATACCACCCACCTTTAATTATGTCGAGGCAACAGTAGTTGTAATAACTCCTAAAAACACAGACCCTATAACATTAACATCAATATACATCCCACTGCCGTCAGACGAATTATTGTTCACTTTCGACCTTGAAAATTTACTGCAGTGCAGCTCAAATCAAATAATATGTGGGGACTTTAATGCGCATCATACTGCCTGGAACTGTCAACATATCTCCAGGAGAGGCCACACGCTAAAACATTTTGCTGACCAGGTAGGTTTAGAAATCATAGCCCCCTGAGAACATACCAGATTTGGCCCTAACTCGGCTTCGACCATAGATCTAGCACTTGTAAAAGAGTTTTTATATCCTTACGATATCACCTCTCTACCTGAGCTCAGCTCAGACCATAATTCCATCAAATTAAATTTTTACCTTAAATATATCCTACCCGATAACAGTAAATGTAAAATAAACTGGCAAAAATTCAAAGAGCAACTTCTTCACACTAATATCAATTTTTGCAATATCAACACCCCCAGTGACATTGACAAATTAACAAATGATATAGAAACTGCAATAAACAACGCCAAATTCAGAAACCCCACCGCCATAAAATCTAAATGCAGTTATATCCCCCCAACCCTAAAGGCACTCATTTCTCAGAGAAATAAAATTAGAAAATTGTATCAACAAACCAGGGACCCTATTATTAAAAGTACTCTCAACAAACTTAATACAAAGGTGATAAAAATGGACGCAGAACTGGAGGAAAACAGGTTCTCACAAAAAATGAGCAAAGTAAATACAGTGGATGGTAACTTGTGGGACGTCGTTAGGCCATTTAAGAAAAAATACAAATTCCTTCACTGATGGAACCCACCAGGAAGCTCAAACTGATAAAGAAAAAGCAAACTGCCTGGCTGATAGCCTTGAGACACAATTTACTCTAAATAACTTACAAAACAAGGAATTAGAAAACACTTTTAGGGAAACTCTCACAAAATTCCACACCACACCAACACCATTGTGTTGCAGGGACCAGCTACTGTCCCCCATGGAAATAATTCAACAAATTAAGAAGCTAAGGAATGGAAAGGCACCAGATTTCGTCAAAATTAACAGTAAAACAATGAAAAATCTACCATTTAATTTAATTATTACCCACACCATTTTGATCCATAGGATCTTAGAAATTGGACACTTTCCCACGAGTTGGAGAACTACCACTGTGGTTCCTATTTTAAAACCAAGAAAAGATCCCACTAACCCCACCAGCTACCGTCCAATTTCATTATTACCAGTAATCAGTAAAATAACTGAAAGTGTAATACTTAAAATGTTAAACACCTATCTAAACGAAAATAACATCCTGTGCCCAGAGCAATTTGGCTTCAGACCAAATCTGTCAACTACCCACCAACTAATTAGAGTAATAAAATTTATCACTTCAGGTTTCCAAAATAAGCAAAAAACAGGAGCAGTATTTTTAGACATTCAAAAAGCATTTGACAGAGTTTGGCAGGATGGACTAATTTATAAATTAATAAACTACAAAATTCCTCCCTATATTGTCAAAATTATTTCCTCCTATTTAGAGAATAGAAATTTCAATGTTAGGATAAATGACAAAATCTCCGATCCCAGGTCAATTAAAGCTGGTGTCCCCCAAGGCTCTAAATTAAGACAAGTACTTTTTACCTGCTACATAAATGACATATCAAAACAGTTCAATACACTTCTTTGCTTATATGCCGACGATACAGCCATTCTGGCCAAAAACAGAAACAGAAACTACATGAGAATTGCCCTGAACAGACATTTAGCTGAAATCCACAAATAGATGCAAACTTGGAAAATTGAAATTAACGCGGGAAAAACAGAAGCGGTACTTTTCCACAGACTTGACAAAAATAGAAGTTATCCCCAGGTAGAAATCAATAGTCAAAAAATTCCATGGTCTCAGGAAAGCAAGTACCTCGGTGTCACGATGGACATAAAACTAACTTTTAGATCCCACTTATTAAAACTCAGAGATAAATTCCGAGATACAACGCGAAAATTTTACCCCCTAATTTCTCGGAGTTCCAAAATGAATAGGGATGCAAAAATGCTTATTTTTGCTGCCTATTTGCGTCCAGTACTTACATATGCATGCCCCGTCAAAAACAAACTGAATTTTAATCGAAACAAACTTAAATTTAATAGAATCACAATACAATATGATTATCAGAAAAATAGTAAAGGCTAGATGGTACATGAGAAATACTGACATTAGAAAGGCACTCATTTACCCATCTTTTAAAGAAATCATCAAAAACTTGCAATTAATTTTTTCAAAATTTTTGATAATAATGACAATAAAGCCAAAAGCGAAATTGAAAAATATATTCCTAATCCTAAAATTAAAAGACCCCACTATGTACTTTTAATTTAAATCCACCCACCCCATCCTAATCCCAGTGTTTCTAGTGTAGGCGGATAGCGAATGCGCTAGGCCCGAACTCCGAATCTTATGGTTAGTAGTCCAGTAACATATCCTTTGGACCAAAAGTGCATTTCGGTCCGAGGGATGTTATCTGGCTTTATATGTGTAGCAATCACCACATAACCATCACCTCAACCCGTTCAGCACAACCCTTTAGTCACGAGAAAACTGCAACCGTGCCAAAACCTCACCACCTTCCCTCTCTAAAATACTGTAACCGCAAGAAAGAAAAAACGTCGCTGAACGACACCAAATAGCAAAAAGTATCCGAATTCCAACCTTGTATCCCCTGTAAAACAGCACTACAGCCAAAGGGGTCTGCGGCTAACGCAATCATTCTCAACCCGACATACCAGCAGGTCTATCGCTTTATAGTTAATGCCAATTATTGTAATCCAAGCTTCTACTAATTTTTTAAGGATCGGAAGTAGCCCAACACGGGCGGGAACTCCAACTGAACCTTCTAAAGAACGATTCAGTTTATTCGCTTAAATGACCCTATCGTTCGCGAACGACTCACCTCTAATGATTTGCTAACTTAACTGCTGCCTCCTCCCCAACAATTAATTGCCAATCATTCGTTTAAGAAAATGAGTGATATCATTCTTTGTTTGTAAATAACTTTCTCCCTTCTAATTAACAATTGAAATAACGAAAAAGCACGAACTTTGCTGAGCAATGATTTACTTAAAATAGTTGCTTTATATTTTCAGTTACATACGCAAAACAATATAATCTACAGTGTAATCCAAGAAATTATCTATACATATATATTAATGCAATCGTGATTTCTACCAATTTTTTTAAAGAGAAATAATGAGTGACGGTATACATTGTTGTTGTTTGTATTAAAATTCCAGAATGAAACAATCCATTGGAAACTATGTTTCTCTTGGGGGGGAAGAACATGGATCAAAATGTAATAAGGTATTATTTTATGAAATTTGATACTGAACCTAACTTGCATTTAATTATTAATGATGATGCAGGAATGTTTGCAATGATGTTAAAAGTTGCAAAGTATGCCGATTTATGTTTTAATGTGTTTCCTTTACTTTTAAGGATAGGCATAAAGTATTTTTTATCCCGTCACTTTTTTTTTTTTTGCTTAAAAAATTATGTATTTCAACATTTATAATTGTAACTCCTTATGCTTTCATGGATGGGTTTAAAGGAAGGGATATTAGAGCTGCAAATACAAGGAATATGAGGTGATAAACTTTCTACAAGGATTAGAGCTCTTGATTGTTATTACTGTGTAGTTGATATAGAATTTAGATTGTTTAATACTATGACTATAGAAGAGAATATGAACTATGTTTAAATTGAATGTGTATTATAGAAATAGATATAAGAAGATTGCACTTTTTTTCTTTTGTTAAAAATCTCATTAAAGTCTGAAATGCCTCTATTGTAACACTTGCGATGACCTGCTACTGTGTGTTAGTATAAATGTAAATAAAAGGCTGAAAGGTTAATAAACTATGATCATTATTTTTTATTTTATTTATTTAGTGATATTAAACATTCACTAAAAAGTTTATTTAAAAGTGTAATTTTTTTAATATTATTTCAAACTTATAAAATTTTATAAATTACTGAAATTTGTTTCTTACAAATTAATTACCCTAAACTAAAATCCATGTTTTCTTTTTAATTCAGGAAATACTACAGAGTATCAGTTCAGCATTGCTTTATGGAATTTGTTCGACTTCAATGGCCTTCATAAATAAGTTTATCATGACTAGTTATAAATTTGATTTCCCTTTTCTTATTATGACTTGTCAAATGATGTTTTGTATTATCTTCATTGAATTTCTTCGAATGAACAGTGCATTTTACATACCAAGATATTCTTTCAAATTGGGTATGTACAAAAAGTATACTGATTCTCTTTTTTTAAACTTATTATTAAATTTAAAAATTATGTAAATAACAGCATTTACTAAATAAAATGCATATATTTAAGTAGTAACACAGCTAATGAAATTAATGTGCTTTGATTTTTTTGCATACTTTTATTTAACTTGACATCACATATTTGAAAGTTGAAATTCTATATTCAGTTTTTTATTTGTTTCTCAATTTACTTTAATTAGTTATGAAATTTTTACATTTGTAATGACTATATTATATTTTTTGGAATACTTTAATAATTTTTTTTTATTTTTATCTGTGGGTGGCATTTAATAATGAATGTGGGGGAAAAGGGTATCTTAACTTCTATAATATGTATAAAAGCAAATTTCGAATTAAATATTGAAAAGCTTAATATTATAATTTATTTCACCAAGGTATTATAAAACAGTATTTATGTATACAGTTTTTAAAAGTATTTTCAAAATATGTTTCTAGTAATAAATTATATAATGGATATTTAAAAACAGGATTATACAGTTACTATTAGGACTCTTAATTTCTTGAAAACAATTTTATTTCAAAATAGAATAAACTGTTTTGAGTTTAAAAACTCACCTATAAAACAATTTTACTATAAATATTCTTCTTTTGTTACTTATTTTATCAGAAATATATGTTATAAATATTTTTAACTCATTATCTGTGAAGTGATAGGTTGTCACTTTTAAACTCACCTCATACTAAAATATACACTTTCTCATACATTTTTAATTCAAATAATAATAATAATTTACTGCTTCAAATTAAAAAGAATACTTCAATATAAATATCTTCAATATGTTATATATTTATACATTTTTAGTTGTCAAACTCCTATTAGTTGTTTTTTTTTTCTTGTCTTATTTAATACCTAGTTATCAAACATCCATAATATTACAGATATATATTTATATTATAAAAAACACCAGGAATAAAAAGGAATTGGCTATTTCCTTTTGTTGAAAGTTAAATACTTTATTTATAAAGCTCCTCTAAAATGAGTAGAACTAAAGCTCTTATTCTTATACAATTATATGATTCAAACGGAATTCAAAAATCCTTATTTCAATAACAATGTCTGATTTTCGTGGTATTCCATGAAGATATTGAAATATAAATTATTTATTGCTTACAGTATATTTCAAAAAAGTTTTATCTGAACTAATTAATTAATTTGTGAATATTTAAATATCTAATTTAAAAAAGAAATGTATCTATGATTGTATTTAAGCCAAGATTTTATTCTTTTAACTCTCATAGGTATTTGCCACAAAACTTTTCCAGAAATATTTGAACTACCATATCAGGTTATTATAATACAAAATTTCATTATTACCATATTAATTTAAGTATTTTCAGGTAAATCATTTCTATGGCCATCAATGTTTTATGCCTTCCATTCCATCACTGCATTGCATGCTCTCAGTGGTATGTCGATACCAATGTATGTAGCTATAAAAAGATGTGCACCAATAGTGACACTTTTACTATCTATTGTTCTTCTAAAGAAAGAACTGCCTGGTAAAAAAATAATTTTATCTGTTATTCTGATTTCAAGTGGCTGCATTTTAGCAGGTAGGAAATGGTTATTTGTCATTAACAATTAAAAAAGAAATGTGAACCCATAACAAACTATATTTTTAAAAAATGCAGAATCATTTTAAATTGTTCATGCTTTGATGTGTAATCAAGATCAGTTGCCACTAAAAGATTTTAAATCTGCTTGTTTTTAATGGCCCTTATATAAAGGCCTTAAAAGTGCCCTCCCCATGTATATATTTTTCTTTCTAAAGATTAAAAATAAAAGAAAGAAAGAAAGTTTTCTTATGCTAGCATTGTCTGATTATTGGATTATATTTTCTTAACAAATCTGATCTTTCAAGGGTAAATGTAATATATTGGTGGAATGCTAGAGTCCAAAGTTCCACATTAAAATTTTCCCTTAATTTAGAGAAATGCTATTAATATAGAGAAATATAATGTTTCCTTCTAATGTTTTTTTTCTAACATTCTATCCATGAAGTAGATGTTTTTGCTGCAAGGCTATTATAGCCTAGTATTCCTTAAAAACTAGTGATCAGTTTTTCTTCTGTGAAACACTTTTTTCAAAGTGAATTTTTTATATTAAGTTTATTAAATTGAAAAAGAATAATTAAAATTCCTGATTAATCACATATTTAAAGAAAATTAATGTTAAAAATGAATTCACTAAATTATAAGGAATAAACACTCCAATTGTATAAACATTATATATTTTAAATTTTTATTTAATTAACCAATTAAGTAAAAAAAATTACTTGTTAAATTTTATAGGTTTGGGAGATATAGAACTTGACATAAGAGTTTATTCATATGGAGCTTTAAGTGTTGTGGCACAAGGTACTTACTTGACTCTTGCACAAAAGAGCTTAGAAGAAATGTCAGCTTTACTTGTTTTATATATAACTAGCTATAACACTTTTCCATTATTTATGTTTGCTAGTTTCTTTTATGAAATTCAAGAAGTCTTGCAATCGGAAATCTTTTCAGGTAATTTATAATTATTTTCATTTTACATAAAATATATTATCTTAGTAAAATATTTAACAAAAGAGATTTAGTTGTAATTTTGAAGTTTTAGATATTAATTAAACATTCTTAAATGCTCATCCTCAAGTTTTCAGGAAACATGGGCTTTCTTGAACCCACCACTGACAAATAAAGTTTTTGAAGCTACTATAAATATTTTCAATTGCATTCTAAATTTGCAACTTTTGTTGGAAAAAAATTCTGTAACATAAAACAATTCATAAGTGTTCAAATAAACAGTCCTATGATAATGAAAATTAAAAGAGGAACAGAAAAAAGAAAGTTTTGCAAATGAAATTTATTTAAAGAAGTAATTTTAATCGCTAAAAAAATTATTGCTAATTTTAATGTAAAAATGTTAAACAAAATTCAAGCTATAAACAGGATTGAGTTGCTCTTCACTATGTAGTGAATCTAATTGGTAATTTCTTGAGTTCAAATAATGATATGAATGAAAAATAAACTTATGTTTTTTATCATGTTGCAATTAAACTTATAATGAAAGGCAAAAATTATTATAATAATTTTTTTATTTAAATAACTTGAAAATTAAAATGAATAGAGGGACAAAAAAATTAATAAGTAATGATAAAATACATAAATTGTGATACATAGCAAATAATAATAATAATAATTTTCAAAAGAATACAATAATTTTCCTAAATTCCAAATCTTATTTAAACATCAAATTGCTTTTGAACAAAATTAATCATAGGGATTCGTACATTTACTTTGAAAGAGGTGATAGAAGTATATTTGTTTAATTTATATCTAAATTAAATATCATAAATGTGATTCTTCATATCATATCATTTTTTATTGGAGTAAAAGGTACTTAGAGACTTTCAAAAATTTTCAATCAGATTCAAACATTTTGGGGCCAATCCAAATATTTTTTTTCTGGTGGCAAGTTTTACCTAAAATGGATACACACTCACACAAATTTTCTGATGGAAATCAAATTTCTTGTATGCTTTGATTTATTTTTAAGTCTAAATCAATTGAAATAAACTCTAGTACTTGTGAGCTTATTCCTGCCCAAGCCATTCATCAGGATCTTTAGCAAAGTACACTGATTCTTTCTGCAAATCATACCAGTTTTATCCAGATATCTTTATTAAAGGTCCTTTATTGGATGGTCACTTGATTGGAAAGCCGGGAATGGTCAAGGAATTCCAAAAAATTGTGAAATTTATTCTAAAACTAGATTATTATTTTTTAAGATTTTGATAATTATTATTGTAATTGGCAATTAGCATTGATAGTCTGAATAGAATGCAACATCATTGGCAACAAGTGTCAATCATTTACTGAAATAAAAAAAAAGCCATTGGCGTTTCTGCACACACTCCTGGCTTTGTGATATATATCAGAATTTTCTTGTGTAGGATCGTCAGCGTCAGTGCCTTCAGTTATGAAGTACACCTGGTTTATGATACATTTTACTTCTGCTATTTTGAAACTGCTTTATTCATTACATTCTTATATTCTATGTTGTGCACTTTATTTTGTTTCTATATAAATATATATCGTAATTTCTTACAGAATTTATATTACTATAATAATTCCATAATATTGTGATAGATTCATTGTTGTTAGATCAAATTGCAATTGAGGCTCAGATTAGCTTAAGTGTTCTTAATCAAAATAATTTAGAAACAATTAAGTTAGCTGCATTTTCATCAGATTTGCAGTGGATAAGAAAAAAAGAAAACTATTCACCCTAATAAATTTATTTTTAGTTAATAATTTCCATGAAACTTTTTTTAAATTGTCCAGCTACAAAATATATAAGAATGGCATAATTAATGAAAATAGTTTTGCTTGTTCTTTTTTAAGAAAATGTAGCATAACTAAGGCACAGTTCACATCAATGCAATAATTTTCAGCTTTAATGGGTTTATTTTTTAAAAACTTTTTTCATGTGTGTACAAAAAAAAAAAAAATATGTTACAATTGTTAAACAAATCTTTATCTCTAAATGAGAAAAACATTTTCATAAATTTCCTGAGTCTGAAAAACATATTTTTGGAATTATATTGATTTGCTTGTGAACATGTAACTCTTAACTCCTTTAAGCAAGATGGATGAAATTTTGCATGTACACCAAATATATAGAAATTGTGTACAAAATTCATTTCAAGGAAGTGTGTCTATTTGAGAATGGGTGAATATGATTACTACAAAACATAATGAGTTAGATGTTTAGCATCTGATTTGCTGACGTTGTTATGTTAAAAAGTGGATAAATACAAAATTTTGAATGAATTTAGGGATTCAACGCTTGTCAGTTTATAAACTCTTCTCTTGCATTCAAATTTTATAAAACACAAAAGCAACAATTAAGATAAATGAAGCATGTTCTTTTTACTAAAATTGTGGTTATGTGTGTCATATTTTAGTTTCATTTTGTTGAAAAAAATGTGCTCAAAATGCAAATTCATTTTCACAAAGCACAAAATGCTTTTGTGCAAGACTGAACGCTTGTGATATTAATAAAAAAGGGGGTAGATTACCTTTTTTTAAAGTATATTAATGCAAATTTCAAAAAACCAGTTAATCTACTTTCTTTTTCGAATGTAAAGTGGATCGTATTATGAATTGCGAGAATTTGAAGAAAGAAAAATAAAACAAAAATCATTCTGGAAATGTAAGATATGTCTGAAAAATGTTAGGAAGCTTTCTTATAAAACCTAGAAATAACAGAGAAAAGTCAATCAATAGAAAAGCTGCCCAACCTGCTTTACCTGTTTTTTTGTTTTGTTTTTTTTGTCTTCTATTGTAAATAAATTTATTAAGTTGATTTTCTTTTGCATTCTGTGTGTTTGAATTCTATTCATTTGATATTATTCCGTTTACGTTATTGTACACTTAATCTTATTTTACTTTTTCTATCACACTAATTTTCATTGATTAAAATCAAGCTTACTTACATTTACTTTTTTTTTCACCTTTAAAAAAACCTTTTGCATGCAGATGTTGGTCTTCCATAATAAATCCCATTTTAGAGATATCTTCCAAATGTGAGTTACTAGAATTTTTAAGATCTGAGAAATGAAATGCTCTATTCATTTCTAGTCAACATTCAAACTAAGATTTAGCTATTCCAAATCTGTATCAAACTATAGTTAAAAGTGAGAAAACAAATACTCGGGGATATTTTGTTTTGACTTAAAAATCGAAATCCTGAATCGTTAACAAATTCCTAGTCATAAGAGTTTAATTTGAATATAAAGGCACTTATTAAACAAATTATATTATTTTTAATAGGAATATTTCTATTAAAATTTATTTGAAAATATGGAAAAAATCAAAAATATTCTTCGTATTCTTATTGTGAATTACTGCTATATAAATACACCTTGGTCCAAATCTTTCGGCACTAGTCAAATTTGAAAATGTATTTGGGCTTTCAAAATTCCTCATTAATTGATACTAGGAATAACTACTGTAATGCAAGACTACTATTCATTCATTAAAAAAAATTATGAAGGTAATTTTTTAAACCAAGCATTCATACCTCACCTTCGGTGTCAACCTTATAAAATTATCCCCAGTATTTATTTAAGGGCATTCATTGAGCTTCACCAGAGATCTTTTTTCTTAATTAAACAGAATGAAAAACATTTATAAAATGACTGTGGCATAAAAGTACAATATATAAAATAATATTTGGGTAAATACCACTTTAAGAATTTCCTTTTCAAAACAATTTAAGTATAAAGTAGTTGTTTTTCTTAAAGTACTGTTTCCATTTTAAAAATGGAAACTATGTAAAAGATTAGAAATTATTATGTATCAATAACAAAAAAAATATTAAATTCAATATAAAACTTATTTGTACACTTCTAAATAATCAAGTATTGAAAAAAGAGCATGCATTTCAAACCTCAGAAGCTGGAAATCTAATTTTTGAGATAAGAATATGGACATAAATTGTAAAAGCACATGGGATCAGCTCTAAGTTTTACTGTGAAACTGGTGATTTTCCTTTAAACAATAAATTTTTGGATAGATTTTTAAAGCCTTTGAAGTCTGATACACATCTTCCTGCTTAAAAAAATAATGATGCTGTTTTGTTTCAAAAATAGCAAACTGTAACTGAGCATGTTACCACTTTGAAATAAATGGTTTATTTGAAACACTGTAACATGCAATGAAAAAATATTTGAGTGCTACCACCTCTAATTTTTTAAAAATAATATTCTGCATATAACTAAGTAACTCAGTGTTGCTCAACAAAACAAGTGATATTTATATATAATACAAGTTAATACTTTTGAGCCCTTTGCAGCTTTATTATAAAAAAAGATTTGGTAGTTTAAGTGAATTCTTAAATGTATAAGCACTAGCGCTTATTTTTTAAAAAAACTAGTCCCATACAAAATTATTTTAACCATGTTGAATATGCCTAATTTTATTTTTTAAATACTTATACTTTTTCACTTTCTCTTAGATTTTGGATTCATTGCACATTTTACAATTCAAGTTGTGGTTGGTGTCCTGTTAAATTATTCGCTTTTTTTGTGCACAGCGAATAACTCAGCTTTAACAACTAGTTTGGTTGGTGTATTAAAAAGTATTCTACAAACTACAATAGGTTTTTTCACTTTTGGTGGAATCAAATTTAATGTTATAAATATATTTGGTATTGTTATTAATATGTTTGGAGGAATTATGTATGCTTGTACAAAGTATAAAGAAAAATATACAACTGTTGTTCAATCAAATTTAAAACCAATCTGAATTTCTTACTTTAAAATAAACTATTTTTAGTTAATTTCTATTTAATCTTAAAATTTCTAGATTGAAAATTTGATATATTTTATATTTGACCCTTCAAATTAATATTTCTCTGAAAACTAGAAGGTATCCTGAGACTTATGAATGAACAAGTTAAAAAAATGATTCTGTAAATATTAGAACATTAAAACTTTAGTAGCTTAATTTGGTAAAATATTTCAAACATGATTGTTTTTAACAAATATTAATATATTAAATATTTATTTTTATAGATTTTCTTCTTTTTGTATATGTATTATTTCTAAAGGTTACCATTTTAATGGGCAAGTATGAAAAAAAAAAAGTAAGATATTGACATTTACCATATTACATTAAAATCTACCTAGATGGTAGGGAGTTAGATAAAATATTATGGTATACAATTTGCCAACATAAAATTATATTTTTTAAGGTCATTAGAAGAATTTAAAAAGGAAAATTTTATTAATGATATATAAACAAAATACATGAAAAATTGGAAAATAAACATTTATTTTAAAAGATAATTACAGAAAAATATTAATTTTTTAACGCAAATAGCATTTACATGCACACCTATTTCAACCAATTTAGCCAGGTCAAATGCATGTCGAAATGTATGGTGGTGCTTCAATAAAATTTTTAATGATACAGCATTCTCAGAAAGAAATTCAATTCGGAAGCAAACAGCTGAATTTTCTTTATTACTCTGATAATCTGAAATTAATTTTGCTGCAATTGCATTGCTTTCTAAATCTGAAATTTCTTCAGTATTGAATAGATAATATACATTCAATGAGCTTTAGGGAATTGAATAAATTATCTACACATTCTTCAATCACCAATAAGGTTGTAATTTTTGTTTTTCCCCTTCACAGAAGAAGCTTTTTTTCAACTATATTATATCATGGATGATGTCCCAGAATTCCAACTTTAAAGATTTAATTACAAGCATTTTTTACAGCAACTGCATATAAATTTAGGGTCTATAACACCATTAAATTTCCTCATTTTTGATGATCCTTATATAAGAGCTTTTATATATTTTTTATCCAAATGTTTACATTTTCCTTATGAAAAAAAAATCATTTCATCTCTCTAGATTGGCCTGATTATATTCTGTATATTCTTTGCAGTGTCAGATCTTTTAGGGTTTAATGACTTTAACAAATTCAGAGGTCAGTGGAAAAACTGTTATCTCAGTTTAGTTAAATACTTATATAATGGATAAAGTATATCCTTCTCATTTATTTGATGATACTTTCATTTCCTTTAAATAGGAGGAAACATATTCCTCTAATTTATATAACTCTTCTTTAACCTCTTGTTTGTTCAAACAGGGGAAATACCGTTTCATGTTACATTTTTTAGATTTCCACTTTTTTTGCCTTTTGATCCATTAACATTCTTGCACAAAACTTTCTATTTTGTTTGTTTTTAATTCAAAATTGTTAAATGTTAGCCTAAAGATTCTTATCAGAATATTGAACCAAATCCATCAATGAGTTCATCATCTGGCAGTTTATATGCTTGTATGTATTCAAACTCTGTAACAAAACCAACAAGCCAGCAACTTAGATAAATGAAATTTGCTAAGCTGCTTTGTTTCTAAATTTATAATTCTTTAAAAAAATTTGTATTTAATTGACCAATAAAATAAATTGGTATTAACTCTTTTTAATTTTTCTAGCTTGGAATCTTGAAAACATTTGTGTACTTGTGCCATTCATGATCTTGCCCTAAATGATAATAACTTTTATGCTTGGGGGAAAGGGGATGATACCTTTACTAAAATTTATGTAATAAAGTATTGGGGAGACATTTTCAGCTGTTTTAATATGTGTTGAGCTGTTTCATGTAAGTATAAGTCACTTCTTCAAACATGTATGGGTTATTACCCACTTTTACCTTTTTATATACCTGATATACATAAATTAGTAAAACAAAGATTCGGTTTTTTAGGAAAATTCTGAGTTGAAATTGTTGCTTTTAATATCATTTTTTTAACAATGATCTTATTCTACATTTGATAGAGTTCAGACATAAGAAAGAATAAATTATTGAAAGACTTACATTCCACAAAAAACAACATTTGATGAAATTATATGCTT